>QODF01000079.1:3396569-3447998 GCA_024372805.1 Oostethus manadensis | reverse complement strand
TCTACAGTTGCACTCACAACGCAGACATCCCAATAAATAAGAAACCATTACACTTCATATCATGGAAACACAAAGGCGTCACACATTTTCGTCATATTGAACAAGACTCTAAGGTCATCAGGTTTCAAGAATTAACTCAGAAATTCCACATTTGTAGCAGTTAATATCTCCAATACACTACACAGGTAAAAGAAAACATGGTTTTAACTACATCAGATCAATGCATTTATTGCTCACAGCACACCACAAATATATATAAAAAAAACAGATCATTTAATTATTTATTATATGTGATAAATAAGTACTAGGTTGACAAATGTGTGCTAGAGACATGTTGCACCACGTGATGACCGCAAGGTAACAAGACAGAACAGAAAAAGCTTTGTTGCTGCAACATTTTGTTGTAACAAGTATACGATGATAATAAAGAATATTGCATTATATTCTACTATATTTGATTCTAAATTCCTAATAAATGGCGATGCCATCTCCTAATTAGTTAAACAGTGGAAGAGTGGCAGTATCGTAGCCCATTTTAAGCTGAGAACCTGGATATTACCTGATTGGAACCAGATTTTGAGTTTAGCCTATGTTACCATGGTGATAATGCCGCTTTAAATGAGAGCAACCTTCATGCAACAGTCTGGCTTTTCACTGGACACAGCTCAATGGCAAACCCACTAAACCCGCTGCGCAGATTACCCCCAACAACACATTGGAAGAATCTGTTAACACATCAACTTTCAATAGAAAAAAGCAGTCAGAAGGTACAGGGTTCGAATCTCCGTTGCGCATATCTGTGTGGAGTTTGGATGTTCTCCCCATGCGTTTGTGGGTTTTCTCCGGGTACTCAGGTTTCCTCCCACATTCCAAAAACATGCATGTTAGGTTAATTGGCAACTCTAAATTGTCCATAAGTATGAATGTGAGTGTGAATGCTTGTATGTCTGCCCTGCGATTGACTGGCGACCAGTCCAGGGTTTACCAAAGTCAGCTTGGATAGGCTCCAGCATACCCGCGACCCTAATGAGGATAAGCAGTATAGAAAATGGATGGATAGATGGATATTGTCATCTACAAATGCCTAATCTCTATTTCACAGAATTGTCTGATTTGTTATTCTCTCAACTGATTTATATATTTCTGTTCTTTTTTTCTCGCTCCTCTGTCACGGTTTTGTCTCCTCATGGTATAACGACTCCGAGGATGCGAAGAGCAGGAAGCCAAGCAGGTCAAGAAAATGATTTTAATAAATAATAATGCTGCCAAGCAGCTGCAGCAAGAAACAGACGAGTGTGAACGACAGCGTAACACAAACAATGCTCCAACAGCAAATGGCGCGCACACCTGAACATAAATAGAATGGACACAAACAAGAAACAGGTGCGCGTAATTATCAGAAGTGACAAATCAGGACAGGTAGGAAAAACACACGAAATAAGAAAACAACAAGAACCCATGCATAATAATCGGAACTATAACATACTGTCACACACACAAACATACAGCTCGTTACAGTACCCCCCCTCAAGGGCGTATCCCAGACGTCCCAAAGACACAAAAAGGGAAGGGCGGCGGGAGGACTGATGGTGGGTCGCCGGCGGGACCCCTCCGGGGGTCGGCCAGGATGGAGACCCAAGCGTGGCCGGCAGGACCCCTGTGGGGGTCGGCCGAGACGGTGAGTCCGACGTAGCCGGCGGGACCCTTCTGGGGGTCGGACGGGATGGAAACCCCGATGATGCCGGCGAGACCCCTCCGGGGGTCGGACGGGACGGCGCCTTGTCAAGGCTGGGGCCTTGGGCGCGACAGGAGCGGAAAGCGCCCTGGGAGACGCGACAGGAGCGAACTGCGCCATGGGAGATGCGACAGGAGCGGACTGCGCCATGAGACGTGACAGGAGCGCACTGCGCCATGGGAGACGTGACCGGAATGGACTGCGCCACAGGAGACGCGACAGAAGCGGACTGCGCCAATGGGTGACATGAGAGGAGCGGACTGCGCCATGGGAGACGCGACCGGAGCGGCCTGTGCCCTGGGGGGCACAACAGTTACTACCAGCACCCTGGGAGGCGCGACTGAGCGGACAGCACCATGGAAGACGCGACTGAAGTGGCCTGTGCCCTTGGAGGCGCAACAGGAACCGCCACAGCCATGAAAGACGCGACTGGAGCGGACAGGGCCATGGAAGATCCGACTAAAGCGGCCTGTACCCTGGGAGGCGCGACAGGAGCAACTGCAGCCGGCGGAACCTTGCGTGGGCGTGGAAATGCCGAAGTCTTGCTGCGCGGTGCGGCTATCGGCTGGACTGCCTGAACTTGCGGAAACTTGCGTGTTAAGGTAGGAAAAACTCACAAAATAGGAAAACAACAAGAACCCAGGCATAATAATCAAAACTAAAACATACTGTCACGCACACAAACCTAAAGATCGTGACATCCTCCTCACTATCATTAGTGTTGTAATACTTTAACGTACACTGCCTGGCCAAACAGGTACAAGGTTGCTGCAGTCGGTCAGGTCTAGGTTCACCTGAATATACTGAATGAGCAGGTTATTCCATTAGTGGATTTTTTCTTCCCTGATGGCACGGGCATATTCCAAGATGANAAAATAAGAAAACAACAAGAACCCATGCATAATAATCGGAACTATAACATACTGTCACACACACAAACATACAGCTCGTTACAGTACCCCCCCTCAAGGGCGGATTCCAGACGTCCCAAAGTCACAAAAAGAGAAGGGCGGCGGGAGGACTGTTGGTGGGTCGCCGGCGGGACCCCTACGGGGGTCGGCCAGGATGGAGACCCAAGCGTGGCCGGCAGGACCCCCGTGGGGGTCGGCCGAGACGGTGAGTCCGACGTAGCCGGCGGGACCCTTCTGGGGGTCGGACGGGATGGAGACCCCGATGATGCCGGCGAGACCCCCCAGGGGGTCGGACGGGACGGCGCCTTGTCAAGGCTGGGGCCTTGGGCGCGACAGGAGCGGAGAGCGCCCTGGGAGACGCGACAGGAGCGAACTGCGCCATGGGAGACGCGACAGGAGCGAACTGCGCCATGGGAGATGCGACAGGAGCGGACTGCGCCATGAGACGTGACAGGAGTGCACTGCGCCATGGGAGACGTGACCGGAACGGACTGCGCCATGGGAGACGCGACAGAAGCGGACTGCGGCAATGGGTGACATGAGAGGAGCGGACTGCGCCATGGGAGACGCGACCGGAGCGGCCTGTGCCCTGGGGGGCACAACAGTAACCAACAGCACCCTGGGAGGCGCGACTGAGAGGACAGCACCATGGAAGATGCGACTGAAGTGGCCTGTGCCCTTGGAGGCGCAACAGGAACCGCCAGAGCCATGAAAGATGCGACTGGAGCGTACAGCGCCATGGAAGATGCGACTAAAGCGGCCTGTACCCTGTGAGGCGCGACAGGAGCAACTGCAGCCGGCGGAACCTTGCGGGGGCGTGGAAATGCCGAAGTCTTGCTGCGCGGTGCGGCTATCGGCTGGACTGCCTGAACTTGCGGAAACTTGCGTGTACAGGTAGGAAAAACTCACAAAATAGGAAAACAACAAGAACCCAGGCATAATAATCAAAACTAAAACATACTGTCACGCACACAAACATAAAGATCGTGACATCCTCCTCACTATCATTAGTGTTGTAATACTTTAACGTACACTGCCTGGCCAAATAGGTACAAGGTTGCTGCAGTTGGTCAGGTCTAGGTTCACCTGAATATACTGAATGAGCAGGTTATTCCATTAGTGGATTTTTTCTTCCCTGATGGCACGGGCATATTCCAAGATGACAATGCCATGAACGAGTGGATCAGGCAGCATGAGTCATCATTTTTACAAATGGAGTCCAGACCTTAACTCCACTGAGAATCTTTGGGATGTGCTGGAGAAGGCTTTGCTCAGCCGTCAGACTCTACCATTATCAATGTAAGATCTTGGTGAAAAATTAATGCAGCACTGGATGCAAATATATCTTATCAAAACAATACCACAGCAATGAATCAAAGTTAAAGGCGGTCCAATTGAATATTAGAGTTTATGGCAAAACACATACAAAAATAAATATCAGCAAAAGGTATAGCTCTTGGAAAACTTGCTGAGGAGGACAATTGGACAAAGACAGAATAACAAATAAGTCCAAAACATGAACCACACCATGATGGGGCATATGTCAAGTGAAGAAAGAAAACTTGCATTTAGGGAAAAACAGGACGGGGGTGAAAAAAGAACAAAACGTCCTGAAAGTATCCAAAAACCTGAGGTACACTGAAGGAATGAACAGGCATCTCACATCTGCAGTCAATCAACTGCAGGTGTGTTCAGTTGTCCTAACCTGAAGTCTGCCATCTGGGAATGAAACACAAGGAAGACACAGGAAGTGGAAACGTGCAAAATGACAGAACCCCCTTGACTGAATTGACGCTAGGCCTAGCGGCCTACCTGGCTTCTTAGGAGGAATGTATATTAAGTCGGACAGGAGAGAGGGATCTAGAATAAGGCCGCGTGAAATCCAAGAATGTTATTTTCCTCACATCTGTGTCTGTCCGCATCAGTACCAAGCAAATAGATTCATAGAATTAACCTAGAATCTGTCAATGAAGGCTGGTGGTACTACGGAAAACAATCCAAATTCCTCAGAAGAGTCAAACATTTGTGAAGTGGTTGAGAAAAGAACTCAGATTGATGAGGGCAGTTAGAATAATGAGATCCAAGAGGCCAGAGAGCTTTGGCAGTCTCTTCTCAGCCATCTAACTATGGCTTACCCACCAACTTCTACTCTCAATGGGTCTGAGCAAAATGAATAGCTGGAGAATACAGTGATTTACTAAGTCCTGGATAGATGGTAGAAAGAAAAAGAATGGTATTCAGTGCCCTAAAGGATGGCTGAAACAAATCATAACAATATAGAGAGGATACATCTTTACTCACGCAATACAATACAAAAGAATGTGCCACACCAATGGCACATGCATCTCAAACAAAACATTGCGGCACATTTTGGAGTAAGCAAAGATGCAAATTTGTGAATATGGATTGATTACTTATTGCCTCTTGTAATGCCATGACTCTGACCATGATAATCTGACTATAGATAACATCCTAAATTAAATGGTTTGAGAAAAGATTGCATTGATAATTTTGTTTACATTTTGTACTACGCAGTCCAGTTAAGGCATTCACATTTCAATAATGAGATGCAGATGATTGAAGCAGCTTTGCATGGAAATGTTACCATAACACATTTGTATCCTTTTCTTTTAGGCTATAGGCATATAACACTTTGGTGCCAGTATTAACCCCTGGGGTACACTACAAACGATATGGAAACGATATGGAAAAGATTTACAGTGATGTGAAAAATGGACTGCCCCGTTCCTGATTTCTTTTTGGGCTTTTTTGCACATTTTGTCACACATAAATGAGAGAGACATGAGAACTGCACTAATATGGTTAATTTCTTAAAAAGGAGCATAAATACTGCAAGAGTACTGCAGCTGTGGTACAGCTTGTTTAGAGAGCCCAGTGAGCAAGCAGTTACAGCAGTCAAGCCTTGTGGAGACAACGGCATGGACAATTCAAATTATCTGGCAGCTCACACTTCCTTCTACACTCGTAATTTCTTCACATCTGCTTTTAAAGCCGTGACAGGCCATGAAGGCCATGCTGGATGTTGACTTGACAGTAAGGGCTTTTAGCTCGACGGCTAGCGCTCTCGCTCATTCTGCAGACCTTAGGTGGAATGCAGGGCTGGCTGAACCAGGCCGCTAACATGGCTTTTATTTCACACAGACCCTCAACAAGGTTTCTATTGCTGTAAGAGATGGAAAGGTTAAGTTGTAGTTCAGAATCAACACAGAATTAGACAGTAGCTATTAGGCTGAAGCATTTCCACTGCATTGACATGTAACCGAGCAAAAGAGACTCTACAGACCAAATTTCATTAGTAGCATTTCCCATCAGAGCACTTTCTACTGTATGTGTTATAATTACTAGGCGATTTAGTGAGGTGCATGCAAACGAGCACTAAAAATGGAATTGATGTTCAAACAAAAGAGGCTGTCAGAAGAAGCGACCTGGGGTGCAAGCTTGGGGTAGCAGGTTCTGTCTTGATGAAGGCCTCACTGCAGCAGGCACGACTTTGAACTGTCTTGCTTTAGTTGCAGTTTATAACTATAAACTGTAATTGTCTACTTCAGTTAGGACACTTGTACTTTAGCAACAAAATGAAATCTGTGCTTGTTGTCAGGTTTGAGGTCGAGCAGAGCGTCGTACTGATTTATACTGGATTTTTACTGGAACCAACAACACTGTGATTGACTGGTGATGGATGTGGATATAGATGGATGGGTATATGGATGGATGGGTGGATAGATGGATGGAACATTCATTTTAAATACATTTTAATTAAATGAGACCTGGTAAATCCAGCAAATGAAGTGTTAAGCACCTGTGTTATAATGTGAATACATAGCAGTGTTGTGGGCAATACAAAATGCACAAAATCAATTTCCTCCAGGAATTTTTTTAAATAAACTGAATATTTTCATATTTTCGAGCATAGAAAATCTGTTTATGACCTTCTAAACACAGTTTTTAACACTAGAACCTTCTAGACATGAAATAACACCCGTATAGACACCTTTACAATCATGTTACCCAATGTAGTAGACAGAATAAGATTGAATTAAGGCTTGTGTGTGATATAAATGAGTTCTCTAGGGGAGAACAAACAGGAAGTGACGATGGTTGTTCAAAGTTGAGTTTCAGCTTGCAGTAGGTTATGTTCGCAACTGTAGCCCATGTTTTTATTTTGAATTTTTTTTAGGGATATTTTTATTATTTTATATTGTGCCTGTTGATTGTGTGTTCCACTGTGATTGTGTCTCACAGCACATTACTGACACCTAGTGACTAGTTTACAATACTACATCAGCATCTTTAAATGCGTCTTTTGAAAGCTCTATAATTATATTTTAGTTTAATAAGCTATTTTAGGATTTAAAATACTTAATTTGGGAGAAAATATGTAACATTAACCTAAATCTGTACATTTTGACTAATAAAAGGTTGTATTCAACCACCAAACTGCATAATTTACTAATATATTTTCAAAAGACCGTGACAGAGAGGAGCCGCAAAATTTGAACCGTGGCGAGGGATGACTACCCTTAATTTATTTTATTACATTACAGTCAAAAACGACTTATTACGTTTAAAAAATATATATACAACATACATTCTTTCATTTTCTATGCCACTTATCCTTATTAGGGTCACGGGTATGCTGGAGCATATCCCAGGTGGCTTTGGGCCAGTCAATCGCACCCGGAGAAAGCCCACGCACGCACGGGGAGAACATGCAAACTCCACACAGAGATGCCCAACGGATATTTGAACCCAGGTCTTCCAGATCTCCTGACTGTGTGGCCAATGTGCTAACCACTCCGCCACCGTGCGGCCCTACTAACTAACTAACTAATAATTTATAAAAGAACATTTTGAAAAAGATCAGGCCTTCCCAAACTTTTGCATCCCCCCGTAAATGGATAAGGAGAAAGACATGATGTCGCAGCGAGATTCACACGGACACTACCTTTCGTGTAAGATATTTCATAAATTCAATCGTGTTTCTCAACTCAAGTTGGCTGCAAAATAACCCAAAATGGAGCCAAAGTTGCAAGTGCTAGCATTTGACAAAGCCTGCAAGAAAGTACTGAATCCAAGAAATAAGTCCGTGTTGGTCTCACTGCCACATTTGTCACATCAAAGAAGGTAAAAGCACCCTTAAGCTTCCGTTTGTCTCTTTCACTTGTCATTGACGTGCTTTTGGAATAGTTTTAGGCATGTACAACTATCATTGTAAAACTATCAAAGCGTGTTTTGTGAGACTTGTGGCGTAACTGTGTTAGTCAGCAAGGAACTTCAGAGTCAGCATAGAAGGGCGACAGCGCTGACTTCTGGTTACTATTTGGATGTGTTAGCAAGATAATTGGACACTAACAAGGATGTTTTGTGATAAAAACACATTAAGGACACAGAATAACCTGACAAGACACGGGGCCTTTTGACTGACTTTTGATATAAACTGAAACAGTGACATTGTTATTATTATTTTTGTTACTTTTAACATTGTTTGGCTGAAAATGTACTGACATTGTGCCTAGCTAGCTACTAGCTGGCTATCGACTAGCTTCACACACCTCACCTACAGCAAGTCAGCGCTGCACTCACATTGGGTAAGGCTACGGATCGGAGTTTCCGCCACTGCTGTGGTGTTTTTGTTTTGGACTTTAGAAAAGTCTACAGATGCCCAGCGGAGATTCGAACCCTGAACCTCCTGACCGTGAGGCCAATGTCCTACCCACTCCATCACCGTGCGGCCACATTTATAAACAACACAACAAAAAACATTTGTGCAAGTAAACAAAGAAGAGAAATAAAATCTATCATTCAGTTCTGGTATCGATACAATTGATATTTGGATCAATATGATCACCCCAATTTAGCAGGGAGGATCTGGTAAGGTGAAGGAAAAGGTCTAACAGTGAAAAAAAGTACTTTAAAAAAATAGTGCTTTCTTTCAGCGGTAAAGGCTTAACTGCCTTATCTGTCTCTTCGGTATCAACAAGCCCTCATCTTTCTGACGATCTTTCCTCTTCCTGCATTTCTATCTTCCACCCAGCCAGTAAGGATTGACTTATGACTCCAGCGTAACTCTTGGCCACAGTAAATGTCCCGCTGATACTTATTGTGTAATACAATTTGTCTGGCCAGTCACAGCGGGTACTTTGGAAGACAAGTGCATATGAAGAACACCCAGAGGTGTGTGTGTGTGTCAAACAGGTGAAAGATGAAGGGCATTTTTTATTCTGGGCACAGATCTTCTTGCTTGGCTAGCTGAACAGCAGGTACAGACACGGTGGCACTTCACCTAAATTAATCGCTGACCCTCTCACCACGAGGCAGACTGAAGAGTTATGGAAGACACGCCATGCTGGGACAGACAGCGAAAGTGGGTAACAGTCGGACAGCGGAATGTTTGATGAGGGGAATCAAAGCAGAGGCCAGGAGGTTAAAATGGATGGATTAGCTGTGTTATCGCTAAGGCCACTGAGGCCATCCTTTCTGGCTCAACGTCACATCTAGCTGGCTGTTTCACTTCTGTTCTCCAGTATGTTCCTATGGGAACGGCAATGTGGCATTAGAGCCGAACACCTTCAAGAAAAATGACCCAGTTTTACAGTAGACCAAACTGTTTGTCCCGGAACATTAATTGACACATGTTTTAGATATTGTTTTTTAACATTTCTTAACTGTCACGTGTACAAACATTTTTAACCACTGGTAATATTCAGATGTAAAAACTATCAAAATTTGGACCTCCAAGCAGTCCAGTGTTCAGATCCCTGCTTTTCACTGGGGGTTACTTTACAGGTGAAACTCTCCTTTCCCTAAATCCTCTGGCCAGCCTGACGTGAGTGTTCTCCTTCTGGTTCTCCATTCTGGTTTGACACTAGCAATAAAAGTGACTGTTGTAATTATTCGATTAGATTCAGATCCAAAACTTTATTCTTCAGAGGGAAAAGGTTGTCCTGAACAGGTGGGTTTTGAGTCTAGTTTTAAACATGGGCAAGTAACTGAAAGCTCTGCCCCCCCATGATGATGAGACGGGCAAAAGGGACAGAGAGCTGAGGAGAAGCTGAGGAACGGAGGGAGGGAGAAGGAATGGTTACGTGAAGGAAGTTGGAAAGGTAGGGAGGAGACAAATTGTGAAGGGCCTTAAAAGTATATAAAAAATCTTGAAGTAAATTCTGAATTTAATGGGAAGCCAGTGAAGTTGTTGAAGGACTGGGGTGATGTGGTGGGAGGAGGGGGTTCTAGTGATAACGCGGGCAGCTAAAATCTGGAGTAGTTGAAGTTTACGGAGAGATTTGAGAGGAAGACCAGAGAGGAGGGAGTTACAGTAATCTAAACGCGACATGACGAGACTGTTTACAAGGACAGAAGTAGATTGGACTGTGAGGGAGGGGCGGAGGCGGTTTATGTTGCCAAGATAAAAATAGGCAGACCTAGTAATGTTATTGACGTGGGACTGAAATGATAAGTAGCTGTCGAGGATGACACCCAGAGTCTTAACTTGAGGGGAAGGGGATACCATGGAATTTTCAATGGAAAGAGAAAATGTACTGGTTTTGGAAAGAGTGGATTTGGTACCAACAAGAAGAAACTCAGTCTTGTCACTGTTAAGTTTAAGAAAATTGGACATTACCCACTTTTTTATTTCTAACAGACAGTTGGTGCGGGAGGGGGGTGGAAGTGTGGAGGCAGGTTTGCTTGAGAGGTAGAGCTGGGTGTCATCCGCAAAGCAGTGGAAATTAATATTGAATTCACGGAATATATGGCCAAGGGGAGGAGGATAACAAATGAAGAGGAGGGGGCCAAGGAAAGAACCCTGGGGCACACCACACGTAACGGGGGAGGAATTTGACCTGAAAGATTTCAGTTGTATGAACTGAGAGCGATCAGAAAGGTAAGAGTGAAACCAGTGGAGGGGGATCGAGGTAATACCAAGAGATGAAAGTCTATCCAGGAGAATAGAGTGAGACATTGTATCAAAAACTGCACTAAGGTCAAGGAAGATGAGGATGGTGATGAGGCCAGAATCTGCTGCAGTGAGAAGGTCTTTGGTAATTTTTAGAAGAGCGGTTTAGTGCTGTGACTGGGTCTGAAGCCAGATTGGAATGGTTCATAGAAACTATTGAGTGGTAAGTGTGAATGGAGTTGAGATGCAACCGTTTTTTCTAGTATTTTAGAAATGAACGCGAGGTTCAAAATGGGACGGAGATTATTGAAGTCTTCGGGATTAGAACCAGGTTTTTTTAGAATAAACGGCTGCAGTTTTGAAAGCTGTGGGGACAATTCCAGAAGAAAGTGGGGAGTAGAAAATAGCAGAAATGAGGGGAAGAAGTGAGGAGACTGAACATTTCACCAGAGATGTGGGAAGAGGATTCAGTTGGCAAGTAGACGGTTCAGAATTACGAATAAGGACAGAAATTTCAGACATACTTGGAAGGTGGAAGCTTGAGAATGTGTGAGCGGCAGGTAAAAGTACAGGAGAGGAGTCAGGGGAAACACAGGTAAGTTGATGATGGATGGACTGGATTTTTTGGTTAAAAAAGAGCAGTAGGGAGCTGCAGGTGTCGGTAGAATAGAAGTGGGAGGGCAAAGCGTCTGGGGGCTGGAGAATAGAGTTCATTAAAGAGAAAAGCATTCTTGTGTTACCATTAGTGGAGCAAAATAAACCAGAGTAGTAGTTAGTTTTAGTTTGAGTGATTCTGTCCTTGTAAAGGAGTATATGAGTTTTGTACATTTCCTTGTGAATACTGAGACCAGTTTTATTGTAAAGTCTTTCTGGTTGTCTACCTTTAGCTTTTATTTTGCGAAGTTCAGGAGAGTACCATGGGGCAGAACGTGAAAAAGAGACAGAACGGGTTTTGACTGGAGCAATACAATCCAGAACATTGGGGAGAGTGTTATTGTAGTAAGAAACAAAGTCATCTGGTGTAGATAAATAGTTGGGAATATCAATACTTTCAATGTAGGTGGAGAACGTGTCAGTGTTGATGTCTTTGATGTTTCTAAATGACATAAGACGAGAAAGTTTAGTAGCAGAGAGCGACAGTGAGATGTTGAATGAGATAAAAAAGTGATCAGTTATATGGAGTTCATTAGCTGTACAGTTGGAGGGGGTGAGAGCAGAACAGCAAACTAAGTCCAAAGTGTGGCCTTTAATGTGAGTAGGAAAGTCTCACACTACGTCTCACTCTTTGAGTCTCACACTACGGGAAAAAGTGTGCCTTGTGTTTATTTTCCCAGGGGTTGCACCTCAGACCACCAGAAAATGGTGAAAAACGACAAGTAATTGAGGCGTCCATAGAAATGTCTATGACATTCTCAAACCAACAGGAGGTATCAAACCACAGGCTTCACTCACTCACAGTGCACAGAAAAAAATTATGCATGTCAGACTAAGCGGTTATCGTAATAATCGGTCACACCCTAATATGCAGTAATGCAATAATTTCATATAAAGTAGTGTTGTTTTGCGCTGATCCTAGTGTGAAAGAGTCTATTTGATACCGCATAGTTCGTGTGGTACAGTTACTTTGTGTGTTCCACATCTGTTGTGTGTTCTGTCATCTTGAGTGAGGAAGGAATTTGTTGATTAGTTTGGGATGTGGGATTTAGGGTGAGTACATATCAAGCTGATTCACATGTCACTATAGGGTTCTGTCAGGATTAATTTCATAGTGAAATACTTTTTTTTACTAAAATGCTTCTTTTTTAAATTATCTGATCAGTACGCACTGATTTTAGTTGGAGTAGAAAAAGTGATATGATTATGGCACTCAGACCGAACAAGGTAGCAATGCACCATCTGCTGTTTGCTATTGCGGTGCTGTTTTCTACTCAGATGTCAGAAAGTACAGAAGCTGAAAGTGACTTTTTGAAGAAAATTGCAGTGCTTCCTATTTATTATTATTAATGGTAAAAAACATTGTGCTTGGTGTATGCAAGTTTGTTTGCAAGTTGTTCATTTTCAAATAATATAATATTTAGTCACCTGAGAAGAGAAAGATAAATGAATTGCTGATGGGTCTGATAGAACCGCTGAGAGGTTATTGAAGCAGTCGTGAAACCCAGCTAGCTAAGTGCTAGTAAAACCGCATTAGCATCAAAGCCACATTTCAGTGAGGAGGTTGCCAAAACATGAACGATGAAGGCTTCATCAGGTGTGTTTTGAATAGTGAAAACCTTTTTCCCAAAATTAGCCTGATGAGGGGCCACACGGTGGCTGAGTGTTGGCCCCACAGTCAGGAGGTTCAGGGTTCGAATCTCCGTTGGACATCTCTGTCTGGAGTTTGCATGTTCTCCCCGTGCGGGCGTGGGTTTTCTCCGGGTACTCCGGTTTCCTCCCACATTTCAGAAACATGCATGGTTGTTTGTCTATATGTGCCCTGCGATTGACTGGCAACCAGTCCAGGGTGTACCCTGCCTCCCACCTGAAGTCAGCTGGGATAGGCTCCTACATCCTCCGCAACCCTAATGAGGATAAGCGGCATAGAAAATGGATGGATAGCCTGATGAGGAAAATGGCAAAGATGATTCCCAGCTATCGGCATATTTAATCAGCACGTGTCAAATAATGTCTTGCATTTTCTTTTGCAACTGATGACAAAACAGGTTTGCCAAACTTTTCCAAATAAAGACTGAAATTAGAAATTTGGATCTGTGAAGGTCATTTCTTTTCTTTAGCCTTTCTTTCTCCACTTTGGACCGTGTTGCTACCTGAAAAGTAGTCAACATTCACACAATTTAACATATTTTCTAATTGTTGTCAAAATGGGATTATAAAGTGTATATTTGGTTACAGCATTGGATTCTTAGCATCATTGAGGAAGCCCTGAATAAAAGTACACAGTTTATAGCAGTTGCCATGCCCCTCTAGAAAGTGAAAGTTATGCATTTGTAGAAGTGAAAAGTAAGCATTTGTGTGCCTGTGAATATTCTCATTCATCCGGGTCATTGTATTCTCAGGGCATTCAATCAATCGCATCTGGACCTATTGAGTCTAACTGGTGTGTGTCCCACCTAGTCTTTGATCGTGAACTGATTAATCCGGGGAATGAGAGCCAAAACGTCTTCCATGACAACCTAAACTGTTGATGGAATTCCTTGAGAGTAAGCTTGTGTGAGTAACAACAATGCGTTCATGGTGTGTCTGTCTCTTCTCCCAGTATTTTCCCATCAGTTCTATGCAAGTGTTGAGCAACCTTGTGCTGTGTGAGTGTGTGTATAGCAAAGGCCTGTAAGGAGAGCTATCAGATTGAATCTAGAAGTGTAAATAATATAATAACAATATAAAATCTCACACATCACACAACAGGCTCAAACTGAAAATATACTGTGGATTGACATAACATCTTCTTACAAATATAACCATATTGTGAATATATAAATAAACATAAAAAATAAGTTGATAGCCAATAACAAGTTTACATAAGTTTACAGTATTTGCATTTTTTTAGAAGTCTTCCTCACAGCCAGGTGATTCCGTTGTGTCTGTTATTCAACTAAACAGACATGTTTATATTCAGAAGATCCCCTCTATTCACAGGGGTTACTGCGAGTATTTGAGACACCCTAAAATGTCACATTTTTTGACACGTCTTGCTTCTACCTTCAAGGTAGCTTGGATTCACCTCTAAAATTCTCCCTGTCTTTCCTCAATTGCCATTGCAATTGGAAGCTAACAAGCTAAACAAGACCTGGAAACACTGACACTGATCCTTCCTTCAGGCTTTTCTTGAATATTGACATCTGCAAGCCCGTTGCTGGCCCATTGGTTGAAGATCCACCGTGAACCTGCCACACAGCCGTGCCTTTCTTTAGTTGCTATCCCCTGCAGTTTGAAATATTCCTTTAATGAGGGCCACAGGCATTCAAGGTTGGTAGATAGGTGGAAGAAAGAATAACCCGATAAAGCATTTAAGTTTCAGAGTGCAAAAGGCCCAAATTAAGCATCTAACATAATGATGTTTTCCCTTTTCCCTCACATGTTTAAGATGGCAGCAGACATGTGTTTATATCACCGGTGTAGTGTGCCATCTCGCTCTGCTTTTTTGTTCACCGTCACGGTTCTGTATGATGCTTGTGGCCACATCTCATTTAGACTGGATTATCGTTATTATTGTATTAAGACAGCAGAGGGGGCCCAATCTCTGCTAGGTGAGCAGAATGCTATGTGAGCTGATCCTGGGTATACAACATGCACATCCATGATTACATTAATACTTATTTTTGCCGTATTTTGGTCTTTTAAGCATTATCGGAACTTCCTTCCTGGGCACAATGGTGTACCACAGCAACGGACGCTACACCTAGCACTAACTTTCTAAAGTCCATCCATCCAATAGTCTTCCACTTATCCGAGGTCGGGTCGTGGGGGCAGCAACTTAAGCAGAGAAACCCAAACTTCCCTCTCCCCAGCAACTTCGTCCAGCTCTTCCCAGCGGATGCCGAGGCGTTTCCAGTGCCAGCTGAAAGACATAGTCTCTCCAGCATGTCCTGGGTCTTCCTGGAGGCCTCCTACCGGTTGGCCTTTAGGAAGGCGTTTGGGAGGCATCCTAACCAGATGCCCGAGCCACCTCATCTGACTTCTCTCAATGCGGAGGAGCAGCGGTTCTACTCCGAGTCTCTCTCGGATGACAGTGGTCATGACCATAGGTGAGGGTAAGAACGTAGATCGACCGGTAGATTGAAAACTTTGCCTTTCGGCTCAGCTCTCTTTTAACCACGACAGACCGGTGCAGAGTCCGAGTCACTGCAGACGCTGCACCAATCCACCTGTCCATTTCACGTTCCATCCTTCCCTCACTCGTGAAGAAGACCCCGAGGTATTTAAACTCCTCCACTTGAGGCAGGACCTCACCCCCGATCCGGAAATGGCACTCCACTCTTTCCCGGGCGAGAACCATGGACTCGGAGGTGCTGATTCTCATCCCGGCAACTTTACACTCAGCTGCGAACAGATCCAGTGAGGGTTGACGGTCACGGCTCGATGAAGCCAACAGGACCACATCATCTGCAAAAAGCAGAGATCAAATCCTGCTGCCACCAAACTGAAACCCCTTAACGCCCTGGCTGCTAGAAATTCTGTCCATGAAAGTAGTGAACAGAATCGGTGACAAAGGGCAGACCTGGCGGAGTCCAACCCACACTGGAAACAGGTCCGACTTTTGCCGGCCTGAAGCTAGTCGATAGCCAGCTAGTAGCTAGCTAGGCACGATGTCAGTACATTTTCAGCCAAACAATGTTAAAAGTAACAAAAATAATAATAACAATGTCGCTGTTTCAGTTTATATCAAAAGTCAGTCAAAAGGCCCCGTGTCTTGTCAGGTTATTCTGTGTCCTTAATGTGTTTTTATTACAAAACATCCTTGTTAGTGTCCAATTATCTTGCTAACACATCCAAATAGTAGCCAGAAGTCAGCGCTGTCGCCCTTCTATGCTGACTCTGAAGTTCCTTGCTGACTAACACAGTTACGCCACAAGTCTCACAAAACACGCTTTGATAGTTTTACAATGATAGTTTTACATGCCTAAAACTATTCCAAAAGCACGTCAATGACAAGTGAAAGAGACAAACGGAAGCTTAAGGGTGCTTTTACCTTCTTTGATGTGACAAATGTGGCAGTGAGACCAACACGGACTTCAGGTTTTGTCATGACTTCTTTCTTGGATTCAGTACTTTCTTGCAGACTTTGTCAAATGCTAGCACTTGCAACTTTGGCTCCATTTTGGGTTATTTTGCAGCCAACTTGAGTTGAGAAACACAATTGAATTTACGAAATATCTTACAGGAAAGGTAGTGTCCGTGTGAATCTCGCTGCGACATCATGTCTTTCTCCTTATTCATTTACGGGCCTGATCTTTTTCAAGATTTTCTTTTATAAATCATTAGTTAGTTAGTAGGGCCGCACGGTGGCGTAGTGGTTAGCACATTGGCCACACAGTCAGGAGATCTGGAAGACCTGGGTTCAAATCTCCGTTGGGCATCTCTGTGTGGAGTTTGCATGTTCTCCCCGTGTGTGCGTGGGTTTTCTCCGGGTACTCCGGTTTCCCCCCCACATTCAAAAAACATGCATGTTAGGTTAATTGGCGGCTCTAAATTTTCCATAGGTGTGAATGGTTGATTGTCTGCCCTGCGATTGACTGGCGACCAGTCTAGGGTGTACCCCGCCTCTCGCCCAAAGTCAGCTGGGATAGGCTCCAGCATCCCCACGACCCTAATGAGGATAAGCGGTATAGAAAATGAATGAATCAAATCATTAGTTGTTTGGATCAGTAATTTCAGTTAAATATATCATATAAGAGACAAACACAGTGATATTGGAGAAGTGAAATGAAGTTTTTAGGATTTACAGAAAGTGTGCAATAATTACTTCAACCAAATTAGGTAGGTGCATAAATGTGGGCAGCCCAAAAATTACATCAATATTTAATAGATCCTTATTTTGCAGAAATAGCAGCCGCTAAACACTTCCGATTAGGGTCTGGATTCTGGTTGACAGTATTTTTTTTTTTTTTTTTTTTTAAATTTTTTTGTTTTGTTGTTTTTTAATTTTGTTTTTCCTTTTTTAATTTTTTCTTTTTTTTTTTATTATTTTTTTGTTTTGGGTTTTTTTTTTCTTTTCTTTATTTTTTTTTTTTTTCTTTTTTTTTATTTTTTTTTTAAATTTTTTTTATGTTTTTGGTTTTTTTTTTTTTTTATTTTTCTTTCCTATTCTATTTTTATTTTTTTTTTTCTTTTTAAAAAACTTTTTTGCCCTATTTATTTTTTACTAATAAACTGAAAAACCCGTATTTGTATATAGAGTACATGTACCCACGGTGGTCGAGTGGTTAGCACGGTGGCCACACAGTCAGAAAATTTTGTGGGTTGGTTGGAATAAGCCCACATTGCTCCCAGGATACCGCCTTGATAACCTCAAATAATGACATGGGGCTAAAACATGTCATTTCTCACCACTAAACACGGACAAATTCACTTTTAATAATTCACTGAATAAACTGACACTATGGCCAGCAGTGGCAGTTATTTTTGGACATTTGTGTAATTAAATAAAGATTTTCTGCCAATTACACTCTAAGAGTGAAAGTCTCATGTTCAGCGCAGCATTTGACAGCCATTGCTTTATCACATGGATTATTTAGTCATAGGTTTTTACAGTCCAGGCTACAGCTACAAACTATAGTGTGGAATTTGACTGGATCTAACTAAATTCTCATGAGAATATGTTGTTGCATCTAACCTATCTGTGATTTAAGATGAAAGACTATACAGTAATATATAAAAGTTTGCAGAGTAAAAGAAAATGTTGGTGGTTGGTGAAGCTGCTTTTGAAGCAGGCTGTATTGTTAGAGAGTATCAGGATCATACAGGTCACCTTTTCTTGTCAGAAGATGTGGATGGACCATCATGTTTATTCTTCTCTCAGTACTAATGGACAGGAAAGGTGTTAAAAGCATCAGATGTTCATGCCCCAACCATCCGTTTCACTTATGTCAAATTAACCATTATGTGTTACTTTTGGTACGCCTTTCTTGTCCGCCTAAAAAAAGTAATCCCCAAAGTGAATATAAAGCTGTTCTTGAACCACTTGGAGTGGACACATGGCTCTTGGTTCTTTTTCAACCTAACAGCTGAACTTTTCTCCAGAGTAGTCAGAATCTGTCATAAAAGTCAGAAGTGCCCAAACACACTGACATGTGATATCTTTGAGTGGCGTTAATAACTGGAAAACACAACAGGGCCATACCTTCAGTCTTTACCTAATCCCATTTCAAATTTGATGATGATAGTGTCGTTTTTGGCAGAGTTGCCGATTGATTCCCTAGCATGTCATGAGGGTGCATGGTAAATACATTTGTTGTCATTGTGTGTTTTTTATGATGTTTGCATGTGATGGGTTTTATATAATTTCTATATTTGCTATGGTTGGAGGGTTTGGATGTTTGCCCTTGTTTACTCCCATAAACATGGCTTCCTGACACTGTAGCATAATTTAGATTTAGATTTATTGGTCCCGAGGGGAAATTTGTCTTCATGGACTGTATATAATACAAACAACATATCACAGACAGTAACAACATATAATCAACATTGCAATAATGACAACATAACTAGTACAGGAGAGACAGCTCAGCGGTGCGTGCTGTTCAGGGCGGCTATGGCTGCAGGGATCAGGCTTTTCCCAAAGACGAGCTGTTCTGAACTTAATTGATCTGTATCTGCGCCCTGATGGTAGTGGGATGAGATATTGATGCAGTGGGTGGGTGATATGCTGTGCTATATTGTTTGCTATGAGAAAGATGGACCTGTTGTTTAATTCTGCAAGGTTGGGTGTGGGGAGACCGATGATATGAGCAAGCAAGTTTGGCCTGGTTGGTGACAGAAAGCATAGTGACGGACCAGGTGGAACAAAACAGGAGTATCATTTGAAAAATGCTTTTGTAGAGTACGAACAGGTGGTGGGGTGCAATATATAATCCTTTAAGTTTGCGAATGGCTGACAGTCTGTAGAGGCTTGTTTACTTAATGTCCGTCATGTGCTGATCAAAAGTGAGTTTATTGTCCACAGTTATTCTGAGGTATTTGAAGGTATTAAGCGTCTCTACTGGATGGATGGATGAATGGAATTATTAGATGCATGGATGGATGGGATAGATGCATGGATGGATGGATGGGATAGATAGATAGATAGATAGATACATAGATAGATAGATAGATAGATAGATAGATAGATAGATAGATAGATAGATAGATAGATAGATAGATAGATAGATAGATAGATAGATAGATAGATAGATACTTTATTAATCTCCAAGAAAAATTTAGAGATAGATAGATACTTTATTAATCTCCAAGAGAAATTTAGGTTTCAAGCAGCTCTCCAAGAATGCCATGTTATAGACTTAATCACTTAATCACAGAGTAATACAAAAATGGGAAATTATGATGGTAGGGGTTGGGGTGAGGGTAGGTTGAACAATACTTAATCTGCTTTACTGACATTAATTTGGAGATGGTTGTCCGAGCACCACTTGGTAAAATGTACGATTGTGTTGTGATAGACCAGGGTGGGTTGTTTGGCGGAGAGAAGTGTGAGAATGGTTGTATTGTCTGAGTATTTGAGATATTTTGTGGTGGGAGAAATGATAAGGCAGTCATATGGTAATTGTCAGTCATATGATTCATTTACTGTTTTACTTTAACCATTGTGGATTCTGCTTTTGTTTAAAAAATTATCCTAAAAAGGACTACCTAAACCTTTGGCAAAACAAAGGTTCAAGTAACTCCTACTGTTGGAACCCCACATTT
Organism: Oostethus manadensis; assembly: GCA_024372805.1. Taxonomy (NCBI): domain Eukaryota; kingdom Metazoa; phylum Chordata; class Actinopteri; order Syngnathiformes; family Syngnathidae; genus Oostethus; species Oostethus manadensis. The sequence continues at coordinate 3,428,035 of QODF01000079.1, read as the reverse complement.
CTCTATAACAATATCACTGGTACATAGGCAGGATTTTTCACTTTATAGGATTTATTTATAATGACTACATTCAACACACGTGAGATTCATAGGATGCAGTGACCCTGGGGATGTAAATATACCTTGAGTACCAATAACCAATATGCAAGATATATGATTTATAAGAATTAATTGTTTACATACAAGGGGATTGGAATAAGTCAGTTACAGTGTGGGAGACTTAATCAAAAATGTAAATAGCCGATATTACAACAGAACCAGAAAACTTCTTTGGACTCACCTCTATTTGTTGGCGAACTCCAGGAAGCTCTCCAGCTCATGCCTAATAATAAAGCCCCAGGCCCAGATGGTTTTCCGGCTGAATTCTACAAAGAATTCTGGACTACACTGGCGCCAACTTTTTACAAAATGTTATTAGAAATAAAGGAGGAAAATAAAATGCCTCCAACTATGAACTTAGCTAATATTACTCTCTTATTAAAACAAGGAAAAGACCCCACACTCCCATCTAGCTACCGCCCAATTTCCTTAATTAATGTAGATTTTAAAATAATCAATAAAGCTTTGGATAGAAGGTTAGAGAAAATTACTCCTTTCATAATCCATCCAGACCAAAAAGGTTTTATTGAAGGTAGACCCTCCTCAACTAACACACAAAGATTAATTAACCTCATAGATTATTCTAACCTACAGAATTCGGAAACTATTATCCTTTCTCTGGATGCAGAAAAAGCATTTGACAGGGTCAACGGGAAATTCCTTTTTAGGATATTAAATCAATTTGGGTTTGGACCATATTTTATTGATTGGACCAGAATATTTTATACCAACCCACATGCATGTGTGAGGAACAATGATCGAACTTCTTCAAGCTTTAGCCTTCACGGAGGCCAAACCATCCTCCAACTGGTTCAAGTCACTGGACTCCCACATCTCTAAATTCCTTTGGAAAGACAAACTATCACGTATCAGCTTAAATACGTTAAAACAAACCAAAGGCATGGGTGGTTTAGAGCTTCCGGACTTTTCTCAGTATTTCTTAGCCAATCAACTGCAATATGTCTCCAAATGGCTCAAACCGAGTTATCCAGACGAGCCATGGCGAGATATAGAGCAAGCACTGTGTGATGATCTAGCATTCAGTGATCTACCATTCATCAGTTCAACCATTAAACATCATAAATGTTACAAAAGTATGAACATCAGCTCCACTCTGACAGCTTGGTGGGAATTTCTTAAAATAAACAAATGTTCCCTCTATCCATGTAAGCTGACACCCATCTGGAACAACCCTGACATCCTACAAAATAAAATAATGATAAACTTTTCTCTCTGGAAAAACAAAGGGATAAAACACTTAGATAATATCATAGTGGAAGGAAAGTTTGTGTCATTTGATACGCTCACCTCCCAATATGGAATCAGCAGCACCAAATTTTTAGAATACCACCAAATCAAATCTATAATAGGAAAAAAATACACGCCCAATCAATTGAACCTGCAAATGCCAACCAAGGTGGCAGAATTCTGTAACCTCTGCGCCCCAAAGTTATTATCAAAAATATATAGGCTTAACAATAAAGCAGAAGATTTAATACACCTACCGACTGCAAAATGGGAAACAGACCTACTCAGTAATTTGGATCAAAACACATGGATACAAATATGTTCAAATACATTTAAAATGACGAAAAACTTAAATCTACAGCTGATTCAGTTCAAAATTCTTCATAGGACTCATTATACAGGACAAAGGATGTTCAAGATGGGTCTCACAAAGTCAAATATTTGCTCACAGTGCACAAATAACTCTGTTGATAACTATATACATGCTGTGTGGTATTGTGCTCCTGTCCAAAGGTTTTGGCTTCAGATATGTGAGGAGCTGTCCACTTGGTCCAAATGTAATATTCCAGCACACCCCACATTGTGTTTACTTGGCCATTTAGGTGGCATCAATATCGATAATAACACCTCACGTATGGTCCTTACTGCGTTATGCATCGCAAAGAAAACTATTCTCATGAATTGGAAAACAAAAGCCAATCTAAGTATGAACCAATTTAGGAACCTTTTATTAGATCATATCTCTTGTGAGACAATGTCTAGCTCTTTAAACAATCAATTGGACCAATCTCATTCACTCTGGTCCCCGGTGATTAGCTCTTTCACTTCACTCTGAGAGTTGGGCGGCTGGCGGAGGTGCCAGGGGCATACGGGCCGCTGGGGGTCCCTTGGGGAGGGGGGCTGGGCTACGCTGCTCTGCGGGGGACCGGTGTTTATCTCTGTGGAGGCTGGGGTAGGTCTGGTGCCGAGACGACCGGTTGGTGGAGGGGCGGGGGACCGTGGGTTGGGGCCTGGGTCGTGGCCGTCGGGCCCCGGGCCGGTTGGCTGGGCTGGCTGGGTGTGGGTAGGGCGGCACTCCTGGGCCCTGGGTTCCGGGGGCTGCCTCTGCCTAGGAGTGGGGGCGTATCTGACCCCCGGGGGCATCTGGGTTGGCCTGGACTCGCTGCTGTGGGGGTGGATGGGTGCGCGTCCCAGTGCCGGATTGGTGCCTGGGAGGACCAGGGTTGGGGGAGTGTACAGGGGGTTGGGCGTATGGTCCTTACTGCGTTATGCATCACAAAGAAAACTATTCTCATGAATTGGAAAACAAAAGCCAATCTAAGTGTGAACCAATTTAGGAACCTTTTATTAGATCATACCTCTTGTGAGACAATGTCTAGCTCTTTAAACAATCAATTGGACCAATCTCATTCACTCCTCTGGTCCCCGGTGATTAGCTCTTTCACTTCACTCTGAGAGTTGGGCGGCTGGCGGAGGTGCCAGGGGCATATGGGCCGTTTGGGGTCCCTTGGGGAGGGGGGCTGGGCTATGCTGCTCTGCGGGGGACCGGTGTTTATCTCTATAGAGGCTGGGGTAGGTCTGGTGTCGAGACGACCGGTTGGTGGAGGGGCGGGGGACTGTGGGTTGGGGCCTGGTGGTGGCTGTCGGGCCCCGGGTCGGGTGGCTGGGCTGGCTGGGTGTGGGTGGGGCGGCACTCCTGGGCCCTGGGTTCCGGGGGCTGCCTCTACCCGGATGTTGGAGTGGGGGCGTATCTGACCCCCGGGGGCATCTTGGTTGGCCCGGACTCGCTGCTGGGGGGTGGATGGGTGCACGTCCCGGTGCTGGATTGGTGCCTGGGAGGACCGGGGTTGGGGGAGTGTGCAGGGCTGTTTCGGCGGCAGTGCTGTGAGGAGTGCGTGCGTGCCTGCCTGCGTGCGTGCCTGCGTGCGTGCCAGCGTGCGTGCCTGCGTGTGGGACTCTGTGGATTTTCCGGCGGCCGGGTATGGTGGTATGGCCCCGTGTCTTGGGGGAGCTTGCGGTGATGCTGCTCGCTGCATTGGGGGGGTGGCACATCCAGGTGCATATGTGAAAATGTAGTTGTGTGGGTGTATGTGTGATGGCATGTGTGAGTGTGGGAACAGGGTATGGTGTGGGTACTGGGGCCGGGTTAGACAGGTCACTGGGGGGGAGGGGGGGTTTAGACCCATGGGCCCTCTATGGGCGCCTCCCTCTGGCGTTGGGGAAGGCGATGGCCCGCGGCAGTTGTGTCTGGGGTGGCCTGGACCTGCTGGGGTGTTGGGTATGGCCCCTGCTTTGGGGGGGTTGGGTGGCTTTTGGGCCCGAGGGCTCAAAGGCGGTTGTCCTGTTTGCCTGAAGCTGGCCGGCCACCGGCAGGTGTTCCGGCGGTTGGCGCCCAGGCCCCCCCTGTGGCCCTTGCTCAGCTGCCGAGTGGCGTCCGGCCGGGTCTCCCTTGCACCTCGTCGGAGTGGACTCGCGATTGCCTCTTGGGGTGGCGGGGTCGGGCCTTCCCCTCTGTAGGGAGCCTGCTGGGGGGCCGTGCTCCGGCGTCTTCCTAGTCGGACCCTTTGGAGGGAGTGTGGTTTGGAATGCATGGCGGTGTTCACCACAAACATCTCCTCATTCTCTGTTTCACTCTGATGCAGTTATCCTGTCACTGCAGACTAATGTAGATTTAATGTAGATTTGTTGCACGTGTCATCTGGATGGTCATTTTTCAAGAGGTTCGGTTTCTTTTCTTGTATGTTTATCATTATTAGTAAATATGTATGTTTGTGTGTATACATATATATGCACACTGTATGTGTGTGTATGTATGTATGTACTGCATGTATATGTGTATGTGCACAGTATGTGTATGTATACGTGTACGAATATGTGTATATGTATGTATGTATATATACATATATATATATGTGTGTGTGTATGTATGTGTATGTATATATATAAATGTATATATATGTATGTATATGTATATATATGTATATGTATGTATATGTGTATGTATGTATATATGTGTATATGTATATATATATGTATATATATGTATGTACATGTATATTAGTATTATCATTATTATTATAGCAGAGCAGGATTACTATTGCAACAACACATCATCAGTAGGGTAAAAACTAACCTTTTTCACGACAGTCTAAACCCAGCTCAGGTTCCCTATTATTGGGTGAACAATCCAACGCTTGGTGATTTCTGCTTCACAATGATAGGAAGAGCCGACATCGAAGAATCAAAAAGCAACGCCGCTATGAACGCTTGGCAGTGAATTTCTGCAAAGTAGGATTTCTTATTTATAAATTGAATATTTTTGTTGTTGGAGCCAGGCCTGGGGGAGGGGCTCGCAGGCTAGCGCCTGGTGGCCAGGCTTTTACCCGTGGAACCTGGCCGGGCCTAGCCCGAAGAAGCCACACGCACACTCTCTCCCACAGACCAACCACCTGCAGGGGCAAGCATAAGGGTCCGGTGCTGTGAGATTAGGGCAGTGGTTGAGAGCGGGTGTCCGGGCGAACTGGTCTTTGAAGAAGAAGAACTGGTTCTTGGGACACGGAATGTCACTTCTCTGGTGGGGAAGGAGCCCGAGCGGAGAGATTCCGACTCGATATAATCGGACTCACCCCAACCCACAGTTTGGGCTCTGGAACCAAATTCCTTGAGAGGGGCTGGACCTTGTTCTTCTCTGGAGTTGCCGCAGGGCAGAGGCGGCGAGCTGGTGTGGGCTTATTGTTAGCCCCCCGGCTTGGTGCCTCTGTGTTGGAGTCATCCCCAGTAAACGAGAGGGTTACTTCCCTACGCCTTAGGGCTGGGGAAAGGGTCCTGACTGTGGTTTGTGCCTATGCGCCGAACGGCAGTTCAGAGTACCCAGCCTTCTTGGAGTCTATCAGAGGGGTGCTGGAGAGCACCCCAGCTGGTGACTCCATAGTTCTACTGGGAGACTTCAACGCCCATGTGGGCAATGACAGTGTGACTTGGAGGGGCGTGGTTGGGAGGAACGGCCTCCCTGACCTGAACCCGTGCGGTGTGTTGTTGCTGGACTTCTGTGCGAACTACAGTTTGTCCATAACGAACACCATGTTCGAACATAAGGATGCCCATAAGTGCACTTGGCACCAGGACACCCTAGGTCGCAGGTCTATGATCGACTTTGTGGTCGTATCATCAGACCTGCGTCCGTATGTTCTGGACACGCGGGTGAAGAGAGGGGCTGAGCTGTCAACTGACCACCACCTGGTGATGAGTTGGATTAGATGGCGGGGAAGGATGCCGGACAGACCTGGCAGACCCAAACGCGTAGTGAGGGTGTGCTGGGAACGTCTGGCAGAATCTCCCGTTCGTCGAGTCTTCAACTCTCATCTCCGGCAGAGCTTCGCCTGCATCTCGAGGGAGGACCGGGATATTGAGTCCGAATGGGCCGTATTCCGTGCCTCTATTGCTGAGGCAGCCAGTTGTGGTTGCGGCCGCAAGGTGGTCGGTGCCAGTCGTGGTGGCAAGCCCCGAACCCGATGGTGGACACCGGGGGTTAGGGCTGCCGTCAAGCTGAAAAAGGAGTCCTATCGAGCATGGATGGCTTGCGGGACTCCCGAAGCAGCTGACAGGTACCGGCAGGCCAAGCGGCACGCGGCTTCGGCGGTGGTCGAGGCAAAAACTCGGGTGTGGGAGGAGTTCGGTGAGGCTATGGAGCACGACTTTCGGTCGGCCTCGAAGAGGTTCTGGCAAACCGTCCGACACCTCAGAAAGGGGAAGCAGCCCCCAGTTCACACTGTTTACAGTGCGGACGGGGGCTTGCTGACCACGACTGTGGATATAGTTGGTCGGTGGAAGGAATACTTCGAGGCCCTTCTCAATCCCACTGACATGCCTTCCATAGAGGAAGCAGAGTCTGAGGATACGTACGTGGACAGTTCTATCACCGTGGCTGAGGTAATTGGGGTAGTCAAATCACTCCCCAGTGGCAAGGCTCCGGGGGTAGACGAGTTCCGCTCAGAATTTCTCAAGGCTCTGGATGTTGGAGGACTGTGTTGGTTGACACGCCTCTACAACATTGCATGGAAGTCAGGAACAGTACCTCTGGACTGGCAGACCGGGGTGGTGGTCCCCATTTTTAAAAAGGGTGACCGGAGGGTGTGTTCCAACTATAGGGGGATCACACTCCTCAGCCTTCCTGGGAAAGTCTACTCCAGGGTGCTGGAGAGAAGGGTACGACCGTTAGTCGAACCTCGGTTAGAGGAGCTGCAATGTGGTTTTCGTCCCGGTCGCGGAACACTGGACCAGCTCTACACCCTTGCAAGGGTACTCGAGGGTATGTGGGAGTTTGCCCAACCAGTCTACATGTGCTTTGTAGACCTGGAAAAGGCATTCGACCGTGTCCCTCGTGGTGTCCTGTGGGGGGTGCTCCGGGAGTACGGGATTGATGGTCCGCTTCTACGTGCCATTCGGTCCTTGTACAATCGAAGCAGGAGCCTGGTTCGCATTGCCAGCAGTAAGTCGAGCTTGTTTCCGGTGAACGTTGGCCTCCGCCAAGGCTGCCCTTTGTCACCGATTCTGTTCATAATCTTCATGGACAGAATTTCTAGGCGCAGTCAAGGTGTTGAGGGAGTCCAGCTTGGTGACCTTAGGATCTCGTCTCTGCTATTTGCAGACGATGTGGTCCTTATGGCCTCATCAGGCTGTGACCTTCAGCGTTTACTGGAGCGGTTTGCAGCTGAGTGTGAAGCTTCTGGGATGAGACTCAGCACCTCCAAATCCGAGGCCATGGTTCTCAGTCGGAAACGGGTGGACTGTACCCTCCGGGTTGGGAGTGAGGTCTTGCCTCAGGTGGAGGAGTTCAAGTATCTCGGGTTCTTGTTCACGAGTGAGGGAAGGTTGGAGCGTGAGATCGACAGACGGATCGGTGCAGCATCTGCAGTAATGCGGTCGCTGTACCGGACCGTCGTGGTGAAGAGAGAGCTGAGCCGGAAGGCAAAGCTCTCTGTTTACCGATCGATCTACGTTCCCACCCTCACCTATGGTCATGAGTTATGGGTCATGACCGAAAGAATGAGATCGCGGATACAAGCGGCGGAAATGAGTTTCCTTCGTAGGGTGGCTGGACTCACCCTAAGAGATAGGGTGAGGAGCTCGGCCACCCGGGAGGAGCTCAGAGTAGAGCCGCTGCTCCTTCACATCGAGAGGAGCCAGTTGAGGTGGCTCGGGCATCTAGTCCGGATGCCTCCCGGGCGCCTTTCTGGTGAGGTGTTTCGGGCATGCCCAGTCAGGAGAAGGCCCCCGGGAAGACCTAGGACACACTGGAGGGACTATGTCTCACAGCTGGCCTGGGAACGCCTTGGTGTCCTCCCGATGAAGCTGGAAGAGGTCGCGGGGGACCGGGAAGTCTGGACTTCCCTACTGAAGCTGCTGCCCCCGCGACCCGGACCCGGATAAGCGGAAAAAAATGGATTTATGGATGGATTATTATTATTAATTCATTTTTTTTTCTTTACCCTGTATTTTTGCTCATTTTGCTCAGTGACTGTTCTGGTTGTTGCCGAAATTGTGATTATCACGGTTGTTTATAATATGGTTGAAATATGTTTGTGAGGTTCTTCTGCACCCTTTCTTATATCCCCCACCCCACCCCCCACCCGTCCCTTTTCAGGTCAGGTCCGGCATCAAAATGTGGCGCAACAAAATTCATAATAAACGCAGTCAAATGTCAAGGGCGACTCATTTGGATTATGAAGTCTCCCTTGGCAAAGACATTTTGCTCAGCATTTAAAGGCAGCTTGACTCCCATTCAGCGGTTATGCTGCTGGACAAGACAAAAAAATAAATAAAATGTAAAAGCTGCAGGAAGCAGATTTTAGGACTTTGAGGGAAAATAATCTTATTGCAATTGTGTTGCTGTTGCAATTGTGATTTTATTGTTTTTTTTTATTGCATTTATTAATTTTTTGTTTTTTTAACAATGTTTTTATTTTATTTTATTTAGTATAAAAAAAACATTTCAATAGGTTGAGCCTATTACCTTTTAGTATTCCTGCATTTCGTGGGGCTACCACAAACACCAAAACAAAAATCATAGCCAAAGTAAATTTTATTAAATCATTTGGAGTACAAGACAGGTACGACTTTGGGCTTTTACAAAAGCTAACAAAACAAAAGCTAAGCTGATATTCATCCCAGAATGTCAGAATGTGTCTAGATGACTGACACTAAGGAATAGGAGGTTGGATAAACTGAAGAAAGATTTTTTTTGGTTTGCCTATAATATTTTTCAGAAAAAAAAGCCTTCAAAAAAAGTTTGGAGGTATGACCTAGAAAACACAATCGGGCCATAGCCCGAGTATGAATAATTCCAATTAATTTAATCATAAATCTATTTTCAAACAATGATAGAACAAAAACTGTAGTAGTTTTTTCCCCCAAACTGGTGGACACTAATGGGGTAAACCCACAGAAATGTGTGACCAACAACTAAGTCGAGTTAAAGTGGCTTGGTCATGTATTCCTCCCTGACTTCCAGTTGGGAGGAGAACCTGGAGCAACCCAAGGACTATGTCTTACACATGTGCTGGAAAAACCTTACTCCTTAACCAGAGGAGGTAGCCAGACACAGGGATGCCAATGTCTGTGTGTTACTACTTAGACTGCTGACCCCAAGATATGGACCCCAACAAAAATAAGGAAGTACATGGATGGATACAAGGCAGCATATGGCCAAACAAGATTCTATAGATTTCTAGTGGTTGTTTGACAACCTGAGAAAAAGCCATGAAGCATCTCATTCAGAAGATGTCCCCACTTGCACGGGCATTGTTTTATTCAACACTGTTCCCATTGTGCCACATGGAGCCAAAGCTCCACTGACAGGGCGATTATAATGAAAGCTCATACATGAATTGAAGAAGTCTGTCATGTAAGCCTTTCTGTGAATTTTTCAAACAATGTGCTGTATGCATACATTGTCGAAAACTACCAGACAAGTCGATGAAAGATAAATTTGAGATCTTCTCCTATGCAGATAAAAGCACAAGGTGTCAGGTCTCAACAAGTTTAAATTTAAGACTGTTTTTTGGCCTCTGCGGGGTGGGGCACGATGCCTCCTCTGCCTCTGGCCCTGCGCCTGGGGCCGGGAGCGGGGTGGGCGTGTCCTGCACCTGTGGGCTGGGGGGCGACTGTGGGGTTGGCGCTTCCGTCATGGGCGGCCTTCTTTCTGGCTGGTGGGAGAGGCTCTGGACCCGCTAGGTATGTGGCCCCCGGTGCCTGGTTGCCCTTGTGGGGTGAGGTCGCCTGCTTTCTGGTTGGGATTGCCTCTTTGCGGCCCCTTACTGATTGCGTGGGGGTGGGGGGAGTGCAGGCTGGGTCTCAGAGGGCTGGTCTTTGTTCTGCTTGACCTGTGGGGCTGGTGGCTCTCTGGTAATGGGGGCTCATCCTGGCCATGTGGGTCAGGTCATGTTGGGTGGTGGGGGGGCGGTCTCTCACATTTCCTACATTATCAATGACAATTACATGTTCATGCATGCACCCACATTAATGCATGTGTATGGGCTTGTGCGCATGCATGCTTGCACACCTACAGGGATACCTGTTCACGCATATATACACTATAAGCACTCACAGTACTTACGTACTTCCCCATACAACCCACTGCTTTATCCATGGTGTTATCATGCAGGCTTTATTACAGGGATGGCGATGTCGGCAATGAAATTACAAACAGTTATTGTCATTTTTTCCTGATTTTAATGTTAAGGTTATATCCTCCTTGATACTATTACCATTAATAAGTATGACTGTTTCAATACAATATTACCACTGTGGCTATTACTGCGATTATATTATTTTTTTATTTCCATTACTCGCTTTACGACCGTCATAGACTTTTGTTGATGTAGTCTGATATGTCTCTGTTATTTTGTTATTGTTCTTGCAATTGTTGTTGCTAGTGTTGTTGTCTCCCCCCCGCTGTCTTCTTTTATCTTCTTATCTATCGCCGCCCGCTCCAGTCTGGCCGCCCCAAATTTGCATAAAAATATGCATAGAAATTAGGTACATAATAAAATCTATCTGACAGGGGAGAGTATTTTATCCTTTTTCCTGGCAGAGACACACACACACAAAAAACTAATTTGCTACAAACGTGTGGAGGAGAGCATATTAGTAATGTGTGCCTTGATATTGAAATGACGATATCGGTAGCAGGTCTTCGTGCTCTAAAGTCGATTCAGAAATCAAAATAGTGACACTTGTGATACTTTGGGTGTTGTACTTTTTTTTTTCTCATGTTGTATATTAGCTTGGCTATATTGTAAATCACCTAAATATCTCAATAGACTTCAGGGTTTAAAATAAATCAATAATTTACTATGATATCTTGTATTTTTTATGGTAGGATTTGAAATACTGTACACTACATTTTAAACATTAGGTGAATTTTCATACAGTATTCAATCGGTATCATCAATACCAGCCTGAATTTTACCCACTATCAAATCAGAAATGAAATTAATGGTATCATTGGCTTTGCGGTCACAAAACAAGTAGCAATGTTTTGGTAATGTAACAACCACGTAAAAAATGGATTTTAGGCAAAAAATCCAAATTGGAAATCATACCTTGCAGTGTGAACGTAACCATAAAGGCAAATTAGCACAAGATGGCCCCAAATAGACGTGCTGGGACAGAGTCTGGAATCTACTGCTTGTATCAAAGTGCTAATATTAGAGTAATAATTAGAGTAATCCAATACCAATACTTTTTTTATTGCTGATATCGCCCTGATATCCAAGATCAATAACCGGTCGGAACACCCCTACTTAAAATGCAAAGTCTCTACTTTCTCAAACAGGGCCTTGTGGTGGTGAGGGAAACATGCATAATGCATGCACATGCTGGTTGTGTTCTAGGCTTTTTAGAAGTTGACAGCTATGTGTGTAGGGCAAATGTCAAATGCACCCAATGGCTTGAGCATACACTACTACAACAGCTGGAAGCAGAATAATTTAAGTTCACAGTGCAGAAAAGACATCGGGCCCCCGATGATGAACGCCCTCAGTCTGTGTGTTTTGCTAATGGATCCCAAGTCATTCTGATGTTAAATCCAACATCGAAGAGACTGTGTGTTGTCGTTTCAGGCACAGAGGTAACCCAGTACACAAGGAAATGGATGTCAATCAAAATATTGGAAGAATCAGCATGTAGGGACAGATGCAGAACTGGCAAAAAAAAAAAGTTGTTTCAAAAGTTTTAATAGCTCGCACACAATGAGGACAACAGTCCATAATAGGCAAAACAAAAATCGTCAATGTTTTTAAGAAGACAAAGAACTATTGATGATAGACCGAAGGTTAGAACTTCTACAAAAAGGGCAGATGGAACAGCGTTAACGAGACTGGCGGGAAATAGGAATACAAAACTGGAGGCGGACAAGGAATGAAGACAGCAATCCCAGGTCTTGGTGTGGAACAAAGTGGAGTTGAACAGGAAGAAGAGGAACAATTTGGTGTCTCCCCTGTGCAGCCATTGTGCTTATAAACACCCATCCCTCCATCCATTTAATTCCGCTTATCCGGGTCCGGGTCGCAGGGGCAGCAGCTTCAGTAGGGAAGTCCAGACTTCCCGGTCTCCAGCGACCTCTTCCAGCTCCATTGGGAGGACACCAAGATGTTCCCAGGCCTTCTCCCGGCTGGGCATGCCTGAAACACCTCACCAGGGAGGCGCCCGGGAGGCATCCGGACTAGATGCCCGAGCCACCTCAACTGGCTCCTCTCGATGTGAAGGAGCAGCGGCTCTACTCTGAGCTCCTCCGGATGGCCGAGCTCCTCACCCTATCTCTTAGGGTGAACACCACAAAAAATAAAACACCACAAATTGTAAAGTGGCTCCTGCTGCTGCTCCCCCCCAACAATGGAAGGAAAGCACTCAGGAGAAGTAATACAAAAATAAGGCAGCAAATACTAAATAGGACATGACAGAGAAACGAAATGGCTTGTTAACTGGAGTTTGTTCCTTTGCAATATCGGTTAAATATTTACTGTATTTACATTTTTCTGATGGTACTACATTACCAAAAAGAGATGATGGATTATATGTGTGTAGTATATGACAGGAGTGCAACAGTACATGTAACCTAATAACCTAGTAATCTAACTAATGTTGAAAAGGTAATTTAAAAAATGCTCTATATAAGCCTACGGGCAAATGATTACCTCATCAAACCGCGTCTAAAGTGTGTAAACAACCATGTTTGGCTAGTAACAAGCTTGCTCGCTCTGTACCTGACACGTTACGTCCGTGGTGTCTCGCTCGGATATCAAACTGATTGAAATCAATTCCTGATACTGATGGCTAAAGCTCAGTGCAGCTTTAAAACTGGATTTGTTGCCATCAAGAGTGACTTGATTTACACCAGCAAGGTTGTGGAAGTGTCGCAACAAGCATAATGGCAATGACTGACTGATGCTGTTTCCCTTCCTTTTATGTTCAACACCATCGTATATACAACATGAATTATGCAGGAGTATCTCGTCAAGCCGTCTTGTACTAATAGGTATAGAATTTAATGAACGTATGAAAAGCACTGACAGCCTTCTCAGTTTTTAGGCAGGTTTTCGTCTCTCTTACACACACACACACGCACACACACGCACACACACACACAGGTTTGTTTCTTGGCCTGGATTCATAAGTGATGATTGGTCATTAGACAAATGAGCACAATCATGTGTAGATAAGTGCAGTTTCACACGGGCCAAAGACTTCTATTTGGGTCAGGGGCTCCTGCTGGCCTCAGTGCTCAGGGTGGTTCAATACCGAAACAGATGCAAAAAAGATAGAAAACAGGACTAGCTGTATTACAGATGTTAGTTTTCCTGAACACCGTCTGGGTGCCCTTGAGACAAAGGGACCTTCAAACAGCCCAGAGGCTCAACACTACCATCTTTTCTATTGCATGCATGTGTGGGGGTGAATTCAAGTTGTAACGTTGGGTATACAGAAAAACTAAACCGTACAAAAAAAAGTATAGCATGACCTTCTACACACTACAGATAAAAAAGTATTAGTAAAGTAAAAAAAAATAACATTTTACGGTGCTAAATTCAATTTGGTTTATAATAGATATAGATATAAAATAGAAAGCGCATGTCCCATTGAAAAAGTTTAAAATTTACCACACAGACGAGGGTCGTCAGTCATGAGGAGGGGTTGGCAACCTTTACCGTCAAAAGAGCCATTTTGTCTCCTCTTCTAGTAAAAAAATGTTTGGGTGCCGCAAAACTTTACAGAACTTTTAAACTTTCAACTTTTAAACTTCTAAAATTGTTATCTTTTGTATTCAACAAACAAACAATTTTTTATCTTTTGTATTCAACAAACAATTCAACTAAATTCAACAAAAGAAAGTGCAGCTGCACGTGTAGACCTACTCTGCACTAATTTAAACACTGAACGGATTTGTGTAAAATAAAAAATAAATGTAGCCAACTTTAACATAAAAAAGCCAATCAGAGTTCACATTTCTCCATATCAGTGTTTGCTCAACACTGGTTATTTCTGCACTGAATTGTCATCAAAAACTATTTTATTGATCCTGTTCTTGACTGTCTTGTAGAGAGAATGATTTCATTTTCTGAATAATTTCCTGTTTATTTTTTAATTAGGAGAATAGATGCTCTGATATTTTTATGAACGATTATTTCATGCATTCTCTAACTGTGAATGGCTTCCCATCTCATGTACAGCCCAGTGTTGCCAACTTGTCTGTTTGTTTTGGTTTGTTGACTCCTCCCTTACTCATTGGGTTTTGTTTTCTTTCCAGACCCGGAGCCGTATTGATGGGTGGAACCACCGGACAAGCCACAGGTGTTTCACCTTTTTAGGCACACCTGTGGCGGCAGGAGGGTGCTCTGCAAGGACGTACGCCACATGCCAATCATTAGCTCCGCACCTCATTCCTGTGCACTTTTCGCCTTTTTGGGGTATATTACTACTCTCTTGTTCTATACTTCTACCCTCCTGCCAGTCCGGTGGCTACACCTGGTCGACTACCGGTGTGAAGTTCTGCTAGTCTTTATTTTACCAACTTTTCCCACGGTGCTTTTGGTTTTTAGTTGCTATTTTTGCACCGTAGTTTTTTGTTATTGAGTTTTGATTAATCTGCTTGGTTGCATTCTCTGCAGAAGGGCAATTAAAAGGACCTTTTGTACTCACCAACATGCTGTCTGCATCTTTGGGATCCAGCCCACCCCTCAGCGTGACAAAATCTGGAGACTTTCCAACCCTTATTTTCTCAAAACGACTAGAGAAAAATGTAAAGACTTTTCCTGGCGTCATTGGGAATGTGAGATTACTCTGTTATTTTAATATTTTCTTCACCAAAATAGTAATTTATTGTTGGTCCCTAGAAAAACAGCCAGTGGTTAGAGTGGCACTTCTCGTTCGAGCTCGTCGCTCCAAGAGAGAAAAGTTTGGGCAAGGTGAGGGAGGACTACCGCTGTAGCTACGGAGCCGAATATCCAACGTCCAACTTTACTCCGCTGCATTTGCAGACATAAAAGTGAAAGCACATATTGTTAAAATCAGAGAGGCCAGACTGAGATGGTTGGACATGTCCAGAGGAGAGATAGTGAATATATTGGTAGAAGGATGCTGAGTTTTGAACTGCCAGGCAGGAGGCCTAGAGGAAGAGCAAAGAGGAGGTTTATGGATGTAGTGAAAGAGGACATGAAGGTAGTTGGCGCAAGACAAGAGGATACAGAAGACAGAGTTAGATGGAGGCAATTGATTCGCTGTGGCGACCCCTGAAGGGATAAGCCCGAAGAAAAAGAAGATTCTTACCCGTCAATTATAATAAAGTGTTGTGCAGTTCATACAATAATACAATAATATTTTTCATAAAATTCACATTTTAAATTCATACCGTAAAGCTTTATTGTTACATACACCTTAATTATGCATGAATTTATTGGAATTTAAGGGAATTTCAATTCCACTTCCTGCAGTTTGAATTTTAATTGCAATTCTGCTTCCTGTTTGCAACCCAATTCATATTCGAATTCAAAAATTTAATTAGAATTTAGAGGTAATTCTCAATTCAATTTTGAATATTCTACAGCCCTTGTGTGAATCACTTACAGAAAAAGGTACAGAATGCATATTTTTTCCAAGATTTTGGCTTTTAAAGATGGTGATCTTAAATTTTCCCTCAGCATATTTCACTGTAACGGTTGCTTTTAAAAAATTATGCTTATTTAATTACTCTAAATCTTTTCAATCTTACTCCATTTTTTTCTTTTTGCAATTTGAAGCTCCCAAATATCTCCTTAAGCTCCAACACAGCAAAATCGACATTCTTGCAATTAGTCGTAACATTTTTGATTAGGAATATATTTGGATGACTATTAAATCCAAATCCAAATCCTTTTTATTTGTATAGCACATTTAAAAACAACAAAGTTGACCAAAGTGCTTCACAGCATAGTTAAAATAGAGTATATAAAATAACAATAAATATAAAACAAATGGTAATATAATTTCACAAGACAAATATAACAAATAAAACACAATTTTGATGACTCTCAGTTTGTGTTAAAAGCCAAGGAGTAAAGATAAGTTTTTAAAAGCGTCTTACAAACCGGCAAATTTGGTGCAAGCCTAACATGTAGCGGCAGTTTGTTCCATAAGGCAGGACCTCTGACTGAAATTATTATCTAGAAATACTTTTATTATTTTGGAATACACACGTGAAAGCCATACGCTTGGACATGGCTGAGTCCCATAAGCGACTTACTGCCCTGCAGGAGTTTGGATCAGACAAGTGGTTTGCCGACATGAAATCTGAGTATATATAATATGTCAGGACTGTGAAAACATTACTTTTTTTATGTTATGTCAAAATGTTATGCGGTGTATGGGGCATTCTGTGGCTGGAGGAAAACGAGCTGCCCACCTGCCCAAGAGCCATAAAAGTCTAAGAAATAAGATTCCGTTTGAGCAACAGTTAAAACAGCAAAAAAAGACCCCAGAATGATGAAGTGCAGATTACTAGCCAAAGTTGGCCATCACAAATTTTGAATATGTCCAAGTTTGAAATGGCTAGTGTCAACATCTACATACATCTTTAGACCAGCTGAAAAATATCCGAAATAGGTAAGCTTCTCTGAATGTACAAAATCTACAGAGATGATCATAGATACCGCTGGAACCGCTTCAGGGATATCTTTCAAACTGTACCAAGTTTGTTGCATTAATGTGTTGCTTTTTGAAATTGCCTCGTCACTTGTTTTTGACATTTGCCCATTTCAGTGCTTGTGTTTTGAATTGTCTTTAGTTTTTTTCAAAAATGGGTTTTGTTGCATTACAGACAACAAATTACAAGCATTAAAGTGAAATATTATTGGAAGTGAGGTCTTGCCCCAGGTGGAGAAGTATCTTGGGATCTTGTTCATGAGTAAGGGAAGGCTGGAGAGAGTGAGGTCAACAGACAAATCAATGCAGCATCTGCAGTAATGCAGTCGCTGTATCGGACCATCGTGGTGAAGGGAGAGCTGAACCAGAAGGCAAAGCAGTCAATTTACCCACAAGTCTGGACTTGCCTACTGAGACTGCTATCCCTGTGACCCTGAGCCGTCTAAGCCGAGGAAAATGAGATGGAATGGAAAGTGAAATATGTTGTTTATCAGCTGACCGGAATTTTAAGACCACGGCCTTTAAAAACCAAATTCATTCATTTTCTATGGCGCTTATCCTCATTAGGGTCGCGGGGATGCTGGAACCTATCCCGGCAGACTTTGGGCGAGAGGCGGGGTACACCCTGGATTGGGCGCCAGTCAATCGCAGGGCACATATAAACAAACAAACATTCACACTCACATTCATACCTATGGACAATTTAGAGTGGCCAATGAAGCTAACATGCATGTTTTTGGAATGTGGGAGGAAACCGGAGTACCCGGAGAAAACCCACACACGCACGGGGAGAACATGCAAACTCTACACAGAGATGCCCAACGGAGATTCCAACCCTGGTCTTCCAGATCTCCTGACTGTGTGGCCAATGTGCTAACCACTCAGCCACCGTGCGGCCCTAAAAAACAAATTCTTGGCAAAAACTATGATTTAATGTCATTGTCTGTCAGGTATTTACACTATCAGGATTTCCTGAAGGCAAAGGCAAAAAAGCTTTCTCTCTTTGAACATGGTCAGTGTGTTGAGCTGCATAAGCAAGGCATCTTGCAATGCTCTGAGGTTGGACGCAGTAAGACAGTCATTTGAAACTTAAAAGATGCTGAGGGTTATCTCAGGGGATATAAACAAAAAAGTCAAGTGGTACCTTACTGGTTCTTCCACCTGAGTGAGTGTGTAAAGGGTAAGGGCAGCTGTACACTGCTCGGGGGTCAGTCACAGTTGGTTGAAAATACAATTTTCACATATTTTGTGGTCTGCTTTTTCTGTTGCTGTATATTAGGTTGGCTGTATTGTAAAACAATGCACTTCAGGGTTTACAATAAATACATACAAAAATAATACATTAAAGGTCTTGTTATTCATTATGCAATGAATAGAAATACATTGCATTTTAAAGTTGACCAAACACATTAGATATATTTGTGGCCTTGCTACTCCTGGCACGCAACCCACAACCTCCAGCCAGCAGCCCACGAGGCTTGTTTTTCTGAATGAGAAATCTCGTCACGTTTTAATCGAGCAATATCTTGTGACACCCTTAATTATTAATATAACTAATACATTATGATTACGTTTTTACTGTCCCTGTTGTGAGATAATTCAAACCGGCAAGTCTTATGCGTGTGTGACTCACCGAACATTACAGTAACATTACTGACATCTAGTGACCAGTATAGAATACTACATTGAATATCACTTTATATGCATCTTCTGAATGCCTTATACTGTATAAGTATTTCAGTTCATTTAGGCATTTTTATACTTGAAAATTATTAATGTAGGCAAAACGTGTAAAATTTAATCAACTTTGCTAATAGTAGGCCAGGCTGTTTCCCATTCAACCAGGAAACAGCCTGGTGTTTTAACTTATATATTTTTGAAAACCCGTGATAGAGTGAAGCCACACAATTTAAACCTGTACAACAAATTTTAATCTGAAGCCATTCACCCCGAAGATACCAAGAGGCATATGTCTTCCAGCCTTTGTGAAGTACTTTTCCAGAGGAGTCACACAAGATGCTTTTGTACCGACAAGGGAGCTCTATGCTTATGCACTCCTCTGTTTTAGGGTTGTCAACTTGGTTACCGTTAATCTCTTTTGGAGTGAGATGAAATTGCAGAGCAACTGATGCCGCATATATTTATGAAAATGAAACCATTTTTCCCTAAACAGACACATTCCAATAACACATTTATTTTAATTATAGTCAATTACAATTGTTTCCATAAAAATGCTGACAAGTTTAATATCATTATTGCAAATGGGCAGACGCTTGCAGTTATTTGTGAGTCACCTATTGAGTGTATAAAGCCCTCCAAAATCACTCAAAAACCTGTTTTATATGTATGTTGTCGCCATGTAGTAACAGGTGCATTCACAGTAACATGGTATACTTACAGTGTTTGGTCATTTAGAGCATAACTGTAAATTCTTTCCTGGGTGCAATGATTGCACAGAGCATAGAAACTAACATTACTAACAGCATAAAGAGCCGGTTTTGTGTTTGTGATCACTAATCATGGTGGACTATGTGAGAGCCAATGACCACTAATACTACGAGGATCCAGAACCTTATCTTTTTGAGCCTGAATGTTTAGAGGATGAGATACAGGTATTAGAAGCTAAACGGAAGGAACACAGGATCGTTAGTTCTAACAAACCCTGCAGTAGTAGAAACTTTCTTTCACCTTGCAGATCACGGCATGAAAATCCAGTGCTGTTAGAGATTTTTGGATGAGATTTATTAGAGGCAAAAAAGTGAATCCTCATTATCTGAATTGTAAGCAAAAAACTCCCAGCACAAGGTGACCATCTAGGACCCACAGAAAAGGGAAAGGCATGTGCTCTTTGTCGCACCATAAGTATTGTGGATGATGGGATAAATTCCCCAAAAATACAGTTTTCCTTCAAAAGCAAATGCAAAGTAAGGAGGGCCTAGATTACAACACTGCTAAAAAAAAGTAAACATAATCCTTTGCTAATCCTAATACAAAACCCCTAACCATAATCCTTTGAACAAGGGTAACAAATCCCAAGTCTAACTCAAAACTGGGCAAACCACAGCCATCCTATGACTCCGTGTTAGTGCCACATAAAAAAACAAAAAAAACATAAGATTTCGAGGATAAAAGTCATACATTTCAAAGAAAAAGTTGTATATTTACGTGATTTAAAGTCGTAATTTTACGAGAAAAAAAGTCGTAATTTAACCTCTGACCCAGGTTAAGAGCCACACAAGCCCGCTGTGGCTATAGCTGTCTTGGACAATGCCTGTTAAATGAAGCATTCCAATCATCAAGATTTCGAGAATTAAGTAGTGAATTTACGACAACAATGTTTTAGATTTACGAGTATGTGGAAGGACGGGGTATTAGAGTGTAGTGGTGAGAAGACGCTAGCCCATGTTAACCTGGCTGTGGCCAACTTTTTTTCTGTCCGGTTAGAAATAAAAAAATTGTCTGAAGCCAGAGGGAAGTTTTCTTCTTTGCCTTGTAACTTTACGAGATTAAAAGTCGTACATTTACAACTATTAATCTTGTAAATTTACGACGTTAAAACTCGTAATAAAGTCGTAACTTGACGTGTCATTGCGTCATACATGTCCAAGGGAAACTATATAGCATAGTTCTTTAGTGGGGAGGGGAACTTCCCTCTGGCTTCAGACAAGCTTTTATTTATAATGAGACAGCAAAACAGAGCAGTTGTCCACAAAACAGGTTATCTTGGGTTAGCATCATGATTAGCATCGTCTCACCGTTACCCTCATGCATCCCTCACAGATAAATTATGACTTTTAATCTCGTAAATTTACGACTTTAAATCTTGTAAATTTACGACTTTTAATATCAAAATCTTACGTTTTTTTTTTGTGTGTGTGGCCCTAATATGCCGTCGTATCATCCAGACCATAGATCTGTTAAATGTTTAAATCCGGTCCACCCATCTTTTCCAGATATTTTTTTTTTACATTTAACACTGATACCCGGGTGATAGGATTGGTAATACTATTGCAAAGTTACCATAAGTTTAGAACTATGAAAATTAACACTTTCTGAAACTAATTTTCAGTATTTTTATCAGTAATTTTCAACGGGTGGGTTGCGACCCAAACGTGTGTCATGAAGCCTAGGATCTTTGCAGATCTATGCCCAGTAAATGTAATGACCCGATGTCCATGAATGAGCCTCTAGCTCTCAATTAGCTAGTGACTTTGTCAAGCTTGATAGGGAGTGGAAGGACATCAACAAAGAAAAAGTTGCAAATGACATATGATTATTTGTATGGATCACCATCAGCGGTGTTTCTACAAAAAAACAAAAACAAGATTGCACTATTCATTGACTATAGACACAATCAGATCCGGTTAGACTTAGTCGAAGACAGCCCCGCTTTTAGCCGACATTTGATTTTTGATCACATTAATGTTCAGTGTTTTATAGTTAGTACTTCAAAGTGCAAATAAAAAAAAACTGCATTCACACATATTTTGGGTGCACTTCACTAAAACTGAGTAAAACCAAATAGAGTAAATGTAGTTGCATTTTTGTGTTGCTCGGTGGTAAATCCCTGTAAAGCACGGTGTAATGCAAAACAACTGCCAAATGTTGAAGTCAGTCCTGAAAAAAAAAGACTTAATCACAAACCGTGGACACAGCAGATTGTATGACACTGCAGCTACAAAACAACATAATTCCAAGCAGACTGTCAGAATTATAGGTGTGAAAGGGTGTTTCTTATTAGTAGTATGAGTAATGCCTTATTATGTAGGGGTCGCTGTAGCGTGTCACCATTTCAGCTGCAATTTTATGTGTTTGTGTGATGGGGCCATCTGCTTTTCATTCTTTCTGTACAGTTCCATTAATTAGTACCGCAGTTGATATTAACGACACAATATTGAGCGATTATGAAGAAAGAAGAGGAGATAATGTGGGCGGGCGAGAGCAAAGGCAGGAGGCGGGGGAAGTGAAAAAAAAATTCAAAAATGAGCAGGCCTGTGATTGAAATGTACAGATGGTTGTGAAGCTGAAGCAGATGGCACGTCAGATTGATTATCGTTGCCAGCGTTGCATGATAGTTTCGATGTGAACACGGAGCTCTCTGCTCGTTTAGGATGACATGTGGCGATAGAGACATGTCAGCTTGCTGCGTTTATCTCATTGTCCAGCCGCGTGTGCACCCATCCACTGCTGACAAGCAGATTACGCTCGTGCATAAGTATTCACAGTCAGAGAGTAGCGGTATCATTGAAACGTTTTACCGACTGTGTTGTTGAAGAACTAAATTACATCGAATGCTGGTGTATCGATGCTGCACAGAGTGTTCCAAAAGTCTAGATGCCATGTCTTGCAGACCTCAAGTGAGAAATGCTGAAAGCAAAGGAGCATCTTGTTGAGTCTACTAAGTGAAATGGAGAGCCAGCGGTACTTACTCTTCCGTCTGTCCCGTTGCGGTGGCTGAGACTAGGAGGCATTGTGTTAAATTGTTTTTTTGTGTCTTCAATAACAATAACAATATCGCGGTATCGCTTGCTGCCTCCCATGTAGTGCGACATTTGCTAGGCTCGTACAAACTTGTTTTATGGCTTGGGAAACTACAGAAAAGGGAAATATGTATGTGTTCATGTTTCACAACGAGATTGTGGATGATGGGCAAAGTTAAAAACAGTGAAATCATTAGATCACATTTTTAAAGAAATCTAAAGCACACCCTCATTGTTTGTTCTTTAAGCTGATTGGATGTGAAATGCACACATTTTACTCGACATACTCACTGAAAATCTCATTTATTTTGAATCATTAGTCTAAAGTTTACTTGAAGTCCAGAGTCAATGATTTCAAAGTCCAAGTAGTGTTGCATGTTAGATTAATCATGATTAATCACCATTTTCTGTGTGTGAAATATATTATATCAACAGAAAGATAAATTGTCATTTTTTAATTGCCATGAGATGCATGCATTAATTAATTTAGTTACCATAATAATTTTTGACAGCCCTGAAAATATATTAAAACATAAATACAGTGATTAAAATGTACATAATAGATAATTAAAATATATAACGACACAGCATTTAAAAGACAAACTGCACTTAAAAAAATTGCCCATTATCCACAATCCTTATGTGAGACATGAGCACATATGTCTTTATCTTCTCTGTGTGCTCTAAAGATATAACCACAGAGAAAAAGAAGTAGCTCGTTATGGCACGTATGGGACAGGCTTATTCCACCTACAAAGTCATCTGAAAACGATACCAAAAAGCGCCAACAACGCTCCATTTACATATAATGAGACATGCATATAAACCAAAGTACAGCGCTATTTTTTTTACTTTTGTTGTCATGAATGCACCTGTTACTACACCGTCGCAGCATGTACAGTACATAAAACCAAAAAACCTTCTTGGAGGTTTCTGGAGAGGTTTTATATCTACATATCTATAGATTTGTTTTTGTATCTTTAGAACACAGAAAGGAGAAAGACCTGTGTTTATGTCTCACAAAAGGATTGTGACCTGGAAACCAGCTTCATTTAAGCTACCTGCAAACAGAATTCATAACATGAAGGAGACCCGTAGACAAGTCAATCATTGCTGACCATTTCTGAATAAACTAAGCTAAAAAAAAAGGCTCTTTCCGAAGAAGCGTAACGATCTGGGGTGTGACCGCTGTTCAGCACCACTAATTATTGAATCATCATTATTGTTTCGTTCAGCACCAGGACAGACGCCTGATCTCAGCAGGAAACACAAATGGCAGAGGACAAAAAGACAAAAATAAATACATTAATAAATAAAAAACATAAATAAATAAGATAAAAACACTGACCAGAAAAGGCACTCACTGTATACGTTCCTGTAAAATGTCAATGACACCTCATAACGTATTTGCCTTTAGGCAAGTGACATTCTCATTCCAGAAGTTATTACCCTAGCACAAAAAAAAATATTCTAATTTCAAATGTTTCATGACAAGTTGAAACCATAGGCGTGGTCGTCTCTCAAACTGAAGGTTGCTGGTTCGATCCTCCGTTCTCCTCTGACCATTAGTCCAACTTGCCCAAAGATACTGAAGCACAAGTTGGACTGATAGTGCTCCTGATGCTGCATCAAATGTAGGTAAATGTGGTAACAAACTCATCATGCATGAAATTGATTCTCAAATCAAAATATTAATACTTCAGTCATTTCAGGTAATTGACGTTTGTCTATTGATCCTCGACCGATCGTAAATGAATTGTGTGAATTGTTTTCTTTCTTAAAGTAGCTCTTTTTTTTTTTCTCTTTTTTGTCTTGTCCAGCATCATAACAGCTGATTGGGAGTCAAGCTGCCTTTAAATGCTGAGCAAGATTGCTTTGCCAAGGGAGACTTCATAATTCAAATGTGTCTCCCTTGACATTTGACTGCGTTTATTATGAATTTTGTGGCGCCAAATTTCCATGCCGGACCTGACCTGAAAAGGGACGGGTGGGGGTGTAATACTTATTTCCTTCATGGAAATGCAAATTAATTTATAACTCTTTTTGAAACGCATTTTTCTGGATTTTTGTTGTCATTGTTGTCTGTCAGTGTTCAAATAAACCTACCATGAAATTATAGACTGATCATTTGTTAGTGGGCAAACTTACAAAATCTGCTGGGGTTCAAATTGTTTTTCCCTCACTGTACATATAGCCGAAACATGCCCCCAGGGCATGACAGAAGGAGGTCATATTTGTGGTCATATTTGTGACCCCCCCCCCCCCACACCCCACACCCTCCTCTTTTTTTCTCATGTATTTTGGCTTGGCTTTTTTGTACGTTGCCCTGCTACATGGTCACCTCCAATCTGAGTGGTTCAGTCTCTCCAGTCAGAGTAGCAGCAGTCTACAAACCTACGGGCAATCAGTATTTGTGTCATCAACAACAAACAAGACTTGCTTTCATTACTCTGGAGAGACATTTGTTGCAGTCTCATGCAAAGACATTTGTGTCTCAAAGGTACTCGGCCACATGGTTCAGCGCAAAAAACGACAATTATCTTCTACTATGGAAAATATATGAGAAAAATGGCCTTGAAGCTTGAGGTGCAGCTTTTCTGAAGATGAAAGCCCTCTTACGACTGGATAGTTTCTGTTTTCGTCAGGCACAGGCTGTATAAGTAGTACTTCTAATTGGTCTTTTTGCTGTGTAACTTTCAGATGGCAATCTTACCAAAATTAAGCAACATCACCATTTTATGCTAACAAACTGTAATTTTATGCTTCCAGTATTGGCAATAGTATCTGCTCGATACTCTTAAACTGCTTCAAAAACCCGCCCTCGGAGTAATAATATAATCTATATAATGCTAATAATAATAATAACATAGTAATTATTCAAGACCTTCTGTGAATGGTAATAGCAATTGTTTAATTTATTTTAAACACACATAACAGCGCTACGTCATCGCAAAAATAGTAAATGAGTGCTGAAAAAGTAGAAAAAAAAGAAAATGGGTGATTGATTTATAGCAGAATAGATGTGAATAGGAATTTTTAAAAAAAGAGTAAAAATAAAAGTATGTTAAAAAGTATAATAAAAACATATATATTTTACTCATAACTAAAGAATACATTTAAAAAAGCTACATAAAAAATAAAAATGAATTATGGTGTATAAAAATGAATCAGTTCAATAGGTTTAGATATTAAATAAATACAGAGGTAAAAAATAACTTGTATAAAATATATTAATATTATCAAGTCATTTTATAAACCAGGCAAATAAATGTAAGAAACACAATAATTAAACGATGTTGTGTTGTGTTATTGTCTTTTTTATGCAGTGCTGTATTGTCAGTGCGAATCTGTACAGTCATCTTATATATATTTAAGATGGTTTGATATCCCTGAGTCCAGCATGGCATACAGTGTCTCATGTAGGAAGTAGTTATTGCTTGTCAATATTTTTTAATGTGATGTAGTTTTTACGGCTGGCACTTACATTTACATTACTCTTACGTTTTCCCCTGCTTCCTGAAGTTGCGTACTTTCTCAGAAATGTTTGCATTGTGTTTTGTCATTTGCTCATTCATATTGATGTTGAAATAAATAGATTTTCAAACATTTTTTATTTTCGTCAAGAATCATTTTACAACATATTACAACCAAGTAAAATTTGTTTCATGTTAGATTCCTGCTTTGTGCTTTAGTTTTGCACATTTGAATTTATATTTGGTTGTGTAATGTTTTGTTGATGTTTTTTTGTTTCACTGTAAATAGTTAGAAATGTACGAATACACAGACTCAAGTTGGGCTTTTTTGAGACATCCATCCATGTTCATTGCCTTTATCCTCGTTGGAGTTTTAGCGGTACGCTGGAGCCTACCCCAGCTGACTTAGGATGAAAGGCAAAAAGAATGGACAGGAGGATGAGTACAGAAAACTGATCCAGTACTTCAGCAATTGGTGCGACACAAACCTCCTGCACCTCAACACCACCAAGACCAGGGACAATGTGGTGGACCTTAGGAGAAACAGGACACATCCAGAGCCTGTCCTCATTGAAGGTGACCGTGCGGAGGTGGTTCACACCTAAAGATACCTGGGAGTGCATCTAGATGATAAACTGGACTTGACTACCAACATGGATGTTCAGTGCAGGAAAGGACAGAGCCATCTGACCTTCTTTAGAAGGTTTGCGGCCTTCAACGTATGCAAGAAACTGCTGCAGATCTTCTACCAGACTGTGGTAGCTAGTGTTCCCTTGTATTCAGTAGTTTGCTGGGGAAGCAGCCAGAAGAAGCAGGATGCCAATGGCCTGGATGACCAAGAAAGGCTGGCTCTGTCTTTGGCACCACATCTGTGGCAGAGCAAAGATCACTGAGGAGGCTCCTTTCCATCATGAACAACCAACATCATCCAATGCACAGCATCATCTCCCAACAGAAGAGCACTTTCAGTGGCAGATTACTATCATTGCGCGACTGACAGACTGGGAAGATCATTCCCCCCCGATGCCATGCGGCTTTTCAACACAACAGAGAAATAAAACACACACACAAGACTGGACTTTTTACTTAATTAGGTATTATATTATAATGTATTAATATGATTTATTATTTATTGCCGCACGGTGTATGAGTGGGTAGCATGTTGGCCTCACAGTCAGGAGGTTCAGGGTTCGAATCTCCCTTAGGCATCTCTGTGTAAAGTTTGCATGTTCTCCCCGTGCGTGTGTGGGTTTTCTCCGGGTACTCCGGTTTCCTCCCACATTCCAAAAACATGCATGTTAGCTTCATTGGCCGCTCTAAATTGTCCATAGGTATGAATGTGAGTGTGAATGTTTGTTTGTTTATATGTGCCCTGCGATTGACTGGTGACCAGTCCAGAGTGTGCCCCGCCTCTCACCGAAAGTCAGCTGGGACCCTAATGAGGATAAGCGGTATAGAAAATGAATGGATGGATTTATTGATTAATATTATTTATTATGATATATTTATTGCACTACAAATTGGAAGTGAACAGTTACATATTATTTAGTTATCTTTCTATTCTATTTTGTTTTCTTAATTTTCTTATCTTTCTTGTCTTGTGTTATTCTGTGATCAAGTGGTTAAGTTCATTATGACATTTTTGGAGAGCTGCTTGAAGCCTAAATTTATCTTGGAGATTAATACCTATAACAAAAAATAAGTATCTGTCTATAAATTTGCTTGATGATGGTCGGGTGGAAAACTGTAATTATATTTTACAGTATTTTGGTAAGGTAAAAAATTTTGAAAGTTGAGTCAGTTCTTTTTAAGAAACTGAGACAGAACCAAGGATTTCCCCCTGCATGTGGCATGGGAGCTTCTGCTGCAGAGAAAGTGGCAACCACCTTCACAGCAAGGTGCAGGAAATAGCATCATAAAGAACCTCACCAAATTTTTGGCTCATCGCCTACTTTCGCCCAGGATTGTTCTAAAAAGAGAACACTACAACAGCTTGGATGGTGACATTAACAGATAGAGTTTCAGAAAAAAAAACATTTTGTTTATAGACTTGCTGTCGTCCACATTGAAACGCAGGATATTTACTACACAGAAAGAATTTTTTAACTACAAAAATTAAATTGTGCTATTTCCCAACAACGCAGAACTGTGTGCGCAATACGTGTTACGTCTACCATAACTCATTCACTGCTCTCTTCCTCCGCCTGCTGGGAACTAAAACCACTAAAGTCATCCTCTTTTTCACAAATGAGCAGCCTTATAATCCTTTCCTCACACACTTTGTGAGTCTCTCTCTCGCTCTTTTGTTGTCGCTCTGTGTCCCGAGCCAAATTAGCCCTTCAGCTTGAGCTGTCATCTTCATCACGCTACAGTCCAGCCTTTTACAAACCTTTGGTAAGAGTGGACAGTGGGCGGTCAAACAGAAGCTGTACTTATTCTGCACTTGATCAAATTTACTTAAGATGTGTCAGATCAAAACGCGAAGGCTGCATAAGACTTCAAAACGTGATATTAGCATCCGCCTCACTCCTACTTCCTGAAGCTGCACTCAAGGATCATGGGAACTTTTAGCCAGACAAGCAACAGGGTCCAAAGCAACGTACTTCTTGGTCTGTTTATGTGCGTAATATGAAATGATTCTTAAGAATGTCCATAATCACATAATTAAGCAGCCAACAACTGCACAGGGATTTATAAGCAGTAGTACCTGTATGATGTGTGTATTTTTATTTGTATGTTATCCTAGCAGTTTGGACTTTGTTATGTTAAATATCATATAAAAATAATCCAAGCCTGTTTACACAAAGCTAAACAGATTTATGTTTTGCATTTTATTCCCTTACTGTACTCATGAACCAAACTGTTACCCACTCTAAGCCGTGGTTATGGTATACCATTACACCCTTTGTATATTAAAATCTACTTTGGTTAAATGTTAACAATCTTGTTTTAATCACTGGTCATATGATGGCTGTTCTTTGCACAAAGACAAGTGTAATTCAATGCCTCATATAATCTTATAAAATATATTATATAATGTGTCTTGGTTGGAGCGTGCAAGAGGGATCATATAACTCCTATTTTAGCGTCCCTCCACTGGCTGCCTGTGCATTTTATAGTCCGTTTTAAGATTATTTGATTTGTTTTTATAACTTTAAATGGTCTTGCCCCGTCTTATATAAATCAACTGCTTTCCCCATATGCTCCCACTTGGTACCTCCGGTCAGCTGACCAGTTTCTCCTTGAGGCACCGAGGTCTAAGTTATTGCAGAAGGGGTAGAGCCTTTTATGCAGCTGCACCCGAACTGTGCTGTGTCCACTTTTAACACTTTTCTTAAAACTCATTTTTATTCCTTGGCTTTTAACCCAGTCTAAGATTCTGCACTTGTTTTATTGTGCTGTACAGTTTTTATTGTTTCATTAATGATTCTAATGTTTTTATTGTTTTAGTATGTTTTTAGCTGCCGCACGGTGGTGTGGGTAGCACATTGGCCTCACAGTCAGGAGGTTCAGGGTTCGAATCTCCGATGGGCATCTCTTTGTGGAGTTTGCATGTTCTCCCCGTGCGTGTGTGGGTTTTCTCCGGGTACTCCGGTTTCCTCCCACATTCCAAAAACATGCATGTTAGGTTAATTGGCAACTCTAAATTGTCCATAGGTATGAATGTGAGTGTGAATGTTTGTTTGTTTATATGTGCCCTGTGATTGGCTGGCGACCAGTCCAGGGTCTACCCCGCCTCTCGCCCAAAGTCTGCTGGGATAGGCTCCAGCATACCCGCAAGCCTGATGAGGATAAGCGGTATAGAAAATGTATGGATGGATTTATTAATTAATATTATTATGATGTATTTATTGCACTTTTTAGCTAGTTTTTATTCTTATTGCACCGTTTGCCTTTGCCTCAATCACTGATTGTATGAAAGCTCTTTATAAATAAAGTTGTGTTGAGTTCCATCCATCCATTTTCTATGCCGCTTATCCTCATTAGGGTTGAGTTAGTTTAACATTAAATTCGCACTCAGTGAGCAAAAAGGAACGTGGTAAGAACTCAGTTGCTCTGTGAAAAATTCACAGCTCCTACATGCTTCACGCTTGACAATTATACAGTAGGTTGTGAATATACACCATGTTGCCTTGCTGACCAACTACAAAAGACAGGCTGCCCATATGGTGCTTTCGAAACAACACACAGGTGAGGACCGTGTTACATCCTGTGTGAGTGCATATGTGATGGGAAAGCTCAAGGTCCATGCTGCAAGATCTGTCATGCAGATGAATATCCTATGCAGCAAGATGGAAGGAATGTGATGTGTCTTTTTTATGCCATGGTTGTGCTCTTTTTCCTTTTCTGTATACTCTTCTGAACATGATCTTAAGACCAGGGTAACATTTAAAGTATTCTCTCATGGCGCATCAAAATGCTGAAAAAAATAGGGAATCTGCATTTAACAGCGTAAAGCCCTAGTGCCTTTAAACATATGCAGAACAAAGTTTTCTCTAAATCTTCAAGGTCCACATGGATTATCTTGGTGTCAAAGTGTAGAGAAGACTACTTTGATGCTTATGTGGTACACTGATGGTTTTTTTTTTTTGTTGGAAGGAGGGGGCTTGTTACCCTAAAGGTCAAACAAATTTACCTTAAAGACACACGGGTAAAGTTCTGAAAATAAGTGATTGAGACCATAAATGATTAAAAATTATTTATTAACAATTGAAAATTAGATGGAGGCCGAGATGCTAAAAGATGAACTGAGACAACCTAAATTTTAAAGGAAAGTGTTTAATTCTACTTATAGAGGCTTTTCCCTTTAAAACCAAGTTTATTAAATTCTAAAAGTGTAAAAGAAACAATATAAAAGAGGCCTGCTAGCTTTAAAATACAGAAACAACAAACTAAAGTAAACCAAAAAGTATTGGCTGGGGCCACTAGTGGTGGGCAGAAAACTGGGGGTGTGCCAAGTGGTCTTACCTCATACTCACCTGGGTGGACACAGTAAATGAAAAGTGCAAAAAATACTACACAAGTGATCCCGGTGCACTACATGACATGCGGGGATGGGGAACCTCACCAGCGTGCCTAACCCAACCACCAGGAGCGCCCAGCATCACTAAAACAGACAAACAAATTATACTGACCCAGTGGAAGAAAACAACAACAACAAAAAAAGAAACCTGCATACAGAAGGAAATTTAACCGAAGTAAATTGTAACAAAACTGCTTAACAAAAAAAGACACACACACACACACACATATATATATATATATGTATACACATATATGTGACGGTCCACAACGTGATGTGGGGAAATATATACACCTATTTTCTTTTTTTCCTTTCGGCTTATCCCTTCAGGGGTCGCCACAGCGAATCAATTGCCTCCATCTAACTCTGTCTTCTGTATCCTCTTCTCTTGCGCCAACTACCTTCATGTCCTCTTTCACTACATCCATAAACCTCCTCTTTGGTCTTCCTCTAGGCCTCCTGCCTGGCAATTCAAAACTCAGCATCCTTCTACCAATATATTCACTATCTCTCCTCTGGACATGTCCGAACCATCTCAGTCTGGCCTCTCTGACTTTATCTCCAAAACCTCTAACATGTGCTGTCCCTCTGATGTGCTCATTCCTGATCCTGTCCATCCTGGTCACACCCAAAGAGAACCTCAGCATCTTCATCTCTGCTACCTCCAGCTCTGCCTCCTGTCTTTTCCTTAGCGGCACTGTCTCTAAACCAAACAACATCGCTGGTCTCACCACAGTTTTGTACACCTTTCCTTTCATTTTAGCTGAAACTCTTCTATCACACATCACACCCGACACTTTTCTCCACCCATTCCAGCCTGCCTGCACACGCTTCTTCACCTCTTTTCCACACTCTCCATTGCTCTGGACTGTTGACCCTAAGTACTTAAAATCCTCCACCTTCTTTATCTCTTCTCCCTGTAACCTCACTCTTCCACTTGGGTCCCTCTCATTTACACACATGTACTCC
>QODF01000079.1:3326892-3394852 GCA_024372805.1 Oostethus manadensis | reverse complement strand
TACCGCTTATCCTCATTAGGGTCACGGGGATGCTGGAGCCTATCCCAGCTGGCTTTGGGCGAGAGGCGGGGTACACCCTGGACTGGTCGCCAGTCAATCGCAGGGCACATACAGACAAACAAACATTCACACTCACATTCACACCGATGGACAATTTAGAGTCACCAATTAACCTAACATGCATGTTTTTGGAATGTGGGAGGAAACCGGAGTACCCGGAGAAAACCCACACACGCACGGGGAGAACATGCAAACTCCACAGAGAGATGCCCAACAGAGATTTGAACCCTGGTCTTCCAGATCTCCTGACTGTGTGGCCAATGTGCTAACCACTCAGCCACCGTGCGGCCGCCAAGGGAGACTTCATATTCCATATGTGTCACCCTTGACATTTGACTGCGTTTATTATGAATTTTGTTGCGCCACATTTCGATGCCGGACCTGACCTGAAAAGGGACGGGTGGGGGTGTAATACTTATTTCCTTCATGGAAATGCAAATTAATTGATAACTCTTTTTGAAACGCATTTTTCTGGATTTTTTTTGTCATTGTTGTCTCTCAGTGTTCAAATAAAGCTACCATTGAAATTATAGACTGATCATTTCTTTGTTAGTGGGCAAACTTACAAAATCAGCTGGGGTTCAAATAGTTATTTCCCTCACTGTATATATATATACTGTATATATATATATATACTGTATATATATATGTATATATATATATATGTATGTATGTATGTGTGTGTGAGTGTATATATCACTAACATTTGGCTTTTAGCTGATGTTGTACGAGTTAATGGACATGTGTTTATTGATAATAAGCAATTACCACTGCAACACCGACACAGCCCCGCACCTCCTGTACCCCGCCCATGCAGTTCTAAAAGGTTAAATTAAAAAAAGACAGTCATTAGCTGAAAAAACGTGTAATACCTTATGTGCTACATTTACACTGTCATGACCTACTACATGGCAAAAGCAAACATGGCTACAGAGTCAGGAGATCTGAGTGTATATCTGTTAGAACATCTCTCTGTGGAGTTTGCATGTTTGTTCTGTGTGTGGGTTTTCTCCGGGTACTCCAGTTTCCTCCCACATTCCAAAAACATGCATGTTAGGTTAATTGGGGACTTTAAATTATCCAGAGGTATGGATGTGAGTGTGAATGTTTTTTTGTCCATATGTGCCCTGCAGTGGCGTGAAGACCTGTTCAGGCTGTACCCTGCTTGTCGCCTCATGTCATCTGAGATATTTTGATATCCAGCTTATTTATGACTCTTATAGGGACAAGCGGTATAAAAAATGGATGGATGTTGCCTGTTTTTAGACACGATCTGTCATGTCTTGGCTCTGGCATAGTGGCAACAACACCGAGGATTCAGAGAGCAGGACTCAGTTGCAGGTCAAAAGTATATTTTTAATGAGGCTGGCTGCTGTGCAGCAGCAAGAAATCCAAAGCTAAGCAGTCGTGTGTCAATCTTCTACAACAGATACTCAAATTAGCAACAGGTGCGACTGATGGACCAGGGAAAACAGGAAGACCTACCCAAAATAAGGGTGCAGAAAGAGGAACTAAGGCATAAAAAGTGAAACTAAATAAGCTGTCACACAGATAATAACTCGATCTTGTTTTTATTGCACGTAATAAACTAGTGAGATTGCAACAGAATTTTGCATTCTCCAGAATCGAGTGTCCAGCATTGAGCCTGCGCATTGATGACTCGCTATGTGTGTGGATTTGAGTCAGATGATTTTAACTCGGATCAATTTTGATGACTATGGACTCGTCTTGACAATATCATTGATGACTTATGAAAACTTAGCATACTTAGATTTTCATTGAATGTGGTGAGTAAAATACGTCCCAGTATTTACCTCGTGTTATCATTATGTAATTACCATCAATTTCCCTTTGAATGTGACTCATTGGATGATCTGGTAACATCAGGTTTAAGAACAAACAACAAATGTTCACACTAAATCCTGAACGCTATGTCAGCACTTCTTTTCTGTGACTAATTGTGGGCACACTGGTCTTGTTTTATTTAAAAACACAATTCCAAATACATTCATTGTACTTGTCAAATTTAATAAACTGTCCGTTTTATTAAACAGTGCTTACTCGAAAATGTCAAGCTTGTGTCTTCAGACTTGACTTGTGTTGACTTGATTTGAGACATGACTCAAGAAGGTGGGAAACACTATTAAATTAAAAAAAGAACTCCTCACAGAGTATGACGATTGTGGGGAGTCGGCATTAAAAACAAGTTTCATCCTGGGGAGGAAAGAAGTAATCAAGGAAGCTAATGCTGTGAAAGGGTTAATGTGTCAACAATCAAAGATTTTGAGAATTTGTTGGCGTGCCTCCTTTTTCTGTCTCCTCTCCCTTTCTTCCTCTTCGCTTCTCGCTGCCTTTGACTTTGGCTGGCTCTCAACATAAGTCTCGTTTGGTGAGGTTGCCAGTTCAAACCCAACGTGTGCAAGGCTGCACTTCCTCTCGCTACTGTGCTTTCATCCCATAGTCCAAAAGCATGCTCTGAATCCACTGAATGAGGTAGAAATTGCAAAGCACAGCATATGAAAATGGATTGAAATTACTCTCCAAAGTAATGTGTGTGTGTAATTACATGGCCAGTTCTCTCACACTGGAAAGGACTTCGCACACGGTGCATTGTTACATTTGCCAAGTACCCACGTACTTTTCGTAGCCATATCCTTTTTTTTGACTCAGAAATAGGTAAAGCTCCTTTTCTCTGCCATTCTTTATTTCAACCAGGGGGAAAGAAGGCATTGTGATGTATCGTCACACATTCACATGCACATCGTATGTGTAACACTGTCATGTCTATGCATTTATTGGGACATTTACAACTGATCCGCATGCGAGGAGTCAACCGTACAAACAAATAACACAGCAGTTGACAGTGAAAACACATATTCAGATGGAGTATGGAGTCCTGGCATTACTCCGTGTGCACGCAATCATGCCAGGGTGTTGGTGACAAATAATCGGAATGCCTTTTTTATACAAATGGTAATGATATTGCTGATAGGGCATTAGACAAAGGAATTATTCAATCATGTTTTCATAGTTGTTTGTATGTGGTGGCGTGGCAGGTGGATGAGAGGCAACAGTGGTTTTGCAGTTCCTCAAACACTGAAGGCACTGCGGAAACCCAGGATCAACAATGCAAAGAAAAATAAGCAAAGTTTAGGAAGCGTCCAAAAACTAAAAAACTGAGGCCACACAAAGACATGCAAACATGGAAAGCAAGGGTGTGGACTCGTGTTAGACATGTGACACGCAAACACAGGTGGTCCTCTTTTTGACATTTTGTGGTTTCAATGCACTATCGTGAATTATGAAAAAATGTTGCATTAACTAATTAAAAATTATGATACGTTCCCTCTCACTGGATATGTTTGCAGGCGAGTGTGAAACGACCGGTATGAGAATCAGCATCTTCAAGTCCAAATGCATTGTTCTGAGTGTCATCTCCGGGCCGGGGAAATGTCGGGGTGATGTTTACCAGTGAGGGGAAGATAGAACGCGAGATCAACAGGTGAATTGGTGTGGCATCTGCAGTAATGTGGACTCTGCATCGGTGGTGGTAAAAAAGGTGCTGACCCAAAAGGCAAAAATATTTACCAGTCGATGTATGTTCCTACCCTCACCTATGGTCATGAGCTTTGGGTAGTAACCGAAAAGACTGCAAGTACAAGTGGACAGAATCAGTTTTCTCAAGGGGTGGCTCTGGGCATAGATTAGGGGTCAAAAATGGATGGGAATTAATTATTAACATTTAAAAAATTTTTTTTACTGTCATTATGTCTCCTGAGTGAAAAGAATTGTTTTCTGATAGGTGTGCATCAAAGAAAAGGAAAGGCTTCACCATGCAAATGCAATTGGAAAATGCTTAGAAAGGGAAGACATGCCGACCAACACTGGACACATACTTGATTTAACTCCAAGGTTCCCAGAGAGAGAATAAAAATAACGTGAATAAATATTAAAAACAGCTTGACTACATTAGCACTGAACACTGAGATTTACGTAATGTGCTCGAACACCTCATGTAAACAGCCACATTGGAGCAGAAGGTTGTTGATTGTTCTATGTGGAGTAAATGAACAAATAATTAAGTTTGACGATGACGGGTAATTAAAAGTGTTTAAGATTTTTCAGGATGACTGATATTGTGTATATAGCTGTACGAGCTTGTCATTTGTTTGTTGAATTGATGCACTATGTTAAAAAGCCCCCAATTTTGCACATGTTTATGCTTTCATGAATAATGAGTCTTTTTCGGGCGTTGAAGACACTTTGTTTGGCGGTCCTTGGACACACCATGAGCGACACTATTTGAGACTTATGTGTATGACTTTCTCTGACACAGCACAGATACACCGGCATTTAAAAATTTTTTTTCTTTGACCGCGTCCTTGTTGACAAATGTTTGCTGTGAGCTTTAATAATTTTAGCTCTGCATTTTTTCGTGGTACTTAATTTCATGCAAAATGTGCTCATATGTCCATTTGGCTCAGTAATAAGCCTTGTATTGAAATGATTTCCTTATTTATTTCTGTACGTTATGGTCCTTTGTTTTCTTAATTAATTAGTTAGTTTTCATAATTAGTTAATTCTAATTAATAAATTCTAGTCAGATGCCTGAAGCACACAGCTGTGAAAAGCTTGCTTACCACTGATCCCACCCTTCTGACTCTCGGAAGCATCATCAAGGATAACGATAGTATCCTTGAACATGTATAAAATCTACACTAAACACCATCTCATTATAGAGACTTCCGCTTTCCAATAAAGTAGCTGTCACCTTTTTTATTACGTTTTCATTGAACTTTTGTATTTAATGTTTTTATTACTATATTTTATGTCTGCGTGATTTGTGAGTGACTTAAGCTGGCATTGAAATGAACCAACACTTTGTGTCTCGGACGTCAAACCATTTCAATCATCTCAAAAAGTAAAGTAAAAAAATAACAAAAAAAACTCTAACCATTGTCAAGTGACCTATAAGCTATACCTGTATTGACCACTAGGGGTAGCCAGAATGCAATAAAGAATACTAGTGCTAGTGTCTATTGGGGGGAAGTATAGATAAAATCCATCCATCCATCCATTTTCCACCGCTTATCCGGGTCCGGGTCGCGGGGGCAGCAGCTTCAGTAGGGAAGTCCAGACTTCCCGGTCCCCAGCGACCTCTTCCCGCTCCACCGGGAGGATACAAAGGCGTTCCCAGGCCAGCTGTGAGACATAGTCCCTCCAGCGTGTCCTAGGTCTTCCCGGGGGCCTTCTCCCGACTGGGCATGCCCGAAACACCTCACCAGGGAGGCGCCCGGGAGGCATCCGGACTAGATGCCCGAGCCACCTCAACTGGCTCTTCTCGATGTGAAGGAGCAGCGGCTCTACTCTGAGCTCCTCCCGGATGGCCGAGCTCCTCACCCTATCTCTTAGGGTGAGTCCAGCCACCCTACGAAGGAAACTCATTTCCGCCGCTTGTATCCGCGATCTCATTCTTTCGGTCATGACCCATAACTCATGACCATAGGTGAGGGTGGGAACGTAGATCGATCGGTAAACAGAGAGCTTTGCCTTCCGGCTCAGCTCTCTCTTCACCACGACGGTCCGGTACAGCGACCGCATTACTGCAGATGCTGCACCGATCCGTCTGTCGATCTCACGCTCCAACCTTCCCTCACTCGTGAACAAGAACCCGAGATACTTGAACTCCTCCACCTGAGGCAAGACCTCACTCCCAACCCGGAGGGTACAGTCCACCCGTTTCCGACTGAGAACCATGGCCTCGGATTTGGAGGTGCTGAGTCTCATCCCAGAAGCTTCACACTCAGCTGCAAACCGCTCCAGTAAACGCTGAAGGTCACAGCCTGATGAGGCCATAAGGACCACATCGTCTGCAAATAGCAGAGACGAGATCCTAAGGTCACCAAGCTGGACTCCCTCAACACCTTGACTGCGCCTAGAAATTCTGTCCATGAAGATTATGAACAGAATCGGTGACAAAGGGCAGCCTTGGCGGAGGCCAACGTTCACCGGAAACAAGCTCGACTTACTGCTGGCAATGCGAACCAGGCTCCTGCTTCGATTGTACAAGGACCGAATGGCACGTAGAAGCGGACCATCAATCCCGTACTCCCGGAGCACCCCCCACAGGACACCACGAGGGACACGGTCGAATGCCTTTTCCAGGTCTACAAAGCACATGTAGACTGGTTGGGCAAACTCCCACATACCCTCGAGTACCCTTGCAAGGGTGTAGAGCTGGTCCAGTGTTCCGCGACCGGGACGAAAACCACATTGCAGCTCCTCTAACCGAGGTTCGACTAACGGTCGTACCCTTCTCTCCAGCACCCTGGAGTAGACTTTCCCAGGAAGGCTGAGGAGTGTGATCCCCCTATAGTTGGAACACACCCTCCGGTCACCCTTTTTAAAAATGGGGACCACCACCCCGGTCTGCCAGTCCAGAGGTACTGTTCCTGACTTCCATGCAATGTTGTAGAGGCGTGTCAACCAACACAGTCCTCCAACATCCAGAGCCTTGAGAAATTCTGAGCGGAACTCGTCTACCCCCGGAGCCTTGCCACTGGGGAGTGATTTGACTACCCCAATTACCTCAGCCACGGTGATAGAACTGTCCACGTACGTATCCTCAGACTCTGCTTCCTCTATGGAAGGCATGTCAGTGGGATTGAGAAGGGCCTCGAAGTATTCCTTCCACCGACCAACTATATCCACAGTCGTGGTCAGCAAGCCCCCGTCCGCACTGTAAACAGTGTGAACTGGGGGCTGCTTCCCCTTTCTGAGGTGTCGGACGGTTTGCCAGAACCTCTTCGAGGCCGACCGAAAGTCGTGCTCCATAGCCTCACCGAACTCCTCCCACACCCGAGTTTTTGCCTCGACCACCGCCGAAGCCGCGTGCCGCTTGGCCTGCCGGTACCTGTCAGCTGCTTCGGGAGTCCCGCAAGCCATCCATGCTTGATAGGACTCCTTTTTCAGCTTGACGGCAGCCCTAACCCCCGGTGTCCACCATCGGGTTCGGGGCTTGCCACCACGACTGGCACCGACCACCTTGCGGCCGCAACCACAACTGGCTGCCTCAGCAATAGAGGCACGGAATACGGCCCATTCGGACTCAATATCCCGGTCCTCCCTCGAAATGCAGGCGAAGCTCTGCCGGAGATGAGAGTTGAAGACTCGACGAACGGGAGATTCTGCCAGACGTTCCCAGCACACCCTCACTACGCGTTTGGGTCTGCCAGGTCTGTCCGGCATCCTTCCCCGCCATCTAATCCAACTCATCACCAGGTGGTGGTCAGTTGACAGCTCAGCCCCTCTCTTCACCCGCGTGTCCAGAACATACGGACGCAGGTCTGATGATACGACCACAAAGTCGATCATAGACCTGCGACCTAGGGTGTCCTGGTGCCAAGTGCACTTATGGGCATCCTTATGTTCGAACATGGTGTTCGTTATGGACAAACTGTAGTTCGCACAGAAGTCCAGCAACAACACACCGCACGGGTTCAGGTCAGGGAGGCCGTTCCTCCCAACCACGCCCCTCCAAGTCACACTGTCATTGCCCACATGGGCGTTGAAGTCTCCCAGTAGAACTATGGAGTCACCAGCTGGGGTGCTCTCCAGCACCCCTCTGATAGACTCCAAGAAGGCTGGGTACTCTGAACTGCCGTTCGGCGCATAGGCACAAACCACAGTCAGGACCCTTTCCCCAGCCCTAAGGCGTAGGGAAGTAACCCTCTCGTTTACTGGGGATGACTCCAACACAGAGGCACCAAGCCGGGGGGCTAACAATAAGCCCACACCAGCTCGCCGCCTCTCCCCAGCGGCAACTCCAGAGAAGAACAAGGTCCAGCCCCTCTCAAGGAGTTTGGTTCCAGAGCCTAAACTGTGGGTTGAGGTGAGTCCGACTATATCTAGTCGGAATCTCTCCGCCTCTTCCACAAGCTCGGGCTCCTTCCCCACCAGAGAAGTGACATTCCATGTCCCAAGAACCAGATTTGGTCGCCGAAGCCCAGGTCGCCCGGACACCCGCCCTCGACCACTGCCCAAATCACACAGCACCGGACCCTTATGCTTGCCCCTGCAGGTGGTGGGTCTGCGGGGGGGAGTTCCCGTGCGGCTTCTTCGGGCTAGGCCCGGCCAGGTCCCACGGGTGAAGACCTGACCACCAGGCGCTCGCCTGCGAGCCCCTCCCCCAGGCCTGGCTCCAGGGTGAGGCCCCGGTATCCCACGTCCGGGCGAGGTGCGGTCACTCCTAATGTTTCTCTTCATATGGGTCTTCTGAATCACTCTTAGTCTGGCTCGTCACCTAGAACCTGTTTGCCTTGGGAGACCCTACCAGGGGCATAAAGCCCCCGACAACATAGCTCCTAGGATCACTCGGGCACTCAAACCCCTCCACCGCGGTAAGGTGGTGATTCACGGAGGGGATAGATAAAATGGTGGGATAAAACACAACACATTAAAGAACAGAGAACAGTCTTAACAATCTACCATGCTTAGGCTATATCTATTGCTTTAAGTTTGTAACCATACACCACAGGTAGTAGTAACTCATGTAAAAGTACACGTGCATTTATAGGAAACACACACTCACACAACTGCACTACACGACATTTGGGATATTAGCAGAAAACCATCGCTTTGCTATAGCACTTATTGTAAATGTAATCAGTATCGACCAGATACAAAGGTATTAAGCAACTTTTATAACCGTTTTGGATCATTACATAACAGCGGGAATTAATAAAAGATTGTATATGTGAAAAGTGTTAATCATACAACTATGATTGCTTTAAATAAGAAATATGTATTAAAGTGATATGAAGTTAGTGTAAGCCCCTACACCAGGTAGTAAAGGGGTAATATAGTCTCAGCAGCTTCAGCCAAATAGGTTCCTGTGAGCATCACTTGCAGAAACGGCATATACCAAAATAACCACTGTCCTGCGCAGAGCAGAGATGGGTTCTGGAAGTCCAAGTAAGGACTTCCGGGAAGGAGTCGTCCAATAGCAGAACAGCTCACTGAGTTATACATGGTCTGCCTAGAAGGGGTTAAATTAATAAAAACTCTGGATACGTTGGGAAAAGGGCGCGGGAATAAATTCTCCAAAAGGGGATGTCTACCAGGGGAAGTTTTGGGGAAATTCCGCTAGAGGGAAGTTTTGGGGAAATTCCACTAAACACGGGATTGGCTGAGCAGTTGGGGAAATTCCACTGCGAAGATTTGGAAAATTCCACTAGACAAGGGATTGGCTGTGCATCTGGTGGCGGTAGCCAATGGAGAGAGCCAGGAAAACCAGTCTCACAGGAATGATGGCATAAAAGGAGACTGCATTCGATCGACAGGACTTTTTTGCCTCTCGCGGAGCTGTGTGCTACTCGCTGAAGCATTAAGCCTGGTTGGTTCGGCCGGCTGACTTTGTCCGCTGGGTCCCTCGGTCGGGCTCCTCGGAGGTGTTAGGACTTTCGAGATGCTCTGGCTGCTGATAGATGGATAGATACCCACCGGTAGTCGTCTGTTATAGCGGTCTGGAGGAAACTTCGGATGACCGTCAGACGAGCTGGCAGCATAAAGAGAAAACCTTGAGCTGTGGAGCTACCCGAAGAAGAGCTGAGCCCGGTGGTATATAGAACCAACCACAGCAGCCAACCTATTCCTTGCCACTTTTGGGAGCAACTTAGATCCATGAGCTCTTCCAGGGGAAGCCGTCGACCTGATCACTCGCCGTCCCTTTCCCCTGGGTTAGGAATAAACCCTGCAGAGAACGTATTCTTACTGGACTTACCTATTTACTATCTGGGATCGCCTTCTGGGTGGGATTGAAGTACTTGGTTTCCAGATAGGACCTAGTCCCTGTTTAGAGGTATGTAGGTGGAACTCGGGGTAGTTCATCTTTGAAGAGTATTGTTCTTATATCCATTGTTGTCTGCTTGTATGCCCTTGCTATTCTGTCCTAATAAAACCTGTCATCTATTGCAATTGAACAAGAGTTGTCGTTCAGCATCTTCTGTGATACAAAAGGGTAAGCGGTGTGATACAGATTAAATTCCTTGGGGGTTGTTCCGGTACTCAATATAAACAGGTCCCTCTTTATCGCTAGCAGATAGGTAAATTATCCCAGGTCGTTTCCAAGAGCAACAAACCATTTAGAGGGGGGGCAGTCGTAAAAGGCAGAGGGTCCGGTGTCGCTCGCGACCAAAACTAGTGGAGCGGTTACTCTGGTCGTGTGCGATCCGGGTGCATTGGAGCCGCCTTTGCCAAAGTCAAGGCTGTGAGAACCTGGGTGAGTTCCCCTGGCCCCTGGCTAAGAAGGTCTCCATCCCTCAACGGGGGAGATTTGAACCCTTTAAACGGAGTAGTCAGGTCAGGGAGGTGCGCCTGCCTCGTCTCGAGGACGGGGTAAGGGTCTTGCACCACCGGGGTAACAAGGGTTTTAGACACCATCAAAAGTTGTTCTCAGATTGGCTGTAACTACATGCAGGTCATTTTGCCAGCTTGTATGCAAACATTTAAATATTAATACTTTGTCAACTGATGGGCGGGGCAAATGTAGTTTGCCCACCCTTGGGCTAGCGTATGTTAGCAATACTGTCCATATTCTTTACAATTACAACTGCAAACTGCGTATAAACTGGCTTTTGGCTAGGATAAGGGGAATCGTGTTCTGGTAGTCACATACCTGTTTTACTGTGTCTACACACACTAAAACAGTTTCAAGAAGTGACCAACAATTTTCAGTTATGCGTTTGCATACGTTCAACAACATTAGTAGTTAAACTTTGTCAAATTCTTACGGGGATTACGATATACATAATATTTGCAGTTGAAAGTTAGCACTCTCTAGGCAGCCGCCTATCCATGCCATACATTTAGACATCCATACAAATAAATTCACAGCAACAATATAAATTTTTTCAGGAAAATCTCTTAAACATAAACATATTTAAAGGATATACAGTATGTTTACCAGTGTTGGGCACGTTACTTTGTAAAAGTAATTAATTACAGTTACTAAATACTTCTCCCAAAAAGTAACTAAGTTAGTAACTAGTTACCAGGGAAAGTAACTACTTCATTACTTTTTTTTGGTTTTACAAGCCAGGTGCATAGAGTAGAACAGGAAAGACAGGTACCTACACAGAGGTTTTAATATTTATTTTTTTCACAAAACTAAACAGCAAAATAGAATAAATAAATCACACTTTCACACAGCTCAAGACAACTGGTGGACATACAGTGTCCCAAGTATGTTCTTCAAAAAGACAAGTAAAGTTTAACAGAACTGTGAAAAAAATAGGCTACTGAAAATACTACTGTATAGTAATAGTACAGAAAGTACAAACCGGATTCCAAAAAAGTTGGGACACTATACAAATCGTGAATAAAAACTGAATGCAATGATGTGTAGGTGCCAACTTCTAATATTTTATTCAGAATAGAACATAAATCACGAAACAAAAGTTTAAACTGAGAAAATGTACCATTTTAAGGGAAAAATATATTGATTCAGAATTTCATGGCGTCAACAAATCCCAAAAAAGTTAGGACAAGGACATTTTCACCATTGTGTGGCATCTCCCGTTCTTTTTACAACACTCAACAGACGTCTGGGGACAAAGGAGACCAGTTTCTCAAGTTTAGAAATAGGAATGCTCTCCCATTCTTGTCTAATACAGGCCTCTAACTGTTCAATCGTCTTGGGCCTTCTTTGTCGCACCTTCCTCTTTATGATGCGCCAAATGTTCTTTATAGGTGAAAGATCTGGACTGCAGACTGGCCATTTCAGTACCCGGATCCTTCTCCTACGCAGCCATAATTCTGTGATTGATGCAGAATGTGGTCTGGCATTATCTTGTTGAAAAATGCAGGGTCTTCCCTGAAAAAGATGACGTCTGGATGGGAGCATATGTTGTTCTAGAACCTGAATTAATTTTTCTGCATTGATGGTGCCTTTCCAGACATGAAAGCTGCCCATGCCACACGCACTCATGCAACCCCATACCATCAGAGATGCAGGCTTCTGAACCGAGCGTTGATAACAACTTGGGTTGTCCTTGTCCTCTTTGGTCCGGATGACA
This sequence comes from Oostethus manadensis, assembly GCA_024372805.1. Lineage (NCBI taxonomy): Eukaryota > Metazoa > Chordata > Actinopteri > Syngnathiformes > Syngnathidae > Oostethus > Oostethus manadensis. Next base: position 3,382,718 of record QODF01000079.1, on the reverse strand, counting down.
TGGCGTCCCAGATTTCCAAAAAGAACTTCGAATCGTGACTCGTCAGACCACAGAACAGTCTTCCATTTCGCCACACTCCATTTTAAATGACCCCTGGCCCAGTGTAAACGCCTGAGCTTGTGGATCTTGATTAGAAATGGCTTGTTCTTTACACTGTAGAGTTTCAGCTGGGAACGGCGGATGGCACGGTGGATTGTTTTCACTGACAATGGTTTCTGGAAGTATTCCTGAACCCATTCTGTGATTTCCTTTACAGGAGCATTCCTGTTTGTGGTGCAGTGTCGTTTAAGGGCCCGGAGATCACGGGCATCCAGTATGGTTTTACGGCCTTGACCCTTTCTCACAGAGATTGTTCCAGATTCTCTGAATCTTTGGATGATGTTATGCACAGTTGATGATGATAGATGCAAAGTCTTTGCAATTTTCCACTGGGTAACACCTTTCTGATATTGCTCCACTATCTTTCTGCGCAACATTGTGGGAATTGGTGATCCCCTACCCATCTTGGATTCTGAGAGACACTGCCACTCTGAGAAGCTCTTTTTTTTATACCCAATCATGTTGCCAATTAACCGAATTAGTGTTAATTGGTCTCCCAGTTCCTCGTTATGCTTAAATTTACTTTTTCCAGCGTCTTACTGCTACTTGCGTTTATTCTAACTCCGTTATTCCCATCACGTGTGAATCTCTGTTGGGCATCTCTGTGTGGAGAAATCTAAATTGTCCATACGTGTGAATGTGAGTGTGAATGTGTTTGTTTGCCCGCCCTGTGATTGGCGACCAGTCCAGGGTGTTCGACGCCTCTCATCCAAAGTCAGCTGGGATAGGCCCCAGCAACCCCCCTGACCCTAATGAGGATAAGTGGTATAGAAAATAGAAAATCCACCCGTTGTTTCTCTCTGCCGAGCATCATGTGTAGAAGAATATAGACGTAGTTGGGTTTGACGCCTTATCACCGAATCCAGCAAAATCCAAAGTATGACCCGTACAGCTCCATTTCAAAGTTAGACAAACAGACAACCCGAACGGGAGGCGTAACCAAACACAATACAAAGTTGTAAGCAAGTAGATGGTTGGCGTTGAAATGTACGCAGCCATATTTGTTTACAGTTCAAATTGCTTCTTCTACTATTTCCGGTGTGTTAGACAACGCTACGCATGTCAAAACAAATGCATTCCCATCCAACGCATGTTCCAGTCCGATTACTTTTTTCATGGTCCATTTGCACATAAAATTTCCATCTGATTAATGATCGGATTAAAGACATTTGTGCATGTAAACGTGGCTAGTGATTGATAAGCATAATCAGATGCACTCAAATGGTTCCAGAAGGGTAATTTCTGTTTTAAAAAGTCTGTCAGTTTGCGCTGCTTCTGTGATAGCATTGTTAACATCATCATTGACGTTCCCATGCTGTTGCAATGCAGATGTGTGATTACGTTAAAATCAGTGAAAACAAATGAAGAAGGAACTGCCACTTACTGTATCTTCAAAGCTTTGGTGTAGCTCCTTTATTGTTTCACTGCAGACTTCTTTCATCACATCCACTCATTACAATTTTGCACTAAATGAGGAAAATCATAGATTAAATTGTCGATTAAAAAACCTTTATTATTACCCATTTTCCGTGTGCCTCGGGTGAAAGTCACTAGTAAATGTCCTAGAAACGGCTATTTTTGGTTGTTGCCAACTGCTCTGAGGGATGTTGGCTTAAAGTTCAAATAAATTGTGTTAGTTTTGCTTTGTAAAATAACCTTCAAAGGCATATTTCCTTTTACATGTGGTCGAATGTTGATATATTTACTCTTGTTTACATTTTTCAGCAAAACTGGAGAAGGAGGAAGAAGTGACGTCACTTTGAGAACACGGCCTTTTGGAGCTACGCATATCGTATTTTCACATTGATGGGGATTTTTTGTATATTGTATATATGTTTGTATATTAATAATAATAATGACTTACACTTGTTATGCGCTTTACAAAGACTCTCAAAGCGCTTACACTGAGGTCATCATTCATTCACTCCACACTTGGTCTCCCATCCAAGTACTGACCAGGCGTTTTGTGAGTCACAAAACACAATAGCAGAAGTTCAGCCGTGGGAAGGTGGCAGCAAGTAAATCTAACATTTTCTGCCAGATATCTATCTAGCCATCTATTTTCTAAACAACTCGTCGGCGGTTCGCTGGAGCCTATCCCAGCTGCCTTCGGGTGAGAAGCGGGGTACACTTTGGACTGGTCGCCAGCCAATCACATAATAGAATAATAATATGGGTTCATGCCAAATTTTCAAAGCTAGTTAAATGGGAACAGCTGCTCCCTTGTCTTGTATCTTGCAGTCACTGCATGGATCTGTCAGTATCTATCACTTTCAAACAACATACAGTACATGTTGTGGCCAATTTTTTATTCATTCCTTCATTCATTTTTTATACCGCTTATCCTCATTAGGGTCGCGGGTATGCTAGAGCCTATCCCAGCTGGCTTTGGGCGGGAGGCGGGGTACACCCTGGACTGGTCGCCAGCCAATCGCAAGGCAGACAAACAAACATTCACACTCTAATGGACAATTTAGAGTGGCCAATAAAGCTAACATGCATGTTTTTGGAATGTGGGAGGAAACCGGAGCACCCGGAGAAAACCCACACACGCACGGGGAGAACATGCAAACTCCACACAGAGATGCCCTACGGAGATTCGAACCCTGAACCTCCTGACTGTGAGGCCAACATGCTACCCATTCATCCACCGTGCGGCCGCCAATTTTTTATGTGTTATAAAATGTTCAGTGAACTTATTTGTTAATAAGCAGAGCCAAAACTGACATAGTGCTAGCCAAGAGTGCTTATTCGGTGTCGAAAAACTCATGTATACAGTGCATACTGTATATGTAGTGTAAGGGCTATTCGCCTTTAAGCTTCCCTTTTGTGCCGATTCCGTCATATGTAAGTGCTGCGCAAATTTGACTGTGCTACGTGAGTGTGTGTGTCATGAAGGCCTGCAATGAGTAGCTAATAATAATAATAATATCTAACAGTAGTAACAATGTACAATGAATTAACTACACGCTGCAACACAATATCAGTGAATGCTATGGTGTTTTTATTTGTTGTATTGCTGTGTGTGGCTGTGTTTTGATGTGTCTGTTTGCTGGAAAGTACCCTCAGCTGGACGTCAATGCCATGGTGGCAGCTCTTTAGAGAATTTGCTGGGGCGCTTTTGATCACAACAACTTAATCTCACTCAGATTTTATAGTTGTTTACTGGCACATGATAGCAGGAGGACACAAACAAGTTTTATTAAGTAAATGCTTCCACTGTATCTGGCGACATCGAGCCGGGATCCTGAAAGTGAAGCGTGGCAATCCTGTTGTTTTAAATAACAATGATCTGACAGTTGAGTATAACTTCCTGAGCCTTTGCCTCTTTTTCTCCATAAGATAATGAAGAGAATGTGTCTACCTTTTGTAACTAATTTGAGCATTCTAGCAGTGGATAAAATAGCCATGTTCTGGCAATTTCATGGTCGGCTGCTTCTAAATTGGGTCAATTCCACTTCATTTTCTAATTTCTGAGACTTTGCTGTCAATTATGACAGTTCGAATGGGAACAATTACCATCATGTCGTGTATTTTATCAACCCACACGCATTTTGCACACACTCATTAGAATTTTTTCTTTTCCAGTTTTTTTTTTTTGCACAGATGGCAAGCACGGGTGAAAAAACAGCAGTGGAAAGGTGCATACATTTGAATAAAGGCTTCCTGTCAGCCCGTTAATGAGATTAGTGAGTAACGAGCTGCAACAGGGTTGTTTGTCACTCTTTGACATCTAGCATGTGGACAACTTTATATAATCCAACTATATATATTAGATTGTGTGCTTCCAGCTGACTGTGATTAATGGAAAATAATAGTTTCTAGCGTGTTAATGATTTATTGAAGGCTCTACTTTCATATGAGCGCTACAGACCTTGAGTCATTTTTTTATACATATTAACAGGTCTCTTTGTTTATTCATATTAGAGCTCGGTCTTGTGTTAACTTTGATTAATTAATCACAGAAGAATATAAGGTGTTACCAAAGTAGTGCATTTAAGAACGCCTTTCTATTTCTACTGTAGTATCCAATATGAATACATGTAGAATTCTGTATATTTATGTGTTGTTTTCTCTTCATGTGTTTTAGGTATGTGTGGCTCTATTAAAGAAAGTTAACCATCAGTTTGGATGGTTTGGACAGAATAGTAAATTTGGGTACTAAGGCTTCACATACACTTGAAATATCATCTTTGGAGTGGGTCACACCAGACCTCCTCTTCTGACATATACTTGGGTTTCCAGAGACTTCAAAACATCCATTTTCTATGCCCCTTATCCTCATTAAGGTTGCGGGTATGCTGGAGCCTATCATTGGAATGTGGGAAGAACTGGAGTAACTGGAGAAAACCCACCAATGCACGCACAGGGATTTGTGGGAAAAGGCCAATAATCCAAACAAGGGTAGACTGATTGGAGCTAGTCCATAGAGATGTCAGTTGTTAATCAACATTAAAGTAACATGTGTCCTGACCATCGAAGGAACTTTAAGGCAGTACTGCAGGTTGACGTAATGTTTTACAAACCCTATAAATTGGACTGCTGACCCAACTATCATCGGAAGTGCTTCCAATCTGACCTAGCCTTCTCACAGGATGCTGCAGACCTGTACAGATGCTCACTGCGTAATTAAATAATGTTCTCTGTGTTGAACGAGTGGAATCAGCAGAGTTTGTTCTTCACCATCACCACTCCACCTTCTTTCCGGGAGAAGATCGGCTGGGATACACATCACTACCCTCTCTTTGGCACAAAACTTCTCAGTGCTCTCGTTCTTGGCACACCAATAACACAGGAGCACCAGTGATGTAAATTCTGACTGAGCACATTCTTTTGGCTCCTTTCACTAAAAAGAGCCTGCTCTTTTGTCTCCCATGTGGTTCCTCAAATCTTTTTGTTGTCTTAAATTAATGTATTACCAAATGATGTGTACTGTGTAAAAAGAATCACTATTGTAAAATAAATTCATAATATCAAATGTTTATTATTTCAATGGATTTATTTTAATTCTCAACAACTACCAAACATATATATATATAATATTATAAAATACAAGACCCATTTCAATACACAAGGTGAAATTTCTAACTATTTACAATCAAACAACACATTAACAAAACACCACACAACACCACATAGTCGTGTTCAAACAACATAATAGCAGTCCAATGTGGCTGAGTAGGCGCAGTACATTCTCAAAAAACAAAAGACCCAGCATTTATGATATGCATGCTCCTGATGCTGTGCAATTGGGCAAATAGTCAAAAGGGTTGTGTTAAATAAAATAGCAGTGTGGCATTCAATCAGTGATCAGTGATCAATTTTGTGAAAAAAAGGTGGCCCCTATTTAAGGATGAAACCAGCACATGTTGAACATGCTTTTGTCATTGCCTGAGGAAAATGGGTCGTTCAAGACATCGTTCAGAAGAACAGCGTACCTTTTTTAAAAAGTTAATTGGAGAGGGAAAACTTACGAAGAGGTGCAAATAAAATGATTGGCTGTTAAGATAAAATGATCTCCAATGCCTTAAAATAGAGAGCAAAACCAGAGACACATGGCAGAAAATGGAAGACAACTATCAAAATGCATCAAAGAATAACCAGAATGGCATGACCGATAAGATGCAATAAGATGCACAAAGAACATCAGCGCGTTCGGCTAATGAGAAAGACATGACAGAATCAAAGACAGGAGCATTGTTGGTGCAACAAAGACTGCTTATCAAAGCAATTTGAGTCTCCAGCATCATCTTAATGTCAGAGAGCTAAGATGTAGTAAGCCCACTTGAGACAGATAAAGACAACTTGCTGGAAAAATGTTTAAGACATCAAAAGTGTTGATATTAGCTTTCTTACCAATATGCATTATATCGTCAATCACTATTGTCACTTCATTACCGATACTGATATAAACTGATATGAACTGATTTTGGCAGCAGCTCTTCTCTCAAACTGTCAGGTCTCATCTTCTGTAATGAACATAACACTTGTATGGTTCATTCATTCATTCATTTTCTTTACCGCTTATCCTCATTAGAGTCGCAGGGATGCTGGAGCCTGCTGGGATCTGCTGGATCCCAGCAGACTTTGGGCGAGAGGCGGGGGTACACCCTGGACTGGTCGCCAGTCAATCGCAGGGCACATATAGACATACAAGCATTCACACTCACATTATTACCTATGGTAGGTTTAGAGTGGCCAATGAAGCTAACGTGCATGTTTTTGCAATGTGGGTGGAAACCGGAGTACCTGGAGAAAACCCACACACGCACGGGAATAACTTGCAAACTCCACGCAGAGATGCCCAACGGAGATTCAAACCCTGAACCTCCTGACTGTGAGGCCAACGTGCTACCCAGTCAGCCACCGTGCGGCCAGCAGGTACCATGTTTATTTTAAATACTTTGTCAAAACAAAATACCCCAAAATAATGTCCTCCTATTATCAACAGCATTTATATCATTTGGAATGCTACACAACCGTAGAGTATGTGGCACAAACATTTATATTAGTGCAATGTATGAATCTCTGGACTAATACAGTCAGTGAAATTACAAACTGGGTACTGCTGGGTAGTTTTTTTCAACCGCCGATTGTTGGATGGCATTTCTCTGCCTTCACAAACATTAAGTCAAGCTGATACCAAAGATCGACATTTTGGTGTCATCTGACTGCATCACATTCACTTGAACTTGGTTTGAATCATTCAGGTGCAAATTCTGCAGTGGAGGCGCATGAGAAATTAGCCCAACACTCGTGCCAACACATCAAGTCACATAATCGGCGCTGCAGTAATGTTTTACATCTACAGTATATGGTCCAATGATGCTTCAAGAGTGATTGAAAAGTTTGCCAATGACAGTACTGGAGCAGTACAACAAGTGAAATGGGAAAGTATGTTGATATGATGTTTTGATTTTTGAAAATTTTAATATGATGGGAAAGTACTGGTATGTTGATATGATGTTTTGATTTATGATGGAAATCAAACCATCAAGAGTGGAATGAGATGGGATGATGTTTTGATTCCCCTCTTGCGTGACTAGAGGGGGGGAGGAAAGATCATGCAGCTTGTTTATAAACCTTGCTTTGTATTCACAATCAGCTTATCACATGCAACTATTTTAAACAAACTCAGTGTACGGACTGGCGCCTTTCTTGTTAATCTTGGGAAACAGCTCTGTGTCTTGAGGTCTGAGGCATGGACTGGCCACCCCTGCCTCACATTCTCACGGACAGACCTGTATAAAGGAGGGGGGAGCCCACTCCCTGTTAGAGTCTGTTGCGGGTCGTGTACAGACGCCCAGCCGGTTGGTGCACTCTCTATCCGGGGTTGTAGGCTCTCCAATCCAGCGCGTCACGGTAAGAGCTGAGATATTGATTCTGTTTTGTGCTTAACCAACCATTGCTTGTTTGTAACTCGGTGTAAGGGGTAGAATAAAGACGCTGTATTTTACACTTACCCGTGTGTCTGAGTCTTTCTCAGTAAAGCCAATCCCCCACGATCCTGAACTAACAAATAAAAGTGTTTCAACACACCAAGTCACAGTTACCATCGTAACACAGGGGGACTGAGTTAGACATTTAACATTTTCAGTGGGATGCTTTTCCAACTGTAAAACTGGCACATATGGTACTTATTTTTTCTCTTGAGCTACTGTATAGTGGCAGTCGCCGTAGCAGTGCAGAACTAGAAGCAAGTTAACAATCATTTACAACATTGAGCAGCTAATGGTAATAATGGCAGACAGTACTGAGCCTTAGGAAGAACACAGTTAAAAAAAGACCCATTTAAAGACACAATCAGAGAAGGTCCAACAGTTAACTATTCACAGCCACCTACAAATTTGACAAATAAAGAGATTAGAAACTGTGATTTTGAATGTTGAGATTGATCAATTATTCAATTCAGGTGTGATGTGGAGATTCAGGCAATGCTAGAATCCTAACCACCGCCAGAGTCTCTGTAGTATTTCTTGTTCTATGAGCTGCTGATTTGCCCTTTCCTGTTACTCCTGGTTGCCAACCACATCAAAAGGTATTCTTCATAAGGAAAAGTTGATAAATCTTTGTGCCTGTGAATATTCTCATTTGTCCAGGTCATTATATTCTCGGGAGCATTGGAACAATGCAACAGGACTGTTCAGGCTGTTTTAGAAAATGTCCTTTCATGAAGTCCTTTCATTCAAGCAGGCGTTCATGCTTAAAGACCAGATGGGACAAACACTTGTCAGACTAGATAGGACAGCTCTAGTCTGAGAACTTAATGCAAGATCCATTGTATGTATCCTCTAAAGAAGGAAGCATGTCCAGATAGGAGGGGTTTCACTCTTTTGTGGGCTTGCACATATTTCCCTCCCTCTTCCCTTATCTTCCCGGCTTTGCTTTTCATGTCTCGTCAACTTTGCTGACTGACCAAACATCCCCCGCAGAAATAATCGCAGCGGGCCGCTCCTTCCCCTGCTTTTTTTCCTTCACGGACACGTGTTGTTGGTAGTCTCTGTCTCGGGCTCGATTCACAGACGTCCCTATGGCAACTCCTGTAATCGCGATGACACCGTGCAGACTGAGGCTCCAAGATCGGGCACCTCTGAGGACAGAAGACCGATCTACACACTTGTGCAACAAAGGACACTCACATGTGCATTTGCACATACATCCCTTCCTTTGTGCAACGCCTTTGTCTCTATTTAATCCCGGTGTTGGCGAGACCGGGTCCACATCTCATGCCAGTTATGACAGCATTAGCTGTGGTTGGCTGATGGCCATGCTGCGAATACATACCTCCACTTCCCAGGTGGAAGTCTCGAGTTTATATTAAAAAGTGCGCTTGTTGTGGCCATGTATGATGAGGTTTTTTGATCATCCCACATTGTACTTCCCCAAAGGAGCTTAGTTTGGAATTGTCTTTTTTTTCCCTCCCGTTTCCTCCTGTTGGTCCCTTTCATCGCCCAGTCATTTTGTCCTGTCTACCTCCATGTCTTATTGTATAGCATAAAACGGATGATTGCTAAATTTCTTTTGTTTTTTTTTGTTGTCTTGTCCAGCATCATAACCGCTGAATGGGAGTCAAGCTGCCTTTAAATGCTAAACAAAATTTCTTTGCCAAGGGAGACTTCATAATCCAAATGAGTCTTCCTTGACATTTGACTGCGTTTATTATGAACTTTGTTGCGCCACATTTCGATGCCGGACCTGACCTGAAAAGGGACGGGTGGGGGGTGGGGTGGGGGATATAAGAAAGGGTGCAGAAGAACCTCACAAACATATTTCAACCATATTATAAACAACCGTGATAATCACAATTTCAGCAACAACCAGAACTTTATCATTCTTTTATTTTGTAGGATGTCAGGGTTGTTCCAGATGGGTTTCAGCTTACACGGATAGAGGAAACATTTGTTTATTTTTTAAAAATTCCCCCCAAGCTGTCGGAGTGGAGCTGATGTTCATACTTTTGTAACATTTATGATGTTTAATGGTTGAACTGATGAATGGTAGTTCACAGATTTCTAGATCATCACACAGTGCTTGGTCTACATCTCGCCATGGCTCGTCTGGATAACTCGGTTTGAGGCATTTGGTGACATATTGCAGTTGATTGGCTAAGAAATACTGAGAAAAGTCTGGAAGCTCTAAACCACCCCTGCCTTTGGTTTGTTTTAATGTATTTAAGCTGATACGTGATGGTTTGTCTTTCCAAAGGAATTTAGAGATGTGGGAGTCCAGTGACTTGAACCAGTTGGAGGATGGTTTGGTGGGTATCATTGAAAACAAATAATTAATTTTTGGTAAAACCATCATTTTGACGGCAGCCACTCTCCCCATGAATGATATGGGTAGACGTCTCCACCGCAAACGATCACCCTCAGTTGTTTTCAAAAGCTGAACGTGATTCAACTGTGTCAGCTCTGACAACTTGGGTGAAATGTTTATACCCAAATATCGAATATTTCCTGTCCGTATTATGGCATCAGGTATACCATGAAAGTGACAGTTGATGGGTAGAGCTGTGGTCTTAGACCAGTTGATAGAGTAGTCAGACACTGATGAGTACTTGTTTATAAGTTGAATCGTGCGGGAGAGGGACGCTTGAGTATTCTGGAGAAAAAGTAATACATCATCAGCGTAGAGACTTATTTCGTGATCCATATCTTTGGTGCGGATCCCTTTGATTTCTTCATGTTGTCTGATGGCCGCTGCTAAGGGTTCGATAAATATGGAAAACAGTGAAGGGGACAGCGGACAGCCCTGCCTTGTGCCTCTGTGAAGGCTAAAGCTTGAAGAAGTTTGATCATTGGTCCTCACACATGCATGTGGGTTGGTATAAAATATTCTGATCCAATCAATAAAACCCAGTCCAAACCCAAATTTAACAAATGTCCTGAATAGGAAGTTCCAGTTTACCCTGTCAAATGCTTTTTCTGCATCTAGAGAAAGGATAATAGTTTCCAAATTCTGTATGTTAGATTAATCTATGAGGTTAATTAATCTTCGTGTGTTAGTTGAGGAGGGTCTACCTTTAATAAAACCTGTTTGGTCTGGATGGATTATGAAAGGAGTTATTTTCTCTAACCTTCTAGCCAAAGCTCTACTGATTATTTTAAAATCTACATTAATTAAGGAAATTGGGCGGTAGCTAGATGGGAGTGTGGGGTCTTTTCCTGGTTTTAATAAGAGAGTGATATTAGCTAAGTTCATAGTTGGAGGCATTTTTTTTTTCTCCTTTATTTTTAATAACATTTTGTAAAAAGTTGGCGCCAGTGTAGTCCAGAATTCTTTGTAGAATTCAGCAGGAAAACTATCTGGGCCTGGGGCTTTATTATTAGGCATGTGCTAGAGAGCTTCCTGGAGTTCGGTGCATTCACTGGTGCATGGTCGCTGATAATGATGGGATGAATTTTGGTTTCAGATATATCACTCATCAGTGTGCTGCTGGTTAGAAAATAATCTAATCTAGAGTACGAGTGGTGGACTGATGAGAAGAAGGTGTACTCCTTAACAGTGGGATGGTGGGAGCGCCAAGCATTGCAAAGTCCAAAATCCTTAATGTATTGTTTAACAACCTCTGAGGATTGGTCCTGTCTATTATTTTCATTGCGACTCAGCCTGTCCACTCTCGGATCAAGAACCATGTTGAAGTCCCCTCCAATAATGTACAGTGTACAGTGTACAATCTGCATAATTTCGCTTGTACCTCTGTATAAGTAAAGGCCATTCTGATTGTGATTCGGAAATGATGATTGTTAGTGTCAAGTTCTTCCTGACTTCATGCATCCCTCGAACTTTAAAGAGAGTTTGCGATTGCTACACTGAAGAAACTGAATCCACTCGATGCTTCACTTCTTTCACTTTATTTAAGTGAGGAGTCGCTTTGCAACATACTGTAGCACATCATACTGATAGTACCAGAATAGCACAGCACGGCACGGCACAGCACAGGTGAAAACCTTCAAATAGAAGAAAACATATACGTAATATAAACAATGTTATAATTACTACCATTACATTTACCAATTTATTTCCATGGTACCAATTAAATTAAATTAAACTTACCACTTTATGCTATTTACTGTATTAACATACTTTTCTTTTAAACCATTTGTATTTTAACTAGTCCTTTAGCCATTATATTACGTTTGTTTATCTACTGTCTGACTTTAACAAACATTTTAGATAAAATAAACTTGTTTAAAAAGTGCAAAAGAAATCTACATCATTAACATTCATTTTAAGCCCCAAAGAGGCTGCTCATGCTCAGGCAGAACTTAAATTTCAATCAATCAATCAATTAAACAAACACAGGCATGAGCCGCCGCGCCTATATGTGCCGTAAATGATCGGCGGCGGCATCCTCAATGTCACATTTTAAACTAAGGGCAGGATCACTCGTTTCAATTCATTTGAGATTAATTCCTAACAAGGCAGAAATAATGAGATGCGTCATCGGTAGCGTCTAATCAAGGCAAAAATTCGATGAGTGCGCAAAAACGGCGCACCAAACCACAGCGGTCATGAACAGCATTTAAGAACATTTCAGTTCCTTACCGGCTGCCTCTTCAGACTTGTAGCCCTGATTGCATGAAGTTTGTGTTGATCGCTCTAAACCACTGCCCCAAACAGCGGACCTGCCTGCAGCCATACCTGCTTAAAAAGGGAAGCCGCACGTCTATTGTTGACACCCCGATGCGCTGGTGATTAATTGTTCCCTCCTGTTTCCGGTTGCCATCTGATTTCATGTAGAATATTTTTATTACTAAAATAATGTTTAACTACAATAATGAAAACCAGTTATTTGCTTATCCATGAATAAATAATAAATCAACTTCTTTACCAACATTTTTTTCCTTAATGACATTATGCTCTGTTTTCTAATAATTTTGAAAAATAACCAATTCACATTTTATCAACTGGTTTTGCCCTATTTCCCATCTGAAGGATTAATGGATTTAGCTTGCCAGACTACATTCTTGTAGTTTGACTTGACAGTTAGGATATAATGGGGTGGGGCCACTTCCCGCCAACAATGGTCGTTTGGGTAGCGTCATCTTTGTTACCGTACTATTCAGATGTAATGATGGCCATGGACCTTCCTGAAACCTAGGTGGGTTGTTTATTTGTTAGAGGCTAAATGACTGAAATGTATTGGAAGAGCTGAAAGGACAGCCTTGTATGTGGGGGAAAAAGGTGTTCTTGCAGACCTCTCCCTCTGTTCAGAGATGGCATCCCTTTGTTTTTGTTGGGTGTATGCCAAGGCCAATTCATAGCTGACTGTATCTGTCTTGTCCTACATCTGCTGTTGTGTTTGTGACAGAGTAGAATGAAGTCATCTTAATCCAAATCATCCATTTTTTTTCCATTGTCCTTGGTTAACATTAAGATTGAGGTCTCTGCTCTTGAGGGTCTGTCAGTCATCTCTGTAATTCCTTGCAATGCAAAAAAGGTGTTCTGTTTTTTGAGTCACTCTGCAATTAAAGTGCGCTTTATGATTGATTGATTAATGAGAAGTAAGTCAGGAAGGTTTGCTGTGCCATGTAAAATGACAAATATGAAGCTTTGATGGAACACAGCGGCCATCATAGAGTAATCATAATGGATAATCCATTACCAAGCATTCAGCAGCAGGGGTTCATTAACCCAGGTAGATGTGTGCGCCACAACTTTTATGTCATTGCTCAAATCTCTTAAGTGAGATGTATTACTCCTCCGATGAGAAGCAGACTGCAGTAACTGTGTGTACTTATGCGTCTGTACTTACTTAAAGACGCAATGATGCATTCGGTGTTCGTATGTGTAAAACTCAAACGGCAAGTTTTAGAACTAGCAGATGCCTGCGTTCTTGAAGGGAGACTGTCAAGGTTAATGACAATGAAGAATTAACTGGATTGATATACAATTAGACTGATTGATGGTGTCACAGGGACTACACACACACACGCGTGCAAGCTGGTGCTATTACAGAGAAGAGTCTCCCCTGGGTCTATTTTACTCAGTTCAGCTTGAGTCATGCAATGTGAGTTTGAAGTGATGGAGGACAACATTTAAATGTCACACCAGCTTCATCATCATGTGAAATGTCACATAAATGTGCATGTGTTTCTTTATCCTGAATTAATCACATTTTTAACTTTCAAGTAAATACATGCCTCCCACTTATCCTGTTCTGCGTCACGGGTGTGCAGGAGCCTTCTTTCCCTCTCCTTTTTTGTTGAAGACGTCCTTGATGTTGCTGGTGTTCCAGAACTCGTTATTGGAGAAGCAGCGTTCCGTTTTAATGGCGAGGACATTTTCCATACAGAAGTTCACATAGTCCATCAAGTATTGTGTGTGTGTTTGTGTGTCATGCTTTTGTTGTCATTGTTGCGTTTCCTATCTGCTTTGTGTTCTTTCTCGACATATGCTGCAGTGGCAGTAGTAAAAAGGCAATGGTTCATCCTCCAATTTTTTTTTTTTACCATTTCCAGAGTATTCAGAGATGACCTTGCATTCTGCAAATTTCTGTGCATTCCTCTGCACACTTCTGTAAATCTTGTGCCGTAAGTGTGTGCTGTAAGGTCTTTTTAGTTCTACTTTTTCGATAGTATAGTCTGGATTTGTATTATTATTTTTTTTTGCACACTCTTAAGTGGCTTGTTGTCTGCTTCAGCTGCCTTGATTAGTGTAGTTGTTACCTTTTGTCTTACTTATTTTTTCCATCAACTGTGCATGGTAGAGATGGATTTTTTTTTTTTAATCTAAGTTTAACCAGGAAAATCCCATTGTGATTAAGAACTTCTTTATCCAGGTTTATGGCTCCTTAAAAATAGACATCTTTAGGAGCTTTTTTTTTCTAAAAGCATTTCAAAAGATGTTATTCTAATTTATTTATTTAGAAGTCAATCTGGGACAACTCAAGAAAACAGTCACTACTATCAGTTATAAGACTTGGACCTCACTACAGTGGCTTCTTGTTTCCATCCATCCATTTTCTTCCTCTCATCCGAGGTCGGGGGTGCAGCAGCCTAAGCAGGGAAGCCCAGACGTCACTCTCCTCGGCCACTTTGTCCAGCTCTTCCCGGCGGATGCCGAGGCGTTCCCAGGCCAGCTGAGAGACATAGTCTCTCCAGTGTCCTGGGTTTTCCCCGAGGCCTCCAACCGGTTGTCTGTGCCCTGAACATCCCCCCAGGAAGGCGTCCGGTAGGCATCCGAACCAGATGCCCGAGCCACCTGATCTGGTTCCTCTCAATGCAGAGGAGCAGCGGTTCTACTCCGAGTCTCTCCCGGATGACAGTGCTTCTCACCCTATCTCTATGGGAGAGCCCAGCCACCCTGCGGAGAAAACTCATTTCGGCCGCTTGTACCCGTGATCTTATCCTTTTGGTCACTACCCAAAGTTCATGACCATAGATGAGGGTAGGAACGTAGATCGACCGGTAAATTGAGAGCTGTGCCTTTCGGCTCAGCTCTCTCTTCACCACGACAGAACGGTGCAGAGTCCGCATCACTGCAGACGCAGCACCAATCCGCCTGTCCATCTCGAGTTCCATCCTTCCCTCACACGTGAACAAGACCCCGAGGTACTTAAACTCCTCCACTTGAGGCAGGACTGCATCCCCGACCCGGAGATGGCACGCCACCCTTTTCCGGGTGAGAACCATGGACATTCAGCTGAGAACCAATCCAGTGAGAGTTGAAGGTCACTGATCAATAAAGCCAACAGGACCACATCGTCTGCAAAAAGCAGATCCCAAATCTGTGGCCACCAAACTGAAACCCCCTTAACGCCCTGGCATTCTGTCCATGAAAGTAATAAACAGAATTGGTGACAAAGGGCCCTGGCAGAGTCCAACTCTCACTGGAATCGGGTCCGACTAACTAATTTTGGTTGCGTGTACTTGCAAGAGATTGAAAGCTGAAAGTAAGGTTTATTCTCTGATGGAAAAAAAAATGTAACCTTGATGCCACCTGAGATGTTTTTCACACAGCACTTGACATCATGAGCTGAGGTGCGTTTTCCTTCAGTGGAACCGATAACATCTACTGTTTCTTGTGTTTTTCCACTCTTGACTAGTGCATCTACAGAGAACAAAGCAAGGGAAGTGTCAGCATGTTGCAAAAAGATTTCATAATGGTGACTAATGATGGGGGGTGAATGGTGCAGATGCAATCCGCACTCAATCTTTAGAGCGTGAAAACGACATTATCATTCATGTGTGTGACGGTCTAAAGGAGGGGTGTCCAAACTTTTTCCACCAAGAGCCGCATGCAGAGAAATTGAAGGATACTCAACGCAGTATATATTAAAGAAAAAAAAATGTTTAAAACAAAAGAAGTTCTTATTATTTATTAATAATAAATAAATAATAACAACAGTAATAATACATTTTATTTATAAAGCACTTTTCGTGACACTCAAAATACGCTGCACAAAGACAAAGATAAAAACCAACATTAACAAGAAAATATTATATATTAAACATTAAAAGCAGTTTTTTGAAGGTTGGGAGGTCAGAGCAGTCATGGATGGGTTGTGGGAGTGAGTTCCAGAGGGAGTTCCATGAGAACAACAAATTGGTATGATTTAATTTAAATTTTAATGAAAAAAATTAGTTCTTTACTATTTTTTCTGGGTTTTTTTTTTGCAATTTGTTGGGGTTATGTTCCAAGATGTTCAGTGAGTAACTAAAATGCCAATTAAAATGTAAATTTTAACTCTGACACTCTTATCAT
This sequence comes from Oostethus manadensis, assembly GCA_024372805.1. NCBI lineage: Eukaryota > Metazoa > Chordata > Actinopteri > Syngnathiformes > Syngnathidae > Oostethus > Oostethus manadensis. The sequence goes on along the minus strand of QODF01000079.1, from coordinate 3,366,410 downwards.
GCCTGGGCTGTGCTGCTGTGTCTTGGCACTACTCTACATATCAATATGCTTGACATATACAGTAGTTTTCAAAATAATAGCAGGGCAATGCGACTAACTAGATTAAACATTGTTTTTAGTATATTTTTATTGCTACATGGCAAACAAGTTACCAGTAGGTGCAGAAAACAAACAAGACCAAGCATTCATGATATGCATGCTCTTAAGGCTGTGCAATTGGGCAAGTAGTTGAAGGGTGTGTGTTCAAAAAATATACATGTGTGTCTAGTGTATGCCGGTGACATGGAGTCAAGCCACAGTACACAGTGAAGACAGTGAAGCATGGTGGTGCAATCATGATATGGGCATGTTTATCGCATACCAGGGATCATAGGTCAGTTTGCATGTATGAAAATACTTGAAGAGGTCATGTTGCCTGAAGAGGACATGTCCTTGAAATGGGTCTTTCAAAAAAACAATGACTCCAAACACACCAGCAAAATCTTGGTTCCTAACCAACAAAAGTAAAGTTATGGAGTGCCCAGCCCAATTCTCGGACCTTAATCCATTTGAGAACTTGTGGGGTGACATCAAAATGCTGAGGCAAAACCAAAAAATATTAATGATTTTTGGAATTTTGTTAAATAATCTTGGAGTGGAATGACAGCTGAAAGGTGCCACAAGTTGGTTGCTGCTGTGAAGCAATATAAAAAAACTGTGAATATACAACTAATTACTAATTTAGTGATTCATAGGATTGCCAAATCTTAGACACAAAAATGTTTGTATAAAATAGTTTTGAGTTTGTAAAGTCAACAGCAGACACTGCAATTTTTTTTAACACACCCCTTTCAACTAATTGCCCAATTGCACAGCCTTAAGAGCGTGCATATCATGAATGCTCTGTCTTGGTAGTTTTCTGAGAATCTACTGCACCTACTGGTAACTTGTTTGCTATGCAGCAATACAAATGTACTAATGACAGTTATTAATCTGGTTAGTCACTTTGGATTGCTATTTTTTTTTTAACACTACTGTATATCCATCAGTATTAAGTACATGTTCATTTAAGGTGTTGAACATTGCGTCTATTTTATAGTACATCTACATGCCTGTTTTCTTTACCGTACAGGCCAAAATTTGGGAAAAATTATCCTTCTCCTTTGCCATGTTGACTTTTGTATATCCAGGAACATCTGAACAGCCCTAACTGAGTCACGTATTTGACGGTTTCACAGTGTGGGAATTTACTGTCTCATCCCCTGTTTACAAGCCCAATCCCACAAGGATCCATAAAACTACACTGCAGCAAGTACAACTCATAGTCAGCAATTTTGTAAATAAATGTAGTTCCAAAATTGTATCCCATCTGATGTGTTTCCAATGACTATGTTTTGTAAAGTGAACATAACAATATTATATGTGCTTCGGTATAATACAGTGTCATAGTTATTTTGAATATCAGAATAATGCTGGTTACCATTCATTTGAATGAAACATTTTCAAAGGATGAGCTCACTAGGGGCTAGCAGTACTGCAGATTTTGGTGTTAACCTGATACCAACCAAATGTTCCTATTCAAGTGGCTCCATTTCAACTTTGTTTGTCAGTTACACCGCCACAGGTACACAGAACCTATAGTATAAAGTGTATACTACCTATGGTCAAGACCTTCTAGTCTGTCCTGCATTAATAGAAATTAGCAGAATAAAATATAATAATGTCTACATCATCAACAAATTGATTGGTAAATAATTTAACAAAACAAAATATAAAAGGGATGATATAAAAATATCTACATATACAAAAAAAAAGTATGAGCAATAATAGAATGGGCTGTTGTGCTATGCTTGCAGGCCCATAATAAAATGGAGGACAATGATTTTAACCAAAACAAATGTATAACAAACTGATAATTGAATAATTTAACAATTCAAAGTATAAACACAACAGTAGAGACAGTATAACAATCCAAACAAAATTTAAGTGAATCTAATCTAAACAAAATCATACAAATATATAAAACAACTATTGCTTATCTTTCAAATCTTTTGGCTTTTTGCCCTTAAAGTCCTCCTGCGTCCTTGAAGTGACTTTTTGTGTAACCTATATAACAAGACATATCAACCATGTAATGTCGTGGAGAATAATAAAGCCAAACGCACCACTTCAGTAGCTGAGGAAAAAGCTTCCCTTGTTTATTAGAACATGCCTTTTATACACTTTTGGCACGCCACAATACGCACGTATTTTCCAAGAAATCCCTCCCTGATAGGACATGTTTGTTTACACACTTCTGGATGTCATCGTGTTCCTGAAAACACTGATTATAACTAAGTGTTGTAAAATTTATTATATAATTACGAGAACATCTGAAGTTCACAATTTTACCATATGTTCACCAACATGAAAAACACACCAATATTTGTGAAAAAAAACCATTAAAAGTGAACAGAAATTTACCGATCCAATTCTGACACTACCCTTAGTCTTATAAATATTTGGAGTAATCTGTCCCTAGTTCTCATACTAAACCATAACTGAATGCAATTCCCAGATCAGAGCACTCGGACTAGCCAAATAATCCAAGCCCAAGCAAGTGTGTGATGCCTTATTCAGGCAGTCCTGAAGGTCAGCAATGGAATTAGGAAAATCAATATCTTCTCATTTAGTATGGTGCTTGTGAATGTCGCACCACAGAGGAAATATCAATGAATCTTTCTGAGTGAGTCTCAGTGCTTCATTTTTGTTCCTAAATACATTTATCACAGGGAAACATTCCACTATGTAAGCCTGATGAATGGATGTGTCAAAAAAAGAGAATGTCTCGCCACTGCAAGCTTTTAATATAATTATTATCTTTGACTTGCCCTCATTTGTCATAAAACTCCAACCTGGGGACATAGCCTATGGCAGGTTTAACTGGAGAGCTTAACGACGTAGGCTTGTTAAAATGTTTGGATTTGACAGCTAACCTTTTTCTGTCAGCAATTTGAAATGACCTCGCTTTTGTCGCTATATTCAAGCATGTGTTATATGAGTGACCTGTATATTTAGGTACACTTTTCCACTGTGGTGGCTGCTGGTCAATCGAGGGGAAGCTCATTTTCTCCTGAAACTGTGTTTGTTAAAAACTCTTAAATTTAATTTTCCGTTACTAGTTGTTTTTTACAAAGACGATGGGAAAGTTGATGGGTATGGGTAAAGTCTCCAGATCAGTTCAGAACAACGGAATGAAAAACTTGAATAAAAACGTTCTAGTAGAAGTTTATACTTCAAGATTATTGACTCGCTCATTTCAATGTCTAAACGGATTCTGCCTCTGACAGATTATCCAATCATCACGCAGAAGCCAAGCGTTCGGGCCAGACCACTGCCCCATATACTCCATGAGAAGTGGAGAATCTGATGTGCGGGATAAAGCCTAGCATTTATCCAATGACCGTCTAGTTTCACGCAGTGGAACAAGCCACCATATGCGTCCCCATCGAAGTCAGTAGACGCTCAGAGTCAGACTGTGAGAAAACGCTGTTGTACTACGGGGGATGAATGAGAAGGAAGTTATGTCAGTTACCTGTGATAAGTCGCTTATTCTGAACAAAAGACAGAAAGAATGTACATGAATCCTCCCGTGATGAATTCAATTTATATTTAGTTCATAAAATGTACACACACAACAGAACATAGTTCATCAGTTTTTTTTGGACATTTTAGGGGAATCAGAGCTTCCCTTGCAGTCTCATATCAATTGTCACTGACTTATCCACTGTCTTCTGCTTCCTCGGTGGGTCAGGAAGTAAAGCATATGTAAAATATGTATTATAGCAGGGTTCATTCTCAAGTTTGAAAAAAAAATTATATACAGCCGTCACATGCCACATCGTGATGTGAATTTCGCTCAATCGTTATATCACATATTTTTTAGAAATTGACTTAAATAATTAATGGTTGCTGTTTTGTGGGACTATGGTCTAATATTATTATTATCAAACCACCTAAATCAGGCGATCCTTCCCTGTATGGCCGGTGTCAGAGTGCCGGTAATAAGTCGGACCCGTTTCCAGTGAGGGTTGGACTTCGCCAGGGCTGCCCTATGTCACCGATTCTGTTCATTACGTTTATGGACAGAATTTCTAGGCGCACCCAGGGCCTCGAGGGTTCTAGTTTTGTGGCCGCAGGATTGGGTCTCTGCTTTTTGCAGATGATGTGGTCCTGTTGGCTTCATCAAGCCGTGACCTTCAACTCCGCCTCTAAGTCCGAGTCCATGGTCCTCACCCGGAAAAGGGTGGAGTGCCATCTTTGGATTGGGAATGAGATCCTCCCCGAAGTGGAGGACTCTAAGTATCTCGGGGTCTATACACGTGTGAGGGAAGGATGGAACCCAAGATGGACAGGCGGATCGGTGCAGCGTCTGCAGTGATGCGGACTCTGCACCGATAGGGTGGGAAGCACTGTCATCTGGGAGAGACTCGGAGTAGAACCGCTGCTCCTCCACATTGAGAGGAGCCAGATGAGGTGGCTCATCCAAGAGGTCACAAAAGACTCCATAACAACATCTGCGTGCCTCAGTTAAGGTCAGTGTTCATGACTTCACAATAAGAAAAAAATTAAAAATTAGGAAGAGGTCAAACAATATTTTATACCACTGTATTTTCCACCTGGTCTGTGGTACATCCCTCATCATTTTACTTTATGCACAAATGGGTCTGGGTTGTGCCCTGCAATTGACTGGCGGCCCTGTCATTGACTGCCGACCAGTCCAGGGTGTACCCCGCCTCCCGCCCAAAGTCAGCTGGGATAGGCTCTAGCATACCCGCGACCCTAATGAGGATGAGCAGTATAGAAAATGAATGAATGAATAAATGGGTCTGGGTTCTTGGGTTACATTGTCTCACACATGGAACAATTGCTTGATGCAAGGCGGTTATGTCAGTATACATTTTTATTGTGAAACAATGCAAAAAATTGAAGAGAATTTTGCTGCAGGGGGATTTACAGATTTGTTTACCTTATTTACCATCAGGAAACCAGAGCATATGATATCTACTGTACATTCCGTCCTTGTTAATTTACACACAAAAGTAATAATCAATCACTGTAACATATGTAGCACTTGTCTTGAAAGACAAACAACTGGAATGGCAGTCATTAAATTAAAGGGAGAATTCCTGGCCAACAAATTGGACGAGAAAGCTCGACCTGTCCTCTAGCTACAGTCACAGAAGAAATTGGCACATCTGCCTCTTCTGTGATGGATGTTTCCCAGTGTGATGGCTGAACATCAGCGCAAACAGCTGTAGCTGACAGCTGTAGAGAGAAGCTCTGACTCTTTGATTCAAAGTCAGATACCGATCCCTGATGTTAAATTCAAGCTTGGACACATACTGTAGTGTCTGCTAAGAACATATTGTATGAACACTGGTAAAGTATGAATTAATAATGAGTGGTGGTTGAAACTGGATATGCCGCAACTAAGATGCACTACTGATAAAGCACAATAAATTCCAAAGGTTTTAGTTTTGGTTTAGTTCATTTTGAAGATGCTTTAAGAAAGTTACATTCAAGAATAGTGGTTACAATGCACAATTCAACAAGAGGAAGAATCAGCGCTTATTTGAATCTCAGAAAAGTGCATCCCTGTAACCTCACGATTCAGCATTTGCCACCCCACAAATTTGCAAATGTGTGGTCAAAAATGATTTTTTCATTACATTTATTTCACCAACAGATGCTCTTCTTCTTTTCCTTTCGGCTTATCCCTTCAGGGGTCGCCACAGCGAATCAATTGCCTCCATCTAACTCTGTCTTCTGTATCCTCTTGTCTTGCGCCAACTACCTTCATGTCCTCTTTCACTACATCCATAAACCTCCTCTTTGGTCTTCCTCTAGGCCTCCTGCCTGGCAATTCAAAACTCAGCATCCTTCTACCAATATATTCACTATCTCTCCACTGGACAAGTCCGAACCATCTCAGTCTGGCCTCTCTGACTTTATCTCCAAAACCTCTAAAATGTGCTGTCCTTCTGGTGTGCTCATTCCTGATCCTGTCCATCCTGGTCACACCCAAAGAGAACCTCAGCATCTTCATCTTTGCTATCCTCAGCTCTGCCTCCTGTCTTTTCCTCAGAGGCACTGTCTCTAAACCAAACAACATTGCTGGTCTCACCACAGTTTTGTACACCTTTCCTTTCATTTTAGCTGAAACTCTTCTATCACACATCACACCCGACACTTTTCTCCACCCATTCCAGCCTGCCTGCACACGCTTTTTCACCTCTTTTCCACACTCTCCATTGCTCTGGACTGTTGACCTAAGTAATTAAAATCCTTCACCTTCTTTATCTCTTCTCCCTGTAACCTCACTCTTCCACTTGGGTCCCTCTCATTTACACACATGTACTCCGTCTCGCTGCGGCTAACCTTCATTCCACTCCTTTCCAGGCCAAACCTCCACCCCTCAAGCTTCTCCGCCACCTGTTCCCTGCTCTCACTACATATCACAATGTCATCTGTAAACATCATAGTCCATGGAGATTCCTGTCTAACCTCGTCTGTCAGCCTGTCCCTCACCATAGCAAACAAGAAGGGGCTCAGAGCTGATCCCTGATGGAATCCCACCTTCACTCGGAACTCCTCTGTCACACCTGCGGCACACCTCACTACTGTCTTACAGTCCTCATACTTGTCCTGCACCGCTCTAACATACTTCTCTGCCACTCCAGACTTCCTCATACAGTTCCTCTCTGGGCACCCTGTCATAAGCTTTCTCCAGATCTCCAAAAACACAATCCAGCTCTCTCGGACCTTCCCTGTACTTCTTAATCAACATCCTCAAAGCAAATACTGCATCTGTTGTACTCTTTTTTGGCATAAAACCGTACTGCTGCTCACAAATCCTCACGTTTGCCCTTAGTCTAGCTTCAACTACTCTTTCCCATAACTTCATTGTATGGCTCATCAGCTTCATTCCTCTGTAGTTGACACAATTCTGCATGTCTCCCTTGTTCTTAAAAATGGGCACCCTCTATTCCTCAGGCATCTTCTCAATATCTAAGATCTTGTTAAACAACCCGGTCAGGAACTCTACTGCCACCTTTCCTAGAGACTTCCATACCTCCACAGGTATATCATCAGGACCGAGTGCCTTTCCATTCTTCATCCTCTTCAATGCCCTCCTCACTTCTTCCTTACGGATCTTCGCTACTTCCTGGTCCACAACAGTCACCTCTTCTACTCTTTGTTCTCTCTCATTTTCCTCATTCATCAACTCTTCAAAGTACTCTTTCCATGTTCCTATGACAGTACTGCCACCTGTCAATACCCTTCCATCCCTATCTTTCATCACCCTAACCTGCTGCACATCCATCCCATCTCTGTGCCTCTGCCCTGCCAACCTGTATAGATCTTTCTCTCCACTCTTATAGGTCACCCTATGTTCCTGTCTCTTCTGGAAAAAAGTATTCACTACAGCCATTTCCATCCTTTTTGCAAAGTCGACCACCATCTGTCCTTCTGCGCTCCTCTACTGGATACCAAACTTGCCCATCACCTCCTCATCATCTTTGTTTCCTGCACCAACATGTCCATTGAAGTCCGCACCAATGACAACTCTCTCACTCCTGGGGATGTTCTGCATCACTTCATCCAGGTCTAACCAGAATTTATCTTTTTCCTCCATCTCACATCCTACCTGTGGAGCATACCCACGAACTACATTGAACATCACACCTTCAATTTCTAGCTTCAGGCTCATCACTCTAATCTGACACTCTTATTACCTCCAGGACGTTGCTACAAACTCCTCCTTCAAAATCACCCCTACTCCATTTCTCTTCCTATCTACACCATGATAGAACAGCTTGAACCCTGCTCTTAAGCTTCTGGCCTTGCTACCGTTCCACCTGGTCTCCTGGACACACAATATGTCTACCTACCTCCTCTGCATCATGTCAACTAATTCTCTACCTTTTCCTGTCATAGTTCCAACATTCAAAGTCACAACTCTTAGTTCTAGACTCTTAGCATTCCTCTTCTTTCTCCCTCTTACGGACACACCTTCCTCCTCTCCTTCTTTGGCCAACAGTAATCCAGTTTCCACCGGCACCCTGTCGGTGGTGGGCGTTGTTAACCCAGGCCACGTCCGATCCGGTATGGAAGTCATTTGTTTGATTGGCATGTTCTAGTTTAGCAATGTTTTACGTCGGATGTCCTTCCTGACACAACTCTCTGTATTTATCGGGGCTTGGGACCGGCACAATAAGACACTGGCTTGTGCCCCGCTGCTGTAGTTGATTGAAGTTAAATATGATTTGATTTTATAGTGCTTTTGAAGGAACCCAAAGCGCTTCAGAATGAAGTGAACCCATTATTCATTCACATGAATCAGACACACACTAGCAGTTGTAATTTACATCTGTATTCACAGCTGCCCAGAGGTAGTCCGACAGAAACGTGGCTGAAGTTTGCGCTTAAAGTCAACTGGTGATGATGTCATAGATGAGTTTCCATTTTGAGAGCATGCTGACATGTAAACGTTTTGTAATAAAGATACACTACACACACAGTTGGACTGACGTAGTGTTTTTAAAAAAATGACAAGATGCATGGCATAAATGTTCAGCGTAAACTGAAAAACATGCTAACCAGGGTGTACGGTAACTGGCATTATTGGGAAACTCACTAGTATAACCATGAAAGATTAGATTAGATTAGATTAGATTAGATTCAAGTTTATTGTCATTACACATGTACAAGTACAATGCAACGAAATGCAGTTTAGGTCTAACCAGAAGTGCAATAAGCAGCAAAGGTCCAGGATATGGGTATTAAAGTAAAGTTATAGAAATTAGAAAATGCAAAAGTAGGAAACAATGGATATTTGTAATATTTACAGATGAATGTACTATGAGCATAATATAAATGTTGCTATCGACTATGTTCAGACATTTATAAAGTTGAAAAAAAAATGTTACAGGTTGTTATTAGTATATGAATATGAAGACAGATTGAAACATTAGACATATGATTAATGTAATTTGAAATTTACAAATAGATAAGTACAGATGTATATACTGAATTTTACAGATATATATGGTTGGTTATGTACATTTACCACTGGGTATGTGCAATAGAGTGCAATTATTATTGGCAATGTTAAATAATGCAGTAATAATAGGGAGAGTGTATGGGGTGCATGAGGGGGGTAAATAAATCAGTGTGGGGCAGAGTTCAACAGGGAGGCAGCTCTGGGGAAAAGCTGTTCTTTACTCTGCTGGTTCTGGTTCCAAACAGTCTGTGGGCAGGGTGAGAGGAGTCCTTAAGAATGCTGCGTGCTCGACGCAGACACTGTCTCTTCTGGATATCCTTGACGGCTGGAAGTGGAGTCCCGGTGATGCGCTGGGCAGTTTTCACCTCCTGCTGCAGTGCCTTACGTTCAGCAACAGAGCAGCTTCCATACCAGACTGACACACAGTTGGTTAGGATGCTCTCTATCGTGCAGCGGAAAGGAGACCTAAAACAACTTTGTTTGAGCTTTTAAGCATCTCAAAGTTACATCACACCATTTTAGCAAAGTTCTGATTAACCATTTTACTGCTATACTGTAAAAAAATGAATGAAAAAACGTCATCAGTGCCAACAGTCAGCAAAATATTTCTACTAGAGATGCTTTTAAATGATGCTGGTATCCTTCCAAAGTGTTAGTAATTCTCACAAATTCCTTAATACAAAATACACATTTTGCATTGGGGCACCTTTTGGCCACTGAGATTGTTGCAAGGTAACAGACAAGGCACGTAATTATATAGAAAGAAACAATAGAGATGGATGAACTGTAGTGTCTATTTTGGTGTGACCTGAATCGATGCAATTAGTCCAAAAAAAAGAAACAAAGCAATTGAAATTACACTTTTTGAACTGACTCCTTCATAATTATCCCCACAGACCTGACATGACGGTTCAAACCACAAAGCCTGCGGTTTTACCAAGTAATCGTACCAAAAGTACAATATTACCAGATCATTTACACTTGAAGGCAATAATGTAACATAATGTAATTTTGTCTAATAACCAGTTCCACCTGTGGATGCTGAAAAAGGCCTGACTGCTGCTTCCTCACTCTGCTCTAAATTTCATCTCATCTGAAATATGTATGTAAAGTTCTCCCTCACTACATTATGGTTCGAAGAATGCGCCAGTGTAATAGCCTCACCCGCTGAATTTAGAGGAAAAAACAGATTTGTTCTTATATGGCCGCACTGGGGTACATTTTAAACTTAAAAAAAACTTTAAAATGCTGCATGAGAACCAGGTAGCTCTTTATTTGACAGAAGCCAATTATGAGCTACAATAAAACTCACAACAAGCATGTCAACTGCTTGAAAACTGTGAAAATTACAGGAAGTAATTGTAAATGACTGCTCGACTCACGGTGTCATCTTGCAAACACAACTCATCTTTACAACTCAAAATGTATACCTGAGAAATATACATGCACGCAGAATTTTTGTCAATGCAATAAGGAAGGAAAGTATCTGTTTACATGGCTATGGCAAATTCATTTAATAAGACAGAATTAGTTTTTTTTTTTTACTTTAGATTTTCATTTTTGGTTGCTATATGAGAAATAGCCAATGAACAATTTATTTATTTTTTCAAACTGCATTAAAAAAAAGAGCAAATATTTGGCACTAAAGTACAGTGTATGTAAGAAAGAGTGAAAGCTTGCATAGAAGTGAAAGTTAAGCTTGTAAGTGTGAGAACAATTCATCTATTGTGTGTCTGCCACTTTCCGTATTTTTCAATGAGTCGTACAGTATCGAAGTGTCGTGCTCTCTCTTTGATTGTGCCATGTGAGTGTGTGTGTCAAGAAGCCCTTTTGTGAAAAGTTGGACTGAAAATGCACTGAACTGAATCTAAAGGTGTAATAATAATAATAAACAAAAAACAGGTCCTGGGTGACATGCCAGGTCTTTTGTCAGGGCTGTTGAGAATAGAACTACTGGAACAGAGTAAGCTGGGAGGAATATACATTCATTAATGAACATACATGAACATTAATGAGCATCTGATAAAAGGCAAGGCCAACATTGCCAAAAAGGCACACATCTTAAGGAAGCAGGGGAAAACTAAAGGGCCAACATCGGCATCAAGTTAAAAGGAGACGACCTGCTAAAAGCAGCACTTGTTGTCAAAGACATCAAAGTACTGGATAAATACAAGTCACATCATCTGATCACAGGAAACTGAAAAGAAAAACACAAACAAAGAATAGAGTAAACATATCCACATTAAACAACACCACCACAACACAAAAGATTGCTGAACAAAAAGATCTGGAATTGGTACCTTTCCACCACATTGAGCTGAAACAGCTGGATTTGAAAAGACAGACATAAAATTATTGTCCAATTTGAGCAACTGGTTTTACTACACAGAGGAACAATACAGATGGGAGACCACACAATAGCAAGCATTTTTAAAGCAAGCATTAAAAATATTGCAATGACCCTTAGGGTGTTACGTGTTGTGGTTGTGTATGTGTTACCATGAAAGATGTGTTCCGGGGTTGGGGGGGAGGGAAGACGAGGACGGACAGGTGGATAGGACAGAGGTTTTTGTTCGGCGTGGGTCATGCCCGCGACATTAGCCCATCCATCCATCCATTTTTCTCCGCTTATCCGGGTCCGGATTGCAGGGGCAGCAGCTTCAGTAATGAAGTCCAGACTTCCCGGTCCCCGGCAACCTCTTCCAGCTCCATCGGGAAGACACCAAGGCGTTCCCAGACCAGCTGTCAGACATAGTCCCTCCAGCGTGTCCCGGAGGCCTTCTCCCGACTGGGCATGCCCGAAACACCTCACCAGGGAGGCGCCCGGGAAGCATCCGGACTAGATGCCCGAGCCACCTCAACTGGGTCCTCTCGATGTGAAGGAGCAGCGGCTCTACTCTGAGCTCCTCCCGGATGGCCATGCTCCTTACCCTATCTGTTATGGTGAGTCCAGCCACCCTACGAAGGAAACTCATTTTCGCCACTTGTATCCGCGATCTCATTCTTTCGGTCATGACCCATAACTCATGACCATAGGTGAGGGTGGGAACGTAAATCGATCGGTAAACAGAGAGCTTTGTCTTCCGGCTCAGCTCTCTCTTCACCACGATGGTCCGGTACAGTGACCGCATTACTGCAGATGCTGCATCGATACGTCTGTCGATCTCACGCTCCAACCTTCCCTCACTCGTGAACAAGAACCCGAGATACTTGAACTCCTCCACTTGAGGCAAGACCTCACTTCCAACCCGGAGGGTACAGTCCACCCGTTTCCGAATGAGAACCATGGCCTCGGATTTGGAGGTGCTGAGTCTCATCCCTGAAGCTTCACACTCAGCTGCAAACCGCTCCAGTAAAATCTGAAGGTCACAGCCTGAGGAGGCCGTAAGGACCACATCGTCTGCAAATAGCAGAGACGAGATCATAAGGTCACCAAGCTGGACTCCCTCAACGCCTTGACTGCGCCTAGAAATTCTGTCCATGAATATTCTGAACAGAATCGGTGACAAAGGGCAGCCTTGGCGGAGGCCAACGTTCACCGGAAACAAGCTCGACTCACTGCTGGCAATGCGAACCAGGCTCCTGCTTCGATTGTACAAGGGCCGAATGGCACGTAGCAGCGGGCCACCTATCCCGAACTCCCGGAGCACCCCCCACAGGACACCACGAGGGACACGGTCGAATGCCTTTTCCAGGTCTATAAAGCACATGTAGACCGGATGGGCAAACTCCCACATACCCTCCAGTACCTTTGCAAGGGTGTAGAGCTGGTCCAGTGTTCCGTGACCGGGACAAAAACCACATTGCAGCTCCTGTAACCGAGGTTCGACTAAAGGTCGTGCCCTTCTCTCCAGCACCAGGAGTAGACTTTCCCAGGGAGGCTGAGGAGTGTGATCCCCCTATAGTTGGAACACACCCTTCGGTCAGTCACCCTTTTTAAAAATGGGGACCACCACCCCGGTCTGCCAGTCCAGAGGTACTGTTCCTGACTTCCATGCAATGTTGTAGAGGCGTGTCAACCAACACAGTCCTCCAACATCCAGAGCCTTGAGGAATTCCGGGCAGAACTCGCTTACCCCCAGAGCCTTACCACTGGGGAGTGATTTAACTACCCCAATTACCTCAGCCACGGTGATAGAACTGTCCACGTACGTATCCTCAGACTCTGCTTCCTCTACGGAAGGCATGTCAGTTGGATTGAGAACAGCCTCGAAGTATTCCTTCCACCGACCAACTATATCCACAGTCGTGGTCAGCAAGCCCCCGTCCGCACTGTAAACCGTGTGAACTGGGGGCTTACCCTTTCTGAGGTGTCGGACGGTTTGCCAGAACCTCTTCGAGGCAGACTGAAAGTCGTGCTCCATAGCCTCACCGAACTCCTCCCACACCCGAGTTTTTGCCTCGACCACCGCTGAAGCCGCGTGTTGCTTGGCCTGCCGGTACCTGTCAGCTGCTTCGGGAGTCCCGCCAGCTGCGACAGTAGCCCATGTTAGGGATTGTGGTGTGGTGATTTGGTGACTAAAATAAAAAGGCTGTTGTTCCGCCATCCAGTCTGGTGTTTGTGTATTGTAACAAAGTGTTACAATACAATTTAATAAATGTAACATGAGTAAGTAACATGAGTCAGTGTGAGTGCAAAGAAGTAGCGTGTATTAGATCAATCAGAACTACCTGTACATTAAAGAGTAGTCCGCATGGAGGTCAGGGCATGAGTCAAGCAGAGAGAGTAAGGAGGCAGCAATCAGGCCCCCTTTAAGGAACCAAAAGTGGACCTGGTTATGGTAGTCTCCCACCTTCTTCCTGCAGAGAGGATGAAGAACAGGCCAAGTGTTCCCTGCAAATTAAAAGGCCTCTCCTTGGCCATTGCAAATGTGCACATTGATTATGTGAGTGTAACACTCGAAAGATGCCCAGTACTGACATACCAAACACACCTAGGATTTAACAAATTAGGTAATGTCATTCTAATGACATTTTCATTGGCTGCAAACCAAATTTTGCCCCACAGTAAAAAAAAAAAAAAAAAAAGAACATTGACACAAAAGAATTGTAAGATTTAAGTGAAAATTAAACAGTAAAATTATACAGTATATCACTGTGGGCCTGCCCCATTGTTTCCCAATATCATAACTACGCAGTACAGTCTGAAGAGCTAGGGGCATCTAACTTGAGCTGTCAATCATTTTAATCGCAAGGTAATGCATAGTTATAGTTACTTAATAGACTTAATAGATGACTTAACCCTTTAAGCACCAAAGTCGCAATATTGTGACAAGCAACACTGACGAATTTAACAAGCCATAGCTGCAAATATGGTGCCTCATGTAGTTACTACTTTAGAGCAGTAACTTCAATCAGAGCACATTTGTGGGCGTGTTTCAATGCAAATTTAGGAGTTTGTTAAGTTTAACCCCTGTGTGGGTGGTGGCTACAAGTCCGCTTTCCGTGAGAGTAAACATACTGGAGTCGATGCTTTGCTTCACGGGGTACGGGGTTGCAGAAGGGGACGTGGTGGGTGTAGCACGGGTAGCCAGAACACTGCTAGTAAGTGGGAATTTACAAAAACCCCACAGAAATAGCTGCATCATAGTAATATCCGCATCATAAAGTGCAGAAAGGAAGCAGCCATGGTCAAGAACCCGCTGTAAATAACGATGAAGATGGCTAGGTTTGCTTGAGACATCACAAGTGAATTTTGACGAGCTCATTTTGATGAGCTGATATCATGGAGACCCGCGAACCCTAATGAGGATAAGCGGTATAGAATATTAATGAATGAAGTATATTATGGAGACAGGGATCTGACAAATTCTGAGCCTGGTGATGTCCTAATTTACTCCCATCACAACCTTTGGGTCATACTCAGACAATCATGAATTTTCTCATTTACAGTATCAATTTACCATTGTCTGCTATCGTTTAAATGGTAATATAAAAAGTTAATATTTTCATTGAAAAAAACTCCTAACAACTTTATTCTTTTGTTTGAGTTGATAAAGTATCCCATATGATCTTCTCAGCCTTTTGAGTTCAGGCAAGTTAAAATCACAGAAGAACTTGACAGATGGACAATTAATTGGTCTTGCAATAAAACAAGCAAACTGACAGTTTGACTACAAACCAGAGAGGATTTTTTGTGCAAGCTGGTGTTAATAAAGTAGAGAAACAATGGCCTTCAATCTGGATGCTCACATAGTGTCCTCAACAAAAGACAACACTTGCTGCCTTGGTACTGTTGCGTGTTCTTAGTCATGATACAGAAACTTTCAGCACATTTGCTGTAAACAATTGCAGTATGAGATCAAGGTCACTCTCTTTGATAACAATGCTTCTGAAGTGGTTTGTGTTCCTTCTTTTAATGATCTCTCCAAGATCATAAAACTCACCATTGTCATTTTGAACAGATTCCCGAATGCAAAGCTCCAAAGAGCATGTGTCATTCTGTTCTGATTACAAGTTCAGTTTTAACGAGACAGGGTACGTTCGAAATGTGCACTTCATGTATAGAATGAGAGCCATTGGTGGAGATCTTGTAGATGCAAAGAAAAATGTACTTTGTGTTTTTCTAGCTGGCCTATCAAGTCCTGGTTTTAAGAGGTTTCCTGTGACTGTGTTTGCTCTGTAAAGATGGCAAAGTGTGCATGGTGCCAACGATGTATTGTATTTAGAAAAACACCCAAAAGCTTCACTTCTGTAAAGAATTCCTAGCGGTGGGTTAATGGCAATTTCAGCGTCACAGAAGCATGAAACAAGATGTCAAACAGTAAATGATTATAGAAAAGAGTTCTCTTGGCGCAACAGCATATTCCCTTGAGCTTTGTTTAAAAGGTTATTGCACTATGCATTCATGCACCCTATTTGTTTTTTTTCAAAGTATTCTCAGTTTGACAGCCCACTCACTTCCCGTCACTGTGACACTGACTAAAAATGATGATGAAGTTGATAGATGGATTGCATTCTTCATTTACATCATTTGATGCAAAATTCATATACTGTATAGTTATATATAAAAAAGAATACATACATAATTTCCTAGATTTATGTAATTTATAATTGTTATTAATGTTTTATCATCATAGTGGCTATATTTTTACATTTTACAATAATTTCATTGTAATTATGTTCTTAATTATGTTTTTAATTACTTAATTAAATACAACATTTTTGTATAATACATTTTATATTTTTATATTGTTGTTATATCCAGAGGTAATAATTTTCACGTTATTAAAAACTCTCGTAACTCCAACCATTTGACTTTAGGCAACAACCATCACAAATTGGGGACTTAGAATGGACAGTGACGAAATAAAATGGACGTGCAGATCAAGTCAGCTTCTTTCACCAGGGGCAATTGGCAAACAAAACAACATCCGTGGGCGGCATGATTTAGGTAGTAGGAGTGTTTGGCTCCCAACCCAAAGGTTGTGTGTTCGATCCTCCACTCACTTGTGTGATCATGTCAAAGTATCCCTTGAGCACTGATACTGAACCCCCAGTTGCTTGTGATCCCATCAAAACAAAGTACTTGGAGACTGTGTTCCACACAAATGGGCTGGATTACTGCAAATCATTTTATGTTGGGCCCCCTAAAAAAACAATATGCTGCGTCTCAAGGAGCCATTCTAAACAATTACAATTTAACTGGTGTCAATGAGTCGTCTCTCCCGGCAGTACACCTATTAACAGCAACAAATCAGAAAGAGCAAATGTTTTCTGTTTTATCTTTACAGCATTGGCTGCCCGTCCATTTGACTTTCTCTTGTTTTTAAATTCTTAAATGGTTTTCAATTCAGCCTTTATTTATTCAGGGAGAGCCACTTAAGAGCAATCCCCCTTGTTTCAATTTTGCACTGAGTCCAAACAAGTCCAATAATATTGTGTATATGTACAAACATAACATGTGAATATTACCAAAAACAATTGTAGTGGGTCATAAACCTTCCACAAGTAGAAAAAAAAATAAAGAAAAAAAGTGATTTTATTCTAGTGCCGCAAGCATGCATTTTAGTAATATAAATCTATATAGTCCAAAACTGATAAAAATGTAGTTTGTGCCATTTCCTACAGTACTGAAGACAAGATTTATCAGAAACAGAATCCGCTTATTTCGCCATATGTGGTACCGCACTAGGAATTTGACTCCTGTCAATATCGCTCTTGGTTGCAAGGTACAAGAATAGTATTTTTTAATTTTCATTTCAATAAAAGACTCCTAATAAAAGGTTTTAATTTTGTTCAAAAAATCTGTATGTGTTTGTGACAGCTTCTCAACAATCAACACCACCAGTTTGTTTAGCAATAATGCTTTGAATGAAATTGAAATCAAACTGTAGATTTAGCAGAGCCAGATCAACTCAGAAGGAAACCCACCATACGCATACAGATTAAATTGTTTCCTGTACCAACGTAAAATCAATATAAAAGCAAAAACAACAGTGGTCCTAAACTAGACCCCTGTGACACCACTTTAGAGACATTCAGATCATTGGATAGGGACCCACGAGCTGTTGTATTTACTGTTGCAAATTTGACCTTGTCAGCTTGTAATCAAGCGTGGTATATACATGTACATATGTGACAGTAATATATCAGCTATAACTCATATGTTATCTGAGAAGTCATAGAAAATGTTTTTGGGATGTTTGTTTACTGTTTGTGGGCTCTGATTGTGGTGCGTCTCGCCATGTAAATTAAATTACATTAAAGCACAGGGTTTGTCCGGGTATAATGGGCGTGGCAAGAAATGGATGAGTCATCTCCTGCGCACCCCGTATCTTCAGATCCTTGCCATTGAATGCGGGAATTTTAATTTATTGGCTTAAGAAAATATCTTTTGATCCATCTTTATGTTGGAAGATCTGTGTGCTACTGTGCTTGTGTGATATAATTGATTTGCATGTGATGAGATATTGGCTTGGGAAGCCACTCCTCGGCAGACATCTACAGAACCATCAGTTGACAAGACCCATCCATCCTTCCATTTTCTATGCCACTTATCCTCATTAGAGTCACGGGTTATGCTGGAGTCTATCCCAGCTGACTTCGGGCGGTCACCAGTCAATCGCGGGGCAGACAAAATACAGTCATTCACTCTTACATTCATGGACAATTTAGAGTCGCTAATTAACCTAACCTGCATGTTTTTGGAATGTGGGAGGAGTACCCGGAGAAAACCAACACACGCACAGGGAGAACATGCAAACTCCATGCAGAGATGCCCAACAGAGATTGGAACCCAGGTCTTCAAAATCGCTTGACTGTGTGGCTCTTGTCAACTAACCACTCGCCCTTAGTTGACAAGACCATACATGAACCTACGTTTATAAAAAGAAGACATTACTTTCAAGGAAAATACAATTAGAACCTGTTCACACTGGAACACTTCTGAGATTGTTTTTTTTTTTGGCAGGTCGAAAAAAAAATAGCGTCAACACTGTGCCGGATTACTAAGTAGTTGCATTCATATTTGAATATATCACTGAGTGAAAAGGATGTAACACACAAGGCACACCTACATGTGGCGCTGTGAACAGACACACAGATGAAACCATGTACCACACGTAACCATAGCAGAAGAAAGAATGCACATGAATAAGTCTGTCGTATTCCGCGTTCCATGGCTCATCTAGACTAGAAGTGGAATTACTTCTGCAATGCAATTATGGAGTATAGGACAACAAAATATCAAGAAAATGTTGGTGAAGTCATTAGTCTGATGTTTTTAGATTTTCCCACTCTAGAAGCATTTTGTAAACAGTACCATTTCAGGGAACCCAAATGCCGTTTGTGTGGATGAATGTGCTGAAACGGTAAAATACTTCACCATCTTGTCCTGAAAACGTTTCCGCGTGAGTAGTCCTTAAATCAGACAACTACAAAGGAGCTTGGCAGTGCAGCGATTTTAAAACCTAAAGCTGTTTGCTATTTGCTGTTATGTTTTAACACTTTTGCTGGGTTTTTTTGTTTATTTTATTTCTGCATTTTACCATGGACCCATTGGAGGCAAGACAGGATCAACATACTGTATGTATTCCATTCCATTCCACTCAATATTCCTCCGCTTATCCGGGTCCGGTTCGCGGGGACAGCAGTTTCAGTAGGGAAGTCCAGACTTCCCGGTCCCCAAAAAAAGTATACACACATGAAATTAAAAATAAGTAAATAATTTTAAAACTTAAACCTATTATAATTCATTGCATTTGTAAAATGTAATAGAATTTACAAACACTGCTGAGAGCGTGAAGAAACAGAATCACAATCAACACAAAACAATTCCTTTGGTATTTGTGTGCATTCACATTGAACGACTCCTCTCAATTCTGCAACTACAGAGCGTAGACTTGTCTTCTAAGTATCCTCATAAAAACATATGACAATTATGTCATCAGCTGCTCAAGGATGTATATGTTTTTTGGGGACACCCTGTATAATCTAATAATCAGAACAATGTCCTCCCCGTGCGTGCGTGCGTTTTCTCTGGGCACTCCGGTTTCCTCCCACATTCCAAAAACATGCATGTTACGTTAATTGGCGAATCCATAGGTATGAATGTGAGTGTGAATGGTTGTTTGTCTGCCCTGCGATTGGCTGGCGACCAGTCCAGGGTGTACCCTGCCTCCCGCCCAAAGTCAGCTGGGAAAGGCTCCAGCATGCCCATGACCCTAATGAGGATAAGCAGCATAGAAAATGGATGGATGGGAACACAATGAGCCAATGAACAATCAAATGACGTCACACAAAGACATATACACATACATGACAGTGTACCAACAATGTCCATACCAGTCAGTTTGTAGTTATTGTTGGAAGTTCTGACTGTCAAAAAGTCATTGATTTAACTGGATCTTGAGTGTTTGACATGTGCTTTTATTTCTAATGCCTATTGGGTTGAGGTTCCACTCAGTCGCAGCTTGAATGGACAAAGCTTTTTGTCCAACTACACTTCCCTAAAGGGCATAATGCAATCTCCCCTCTCAGCAACTCTAGTTCTGCCATGAACAGCTGTTTGGATGTTGACAAAATGTTGAGAGAGCGGAGATGGACACCTGTGAATAACTTCATAAATAAAACATAGATTTGATCATTTGAACATGTTTTCCGTGTCTATGTTTGTATAAAATTGGACAATAGGGAGAAATGTATGGTTTCTTATCCAAAATGTCCATTTGTGCCATTAGTGGTGTATGTCTGAGGCAAGAGCTATCTAACACCTGTTTCATATCACAACTCTGGAGACCGATGGAAATTTTAAGCAGGTTTAATGACATTTGAAAGGGTGAAATTGAAAATATAACCAACAATGCAATCAAATGATAAATGTGTATGGCAAAATATCCACTTACATAGTGCATTGCTACTAAATCTTCTTCTTTTCATTTCGGTTTATCCCTTTACGGAATGCCACAGCGAATCATTGCCAATCAATTGCCTGCCTGTCAGTTCAAAGCTCAGCATCCTTCTACCAATATATTCACTATCTCTCCTCTGGACATGTCCGAACCATCTCAGTCTGGCCACTGACTTTATCTCTCTAACATGTGGTGTCCCTCTGATGTGCTCATTCTTGATCCTGTCCATCCTGGTCACACCCAAAGATAACCTCAGCATCTTCATCACTGCTACCTCCAACTCTGCCTCCTGTCTTGTCCTCAGAGGCACTGTCTCTAAACCAAACAACATCGCTGGTCTAACCACAGTTTTGTACACCTTTCCTTTCATTTTAGCTGAAACTCCACCCATTCCAGCACACGCTTTTTCACCTCTTTTCCACACTCTCCATTGCTCTGGATTGTAGACCATAACTACTTAAAATCCTCCACTTTCTTTATCTCTTCTCCCTGTAACCTCACTCTTCCACTTGGGTCCCTCTCATTTACACACATGTACTCCGTCTTGCTTCGGCTAACCTTCATTCTTCTCCTTTCCAGGGCAAACCTCCACCCATCCAGCTTCTCCTCCACCTATTCCCTGCTCTCACTACATAACACAATGTCATCTGCAAACATCATAGTCCATGGAGATTCCTCTCTAACCTTGTCCGTCAGCCTGCCCATCACCATAGCAAACAAGAAAGGGCTTAGAGCTGATCCATGATGGAGTCCCACCTTCACTTGGAACTCCTCTGTGACACCTGCAGCACACCTCACTACTGTCTTAGAGTCCTCGTACACGTCCTGCACCGCTACATACTTCTCTGCCACTCCAGACTTCCTCATACAATACCACATTTCCTCTTTGGGCATCCCTTCATACGCTTTCTCCAGATCTACAAAAAAACAATGCAGCTCCCTCTGACCTTCCTTGCACTTCTCAATCAACATCCTCAAAGCAAATACTGCATTTTTTTTGGCATAAAACTGTACTGCGTTTCACAAATGATCATGTGTGCCCTTAGTCTAGCTTTGACTATTCTTTCCCATAACTTCATTAAATAGCCCATCATCATTATTCCTCTGTAGTTGACGGTTGTAGTTCTCCTCTGAGAGTTGTAGTTGACTCCTGTGCACCCCTGTGCTCCTGTCTACTTTCTTCAGTCCTCTCAGTGTCCCACTTCTTCTTAGCTAACCTCTTACTCTGTATACACTCCTGCACCTCCTCATTCCACCACCAAATCTTCTTATCTACTTCCAGATGACACACCAAGTACTCTCCAAGCTGCCTCCCTGATCACAGTAGCTATATTGTAGTTGTCCAGTCATCTGGAAGCACCTCCTTACCACCCATAGCCTGTTTCAATCCTTTTCTAAAAGTCACACAACATTCTTCCTTTTTCAGCGTCCACCATTTGGTCCTCGGCTCTGCCTTTAGCGTCTTCATCTTCCTCACCACTAGAGTCATCCTACGCACCACTGCAGTCTGGGTACACTTTCACCAACCACTGCTTTCCAGTCACTGATCTCCTTCACGTTACACCTTCTACACTAAATGTAGTCTACCTATGTACTAATTCCATTCTTATAGGTCACTCTATGTTCCTGTCTCTTCTGGAAGAAAGTATTCACTAAAGCCATTTCCATCCTTATGCAAAGTCGACCACCATCTGTCCTTCTGCGTTCCTCTCCTGGATACCCAACTTGCCCATCACCTTATCATCATCTCTGTTTCCTGCACCAACATGTCCATTGAAGTCTGCAGCTGTGACAAACTCTCTGACTTCTAGGGATGTTCTGCATCACTTCATCAAGGTCTGACCAGGATTTCTCTTTCTCTTCCATCTCTTATCCTACCTGTGGAGCATACCCACTAACAACAGTGACATCACACCTTCGATTTCTAGCTTCAAGCTCATCAGTCTGACACTCATTTTACCTCCAGGACATTCCTTGGAACCTTCTTCTTCAAAATAAATCATACTCCATTTCTTTTCACCAGGTCTCCTGGATGCACAATATGTCTACCTTCCTCCTCTGCATCAACTAATTCTCTACTTTTTTCTGTCATAGTTCCAAAAGTCTCTAAAAGTCAAAGTCCCTACTCTCATTCCAAGACTCTTGGCATTCCTCTTCTCTCTCTTCCTACGAACACTCCTTTCTGCTCTCTTTGAGTGAGTGAGACACAAGCCAGTGTCTCATTGTGCCAGTCCCAAGCCAAAAGTCAAAACATGTGAATCGAGCATTGCTACTAAATTAACCACAAAATATGAATAGGACAACCTTTTGAGGTCTTCTCAAAGTCCTTTCAGGTGCTGCCTCAAGATGGCGCCATTTCCATCACAGAGGTTTCTGGCGGTGGCTCCGTTGCTGAGGCAGCCAGTTGTAGTTGCGGCCGCAAGGTGGTCGGTGCCAGTCGTGGTGGCAAGCCGCGAACTCGATGGTGGACACCGGGGGTTAGGGCTGCTGTCAAGCTAAAGAAGGAGTCCTATCAAGCATGGATGGCTAGAGGGACTCCCGAAGCAGCTGACAGGTACCGGCAGGCCAAGCGGCAGGCCGCTTCGTCGGTGGTCGAGGCAAAAACTCAGGTGTGGGAGGAGTTCGGTAAAGCTATGGAGCACGACTTTCGGTCGGCCTCGAAGAGGTTCTGGCAAACCGTCCGACACCTCAGAAAGGGGAAGCAGCCCCCAGTTCAAACTTTTTACAGTGCAGATGGGGGCTTGCTGACTTCGACTGAGGATATAGTTGGTCGGTGGAAGGAATACTTCAAGGCCCTTCTCAATCCCACTGACATGCCTTTCGTAGAGGAAGCAGAGTCTGAGGATACGTACGTGGACAGTTCTATCACCGTGGCTGAGGTAATTGGGGTAGTTAAATCACTCCCCAGTGGCAAGGCTCCGGGGGTAGACGAGTTCTGCCCGGAATTCCTCAAGGCTCTGGATGTTGGAGGACTGTGTTGGTTGACATGCCCCTTCAACATTGCATGGAAGTCGGGAACAGTACCACTGGACTGGCAGACCGGGGTGGTGGTTCCCATTTTTAAAAAGGGTGACCGGAAGGTGTGTTTCAACTATTGGGGGATCAGACTCCTCAGCCTCCCTGGGAAAGTCTACTCCAGGGTGCTGGAGAGAGTGGTACAACCATTAGTCGAACCTCGGTTACAGGAGCTGCAATGTGGTTTTTGTCCCGGTCGCGGAACACTGGACCACCTCTACACCCTTGCAAGGGTAATGGAGGGTATGTGGGCGTTTGCCCAACCGGTCTACATGTGCTTTGTAGACTTGGAAAAAGGCATTCGACCATGTCCCTCGTGGTGTCCTGTGGGGGGTGCACCGGGAGTGCGGGATTGGTGGCCCGCTACTACGTGCCATTCGGCCCTTGTACAATCAAAGCAGGAGCCTGGTTCGCATTGCCAGCAGTAAGTCGAGCTTGTTTCCGCTGAACGTTGGCTTCCGGCAAGGCTCCCCTTTGTCACCGATTCTGTTCATAACCTTAATGGACAGAATTTCTAGGCGCGGTCAAGGTGTTGAGGGAGTCCAGCTTGGTGACCTTAGGATCTTGTCTCTGCTATTTGCAGACGATGTGGTCGTTATGGCCAGCTTTTACTGTAGCGGTTTGCAGCTGAGTGTGAAGCTTTCCTCCGGGTTGGGAGTGAGGTCTTGCCTCAGGTGGAGGATTTCAAGTATCTCGGGGTCTTGTTCACGAGTGAGGGAAGGTTGGAGCGTGAGATCGACAGACGGATCGGTGCAGCGTCCGCAGTAATGCGGTTGCTGTACCGGAACGTCGTGGTGAAGAGAGAGCTGAGCCGGAAGGCAAAGCTCTCTGTTTACCGATAAATCTCCTTTCCCACCCTCACCTATGGTCATGAGTTAAGGGTCATGACCGAAAGATCGAGATTGCAGATACAAGCGGCGGAAATGAGTTTTCATCCGTAGGGTGGCTGGACTCACCCTAAGAGATAGGGTGAGG
This sequence comes from Oostethus manadensis, assembly GCA_024372805.1. NCBI lineage: Eukaryota > Metazoa > Chordata > Actinopteri > Syngnathiformes > Syngnathidae > Oostethus > Oostethus manadensis. Next base: position 3,342,044 of record QODF01000079.1, on the reverse strand, counting down.
AGCTCGGCCATCCGGGAGGAGCTCAGGGTAGAGCCGCTGCTCCTTCACATCGAAAGGAGCCAGTTGAGGTGGCTTGGGCATTTAGTCCGGATGCCTCCCAGGCGCCTCCCTGGTGAGGTGTTTCGGGCATGCCCAGACGGGAGAAGGCCCCGGGGAAGACCTAAGACACACTGGAGGGACTATGTCTCACAGCTGGCCTGGGAACGCCTTGGTTCCTCCCGGTGGAGCTGGAAGAGGTCGCTGGGGTCCGAGAAGTCTGAACGTTCTGGACGATGGGTAGATGGTAATATTAGTTTGAAATTTTTAATTAAATTTTGGTGATGTCAGACTTTGGATGTTCTCAAGTAAAGTCTTAATTGACGTGGTGCATACATTTATGAGGAAAGAGCATGTTGATGAGATTTATCAGCATACCATCTATCACCGCCCAGAGGATTATGATACCTCTGTAAGCACAGTGTTAGCTGTCTTCAATCTCTTCTTGAATCTCTCGCCGATGATCACCAGGATATTTGGGTGCAACTTCTTCAATGAGGGGCTTTTTTCAGAGAGATGACTTGTCATGTTGGAGGAAGGGTGCCCTGAAATAAGCCTAACAGAGTACACAGACATACCCACCCAAGCACTGAAACATATTACTCCTGTTGTGGCTTCTTTTCATTCGTTCTCCTTTATACCAGTGTCCCCCATGGAATGGAATGTTGTGATTGTTCGAAAGGGAGGTATTAAATTTAATATGGGACCACTCAAGTAGGGGTAGGCATTAAAAGTGAAAGTAGACGCTGGTAACGACAAGAAGAGTTTTCTGGGCATCATAGGTTGTAATACCAGTCCTGGATGAGCGATTGTCTGCACGCTGGTAACTAGCATAGCATAAGCTAGCTTCCTGGCATTACCTACAAACAACACGTAAACCAGAAATCAACAAGCTTCCTGGTGACAAATCCTCTTTAGCAGGCCCAGTCTTTGGACCTGTGTCGGTAAGGCGCCTTCACAGGCTTACAAACCCATTGTTGCAGGCTTTGGATCGGAGTCCCTTCATCTTAGTGCTTGTGCTCTGCTGGAAATCTGCCACTGAGCTTCTTAATACTGTATCCAGAACAGGCGCTCCTTGTTTTGACACTGGACTGTTCCCTTCTCTGCTCCCCTTCCCATAAATCAAACAAAGCCCCTCTCTACTCTCCATACGAATGTCACACATTCATAAGCTGCTTGATGGAAGTAACGTTGGTTCGTGTCGGGTAGGAAATAAGTTCCGTTACAACCGGTCAAGTTCCGTTTCAACTGGTCAAAATATTATAAGTATTAAATATAACCATGAATGTACCTCTTAATGGATGATCACAGCACAAATATAAAACTTCAGAGTTTTTTTAGAGGGCTTTATCATTGAAATAGTTGAGTCCCTTGACGGGCACTGTTAGATCCCTCGCACTAAATAGTTTTCCGTCTCATGAACACACAGAAAAGGGAAATAAGTTTGTGTTCATGTGTCAAAGATTCTGGATGATGGGCAAAATTAAAAAGAAAAGTGCCGTTTTCCTTGAACAACTCACTGTTAGGTGTCCTAATAGCTTCAGAAAGGAAGTAACTTGCTTTTACCTCAGACATCGTCCAGACTTCTGGTTATGTAAGTGTCTTCTGTTCCGTTTAAATGCTCACATTACATATTTATACAGATCTAGTAGAAGCAAAGGTCTGTTCTAGCCAATCATTTTGAATAGTGAGCAATTTGAGTCTGTCACAAATATTATCTGATAGAAAGAAGTTGTGCCAGTATCTTGATTACTGATTGTCAAATAAGATAATGGTACATTGTTGGTAAAGTACAACCACAGAAATATGCCACATATGAACTAACATATGAAGACTTTTAACACATTTTTATTTATTCACTAGTATAGCCAGCTGGGATAGGCTCCAGCATACCCGTGACCCTAATGAGGATAAGCGGTATTGAAAATGAATGAATGAATGAATATTGTAACACAGACTTTTACTCCTGTCTCTCTTCCACACTGCTTGCATGCCTGGCGCACAACCACTAGCTCCACTTGTGAAGTTGTGATAAATAAATGATTGGCTGTGTAGTGTCACATGGGAGGAGTCTGTAAAGAAGGTTTTCTGGGTTTGGGTCGTGACAACAGTACCTCTAAAATGTAGGTGTGGTGTATACTGTGGTACTACTGTAATATCCATGACTTTGTGTACTATTTTCAGTCTTAATTTAATTCTGATTATTGCTATTGTACAAGGTGATGGTGGCATTATTGAAATGACCCCTAGTGTTACAGCTTTTGGGGGTGGGGTTTTGACTATACTCAACTCTTACTCGTGTATGCATGCATTTATAATCATATCATGATAGGGGAAATGCTGCATTTTTATTATGCAAACAAATGTAGCTGCAGGGGAATGAGCATGCAGTAGGATTCATTTTTGCATAATTTGGAGCCTATTTTATCTCTATTCTTGAATCTTTTAGTTATCCGTATGGGTGCATTTTTGCATTCTTGTCATTTTTAGTCCAGTTAATGTGGAATCAAATGTGGTGGCTCTGCACGGTTTGCTGGGTCAAGTGTGAGTGCAGTCCAGGACCAAACGTGAACCAAGACTGCATGAAATGGGTGGTGGTCCGCTTGTAAGTGAACTCCAGTCCTGAAAATATGTGTGCAACGGTAACCGAGCATATAATTATATATAACCTAGAAAATATGTTGTTTTAGGTGTGTGAGGTTGACAAACAATGTCTATGTCACATGCAGAGTCCAGTAAGACTTAGCACAAACCACATCACACTATAAGGTCACCACCAAATATTGTTTGACATTTTGGGGTCTGGGCCACAATGTTACAGTGATGCAAAGCCTAATAGTTGGACTACAATGCAAAAAATAACTCTGGAACAAGTTAAAGCGTAACAATATTTATCAAACTAAAGGTGCACAAGACATGACTACGGAGTAAGGTCTCTGGGGAAAAAGAAGCAAATAAAATACTAAATAAAAAAGAAACATAGCAAAGCCACAATAAACTATATGCCAGAGCAAGCTAAGGGCAATGTGAGGCACAAAAATAGGTAGCAGGAAATACAACACAGAAGAGGTAAAAAACTAGTAAGGACTTGCTGGCATGGGGGTATGCAGATAACCAGGAGTTGTGAAGTTGTGAAGACAATACCAAAGAAAGTCCAGCATCTTTTTGTTTCCGAGACACGGTGTACAAAGGCCTACAGCAGAATGATTACTGGTGTGCAGAGGTTGCTCTACCGCAGATGCACCAGACACGGGCACTGCAGCAAAAAAGAGAGACGTCAGAAAGACAGGTGTGGTGGCACGACAGAATCATGACACAGACAACCGGACATCAAGTGTATGTGCATACTGTAAGGAGAGAAAAAAAAAACATTCCCAATCAGAGTGGACGCACTTGACAGTTGCATTGCCTTATTCTATTAAATCTGATGAATTGGTCTTCCTAATTCCTGTGTACACAATTTAGTGTCTATGATGTATTATGGATGGGCTGCGCATAATTCCCAGGAATCAATATCTGTCCTGTTCATGTTTTCCACTGAACACACATTTCCAAGCCCTTTGAAAAGGTTCCTGTCACGGGTGATCAATAGAAAATCATGTTTGCTATAACTCACACTTGAGCACTTTCTTTGTCTCGGTGAAAGGTGAGTACACGATGTGCTGACTAAGCTCTGTCTTGAAAAACTTGTGGCAAAGGAAAGAAATGAATTGAGAGATTTAGGAAACTATGCAAACTAGTAAAAGGTTTTGGTAGTTCCTGATTTTGTTGATGTTTGTTTGGATGTTTTCTTTAACCTTGTGGTACCTCATAACTGGTTGGAAGGACTCTGCGCTAGAGGTCTTGGGAGAAAGAGTACCACAAGCTATCCAGCATGCCTTGTGGAAGAAATGTGGGTGTTTTTTATTTTTACATGGGTATTGTGCACGTATATTTATTTGCATGCCCACGTGGCACAGTAGGCAGGTTAGTCTGTGCATTGTGTGTGTGAATGTCAGTGTGAATGACTGGTTGTCAGGGTCTATCCTGCCTCTAGCCCAAAGTCAGCAGGGATAGGCTCGAGCATCTGCCCGTGACCCTAGTGAATTAATGAATGTTGGTCTCACTTGTTTGACTTTACTTGTTTTCTTGTATTACATCGTTTTCACCCAGTGATTCTTTGGTGGCTATTTACTGATCTGACACTGCGCGGACATATTTTTTTTTTTACAGCATGCCAAAACACAAAGCCTTTCCACGTGGAGTCGGCTTTATTACAGTGGGAAAGAGTGTGTACTGTATATGTTATCGTACATTCAATTAATCGCCTCTAGTCGTCAATAGGTGTCAATCATCCCTCAAGTGTGGTGGTCGGCTTGCTGTACTCAACATGATCAATGTATTTCAGGCTATGCACCACAGTCATTTAAAGTTGCGCAATACAACCTTACAACAGCTAGTCTTGATTAAGATGTCTTAGATGATAAGAGACTAAGATCCAACCCTCCAATGATTTAGACCATGGGTGTCCAAACTTTTTGCAAAGAGGGCCAGATTTGGTAAGGTGAAAATGTGTGGTGGGTCAATATTCAGCCTGACATTCTTTGAACCATTAACATTAAATAGAAAAAATGAACTTTTTTTTGATATTTTTAATTGAAAATGGCATACTTTTACTTTTACATTTTTCCGTTAAGTTTTTACCGAATTCACAAAAAATGACGAAACTGCCAAGAATTATATCTAAGTTCATGTGAAACATTACATATTATTCACTATTATATGCTCACTGTAAACAAAATTTAAAACAGTGATCACAGCATATTTAAACTGTGATTTTGACCGTCACAAAAGAATAAATTTACCGAGATTTAAGAATTTATTCAACCTAGAGAACTTAACAAATATCTTGCCTGCACTAATGTGAAGGGTGATACTGGGATCTTGACTGCAGTATGTAGTCCAGGTCTGGCTCAAGTTCAGTGGCTTTGGTGCGCAAGACGTCACGAAGGTGAGAGTCACTCAATCTCGTCCTCGTGCGACTCTTGTCAATGTTCATAACGGGGAATGTCTTCTCACACATGTATGTAGAGCCAAACAAGCTCAGCATTTTCTTAGCACATGTCCGAATTGCTTGGAACCTATCTTTATCCAGTTGGCGGTAGAAGTTGTCAAGAGCGAAAGCAGCCAAGGTGCGGCCACAGGGCTACTGCCATCTTCCGGTGCAATGTAAAATAGCTTTTTTGTACACATGTTTTTTATACTGTGGTCAACAGTGTGGCGGGCCGAATATTATTGATTTTGTAATAGAGGCCGCGGGGCGGTAAAAATTTGACCACGGGCCGCAACTGGCCCGGGGGCCGGACTTTGGACATGTCTGATTTAGATGTTATAGTCTTAAATTGTATGATTGAAGCAACACTATGAAAAGTTACTAATGATCTCCTTCTTGCTTCAGATACAGTTCATATTTTTGTACAGGTCCAGTTAGTGTAACCTGACACCACATTCTAATACAGAGATTGCTTTGCTTTTTCTCAAATACTCTTCAGAATCTACATGCTTTGCTGAGACAATGTTACAAGAAAGCTCCGTTAACTTCTGTCATGCATTGTATAATATTTATCTCTAAATTGTATGTGAATTTTTTTTTACACCTGTGTAATATGAAACAATTTACACTATATAAATAGTATATACAGTTTATGCTAGTCACAATCCTGTGTAGACTGTCACTTTTTTATTTAGTTCTTTCCTGCTCTTGGACCTCCCTTCCCTGCCACCAAACCGGAACCACGAGCCAAGATACACTTTCTAATTTATATATGTTTTTTTTTAAATATTGATGCATATAGTTATATATACGTTTATTTTTATTGTGCAATAATGCACATATTTAATGCTGCCTTCTAGTTGGTGGAGCTCAAAATGAATTCCAGTTCACCACAGATCACAGTTCATCTTATGCAGTCATAAAGCTGGGACTATCTTGAGCTATCTCGAGCTAAGAGCTTTTAGTATCTAACAAGGAACATGCTGAAAGTATACTTCAAAATTACTTCTGTTACTGTTATTATAAAGCAGTGGTTTTGAAACTGGGGGGTGCGCCCCCAAGGGAAGGCCCGGCATTATGACAGGGGGAGCTACCATGAACACACTTAATTATTACCGTATTTTTTGGACTACAAGCTGATACTTTATTCTCTCCTTTAAGACCCAGAGGCTTTATTAACAAAGCGCCTTGTTTATGGATTTTTTTGCCATTTTAGGTGTGTTCAAATTCTCTACTGACTTAGAGCAAGTGTTCCAACACACACTCTTAAGTTTCCGTGTGTATTTGCGCGTGCTTGGACTATGTTGTTCAACGCACCCTTAGCTGGCTCGGCCTCCCCCGCCATCCTCACTGGGCAACGACCGGCGTTCTCGCCGGCATGTGTCGGGAAGCCTGGTTTCTCTTTCACCCGGGCAGCTGCCACGGAGTTCACTAAATGGTTTCTAAAGGCTGAGATGTGTTACTGCTGTTTTACAGGCACTGTTTGGAAACAAGGTATGTAAAAAAAACATCTACAAAGTACTTTTCTCTAAATATTCAATTTCACAATGTTTATATCCACAGCGAATGGTGGCGCAGGTGGGTGGGATGGATGGGGATGGCGGCGCTGAAAATAATTTTTTCTCCAAAAGGCGGGTGCGGCAAAAAACGTTCGGGAGCCACTGCTATAGAGTAACAGCAACATTATAATTGAATGTCATATATAACATAAATATAAATGCCCAGCACACACTAATGAGATGCATGTATCAAAATTCAGCCTTTGGAGACATAATGCATTTCTAAAATATTGCCCCTTTGGTGGAGCTAATTAAATGCTATGATTCATTTATATCACACTTTTCAAACTCAAAGCACTTAAGTCACACTTCAATCACCAAATCAAAGAATGATTAATGGTAATGAAAACGCTCAATTCTTACTGATGAATCAGAATCAGAAGCAAAAACACAAGCAAACAGTATAAACGATACAATTAGTTAATATGACAATTTTAATCCACACTTTATTATGTCTACAAAAACAGAATTCCTAAAATTCCATCTTTTTACTATTGTAAATTACTACATTTGTGAATTTAGTCGATGTCACATCATCCTCTACCAATCAAATAGTTCTTAAAAAAAAGAATCCATTCTCGAGACAGTCTCTAGCTAATGAGATAACAAACAAGTGAGCTAAGCAATTAATTACAAAAAAATTTATTCTAAATTGAAAAGCCTGAAAACAACACTTTCACACAGAATGGGAGAAGAACGTTTTGTCAGTTTATCATGTCGGACAAGCAATGGCTAACTTCATGACTCTTTGCTATGTTAAAGTCATGTAATGTAAGGTAATCAATCAATCAATCATCTCAGCGTTTTGTGTCTAGTGACCAGAATACTGCGCTTGTCACTTGTTTTCACTAATAACAGACCATAGTATACCATGAAACATGATCATTTATGAATTAATTAATTTCTGCAAAAAAATGCAAGTGAGCAATAATTCAGCTGCAATATTGCGAGGGACAACTGTGTCATATTCATTTGATCAAATAAAGAAACTTTATTTGATCATATGTATGTAAAGGTGACCATATGAGTGCTATTTCGTGTCTAGAGGGTCTTAAAATGTTCAAAATCATATTTAGTAAATTGTAAATAGGTTTTATATGCCATCCATCCATTTCCCATGCCACTTATCCTCACTAGGGTTGCGGAGCATGCTGAAGCCTATCCCAGCTGACTCGGGGGAAGAAGCGGAGTACACCCAAGACCGGTCGTATGTCAATCGCAGAACACATATACATATTTATATGTTTTGTAAAAGCTAAACCATCAATTAAGGTTTTTCAAACAAAACACTGGCATGTTAGCTTTGTGTTATGGTTGTGGTTATCTCATTACTAATGAATTAATTTTGAATTAATCTATATGCTGAGGGTCAATAAAAAAACAACTAGAGGAGGGCCACATATCAAAAGACATCCTCAAAGATGAGCTTGCCTCTGACAAAAGATCTGTTCGCTGACCCAAGCTGAGGTACAAAGTTGTCTGTAAATATGATATGAAGACCCAACGACACCAGCTGACCACAGCTCAAGGCAAGTGAAGAGAGCATCCAGAACCTTGATGAAGAAAAGAGAGCTGGACAGAAAGCTCACACATGCAGAAATCTCTTTACAACCTGCATAATACAGACAATTTAGGTTCTCTAGCCACAGTCGATCCAGTTCAAGCCCTGGACCAAAAACTGACCAATCCCAGCGTGCAGAATCCATAGTTACGAAGAACAACTACAACTTTGAGCCCGATGTTATCTCATTAGCTGTGTTCCAATTTGAGGGTGTGAGAAGGCTGTTTCAATTTGAAAAAGATCAAAGGGTTCTTCAAATGCATCCCACAAATGTATCCTCCTCTGCCATTGGCTTGAAGTGTGCATTTTGTCCAATCTTCAACAGGTGTCAATATGCCAAGGTCCAGATGCTGTGCAGTCAGCTTAGTTTGGTGTGAGGAGCTTAATCTGAACCTCAGCATTTACAAGCAAAGCTTCTGAAACATTTACTTTAAATTGCTAGATGTGGGGAGAAAATAATAGCAGTCCAATGTGACTAACCAGATGAATCACTGTTAGTATATTTTTATTGTTACGTGGCAAACCAGTTACCAGTAGGTGCAGTATATTCTCAGAAAACAAACAAGACCCAGCATTCATTATATGCACGCTCTTAAGGCTGTGCAATTGGCCAATTAGTTGAAAGGGGTGTGTTCAAAAAATGTGTACTCATAATTATTTTGTAGAACCTTTTTTTTTTAGGATTTGGCAATCCTGTGAATCACTAAACTAATGTTTCGTTGTATGAGCACAGTTTTTTATAACTGCTTCCCCTCTGTGTGGCATGGAGTCAACCAACTTGTGGCACCTTTCAGCTGTTAGTCCACTTTAAAAACATTCCATAATTCATTAACATTTCTTGGTTTTCTTTCAGAAACAGCATTTCTTTTGTCACCACACAAGTTCTCCATTGGATTAAATTCCGGGGATTGGGCTGGCCACTCCATAACATAAGTATTTTGACATATGCACACTGATCTTTGATCCCTGGTATGTGATAAACAGCCCCAGCACCGTAGTAGGAGAAACATGCCCATATCATGATGCTCGCACCACCATGCTTCACTGTTTTCACTGTTTACCGTGGCTTGAATTCAGAGTTTGGGGGTCATCTCACAAACTGTCCCTTGGACCCAAAAATAACAATTTTACTCTTATCAGTTCACAAAACCGTCCTCCATTTCTCATTTCTCTTTAGGCCAATTGATGTGTTCTTTGGCAAATTGTAACATCTTCTCCACATGCCTTTTTTTTAACAAAGGGACTTTGCGGGGGATTCTTGTAAATAGATTAGCTTTACGCCGACGTCTTCTAACTGTCCCTGTACTTTGAAGTAATTCCAGACTGTTACTTAGGGAGTAACAGTCTGATGGGAGGCTTTCCTTCCACACAGGTCCGCCCCTTAGTTGTACAAATAAGCAATCTCTTAGTTAGTTTTTAATCATCCTGGAGATGATCATTGACTGAGTCTTTGCCATTCTGGTTATTCTTCAATCCATTTTGATAGTTGTCTTCCGTTTTCTGCCACGTGTATCTGGTTTTGCTCTCCATTTTAAGGCTTTAGAGATCATTTTAGCTGAACAGACAATTTTTTTTGCATCTTTTCATAAGTTTTCCTCTCTCCAATCAACTTTTTTTTTTAAATCAAAGTATGCTGTTGTTCTGAACAATGTCTCTAACGACCCATTTTTCTCAGGCTTTCAACAAGGGCTAGTTTCATCCTTAAATAGGGGCCACCTTATTCACACCAATTTTTGTACAAAACTGATCACTGATTGAATGCCACATTGCTAATATTTTTAACACATCCCTTTCAACTAATTGGCCAAATGCTCGAGGAAATCTTGTAGAAGACATAACTTATATTTGCCCTTCAATTTCTTCCAACATTGAAGTCTTTGGTTTGATAGAATAGCATTTGCCACACATCATGGAACATACACTTAAAATTAATAAAAAATATTACAACATACAAATAAATTATAAGTATTTTAAAATAGGGAATTACTTTTTAATCACCCTTTGTATATAATGCGGCTGGTTACGGGCAGATGTTGCAGCGGGCATCCCTCACGACTGAAGGCCCTTGTCTGTATGGTAACAGCTTGGTTTTCCAACAGGACAACGCTGCAGTTCACAATGCCTGCTTGATGAAGGACTTCTTCAAGGAGTATAAAATCACTCTTTTGGAACTTCCTGCATGTCCCCCTGATTTAAATCCCATAGAGAACATTTGGGGATGGATGGCAATGGAAGTTTATAAAAATGGTCATCAGTTCCAGTCAGATGAAGCCCTTTGTGAAGCCATCTTTACCACTTGGAACAATGTTCCCACTAGCTTCCTGGAAACACTCACATCAAACACACCCAAACAAATTTTTGAAGTGATTTACAAGAACGGTGGAACCACTCATTACTAAGAACATTTTTTTCTGTTTTTTTTTTGTCATTTTTGGGGGATGGTCTTAAACGTTTGATCAGCTGATAAACAGCCTATTGTTTTTTTCAATAAATTACTTTTTCAAAGTGCTTTTTGTCACACTCCCCCTTCTTTCTTTTGCATATTGTAGCTCTACTAATAACCTTATCAAGATCCAAATGTGCCAAAGGTACATTCTACCAATTTTTCAACTGGTCTTAAGATTTTGATCAGGGGTGTATGTGTGTGTGTGTGCGTGTGTGTGCATGTGTATATTTATGCTCCATCTCATCTTAGTGTTAGAAGTGAAAAAGCCTGTTGTTAGAATGAACTTATTTTTTTGCTTTTATTGCCCATTTTTTTTTGTTCTTTTATATTTAAAAAAAACACCCTTTGGCTGCAAATGGACCGAGAGCGGCATTTTGGACATCAATGTTAACAAAAGAAACTTTATTAGGGAGTCAAATATTACAATTGAACTGTTCTTACTATATTTATTTAATCAATTATTACAAAAAACAAGCTGAGAAAATATCACTATTGAACTTTTAGTCTTACAATTTCTGTGGAATTACGTATTTGTCACAAAGGCAAAAAACATAAATTCTAGTATATAAACCTTACCTTCTATATTTAGAGGGGAACAAAACACATTTCTTCTTATAAGACACACCGGTGTACAGTATATGCCGCATGTGTCCATGTCATAAAATGGCTGCATGAGGACCACCAACCATGAGCTATGAATGAACTCACAAATGAGTTGTGGATGACATCGTGAGTCAGACTGTTATATTGTAATACATACTGTACATAATCTCCTGCAAGTCTCAGTGGGTTGATGGTTTTGTTGTGAGTGTAACAAATAACTCGTGATTGGCTTTTGCAAAAAAAAAGGAAAGGAGATGTCACCAGATTAGAATTAAACCCCAGGGTTCACAATTAAAGAAAAAAAGTACGGCCGCACGGTGGCTGAGTGGTTAGCACATTGGCCACACAGTCAGGAGATCTGGAAGACCTGGGTTCAAATCTCCGTTGGGCATCTCTGTGTGGAGTTTGCATGTTCTCCCCGTGCGTGCGTGGGTTTTCTCCGGGTACTCCGGTTTCCTCCCACATTCCAAAAACATGCATGTTAGGTTAATTGGCGACTCTAAATTGTCCATAGGTATGAATGTGAGTGTGAATGTTTGTTTGTCTATATGTGCCCTGCGATTGACTGGCGACCAGTCCAGGGTGTACCCCGCCTCTCGCCCAAAGTCTGCTGGGATAGGCTCCAGCATCCCTGTGACCCTAATGAGGATAAGCGGTATAGAAAATGGATGGATGGATGGAGAAAAAAAGTAGCGTCTCATACACCAGAATTTATGGTATTTTGAATGAATACTGTATATGTTATTCTGTTCAATTAAATGGGTCACACTTCTTGGCTTTGAAAAGATCAATACAGCTGAAATTGACGAGCCTCATTATGAGAGGCCAAATTCCCCTGTTGTCCTCTCCATCTCCATCTGCTATCTTTGATACTGTCCACCAACTTTTTTTTCTTAAGGATCGCTTCCCGCCTGTCACGTCACACACATCGGGTGTAATTGATGGGGACTCACCAGCACCTGGTTCCTTCAGGAATGGTTGACCTTTCCTCATCCCCACTGCGCAGCCCTTCCCTGAACTTATTGGGCTCTTTGACAAGATTATTTTTCAATCAGTGCTAAAGAGAGCATCACCCAGGCAGCTGGGATCTTGGTGACGGTCAGTAAGACAGACAGACATGATTGCTTTCTGTGTGACTCGGACCTGACAGTTTACATCCATGTAATCAGCACTTACTGAGGCAACTCTTTGTTTTGCTTAAAAACCTTTAATTTAGCAGCTTAAATGCTGTCTTTATTTTCGCAATAAGGAGTATTTGATAATGTGTCTGTGAAAAACAAAATCAACAAAAGAGGAGCTGCAAAGTGGGGGTGGTCACTACATATATAGAAGATATTGACAAGTCCATACGTGCCTGTTTTCCTCTTCTCTCACCTTCAAACAGGTACTGAAAGGATTCACTTGGTGCTTGTTTTCACGTTTACTTCATAATACAATGGCTTCAACAAAGTGAGCCCTCTCGTCATCTTTGTCACTGTGAGGAAAAGTATATCAACAGCAGAAGAGTGTTGCCTTATGAACAGCAATGCAAGGTAACGTAGTAGAAATTAGGAGGGAAAAAGATGGTTGCAAAGCCAAACGCCACAGCTTAGATGTGTGATTATTTTGTTTTCAACCCAAATGAGCAATATGAGCATATCAACACGGACGAGCCAGTATGCCAAATTTATTCAAATGTGGTGGCAACAAAAAAAAAGCAAAAAATGTCCCCACTGAAAAACCCCCTCAAAATTTGGGGGTGGCTCCATCATGCTGTAGGACTGTGTGGCCGGTCCAGGTACTAATAATCTTATTAAAATTGAAGGTCGCATGGATTCCAGTCAGTATCAGCAGATTATTGTGAACAATGTTCAAAAATCAGTGACAAAGTTGAAGTTGCGCCGCAGCTAGATACTTCAACAAGACAACAACCCTAAACACTACCAAGGCCTTCATGCAGAGGAAAAAGTACAACATTCACTGTGTTCCTTTGTGTTCCAAGCAAATTTTGTTTTTTCCATGCAAAATACCACTGTCATGCATTTTAATACACCTTGGCATTTGAAAATAACTTTATTCAAGGTCGCTTTCCCAGGTAGGTGGGTTTTTAGAAGAAATATTCTTTGCAGCACTCTTATTGTCCAAATGTTGTGAAAAATTACAACCAAAGTTATATATTTACTGTCTTTAGAAGACCTACTTTGTGATTTACAATCTATATTTTTTATTCCTTGTACTTTAATAGAGTCAAATTTTTATTTTTTATTTTACACGGAACAATTGCATTCACTTTTATGTATTGTTTTTAGACCTAATTTGTTATAATGTTATTGTCCGGGTGTAGTGAAAACTCACAATCGATATTATATATTTACTGTATTTATCTAATTTTTAATGCACTCGTAATGTCCAAATGGAGTTTTTCCATGCCAAAGATATTTTTTGCAGTTAAAATGCTACCAGCCTGCTTTATAATGCACCCTTGACAGCATTTATAACCAGCAAACCACTTAAACAGTCAATGGCATAAATTTAAATAGTGAAAAAGTTACCTTTTTTAGCCATTTGCCGAGCATCACATTTTTTTCATTAGAATGTTTAAAAAGCCCAAGAATCCATCCTGCATCAGTGTCTCAGTATCAAATCAACTCGGGCTACCCGGAAGCCCCTTAGGCCCGCCCACTTCCACCCTTGCAAACAATGTTTTTTTTTTTTTTTGTCTTGTCCAGCATCAAAAGCTGGGAGTCAAGCTGCCTTTAAATGCTGAGCAAAATTTATTTGCCAAGGGAGACTTCATAATCCAAATGAGTCTCCCTTGACATTTGACTGCGTTTATTATAAATTTTGTTGCGCCACATTTCGATGCCGGACCTGACCTGAAAAGGGACGGGTGGGGGGTGGGGTGACGGATATAAGAAAGGGTGCAGAAGAACCTCACAAACATATTTCAACAATATTATTAACAACCGTGATAATCACAATTTCAGCAACAACCAGAACAGTCCCAGACCAAAATGAGCAAAAATACAGGGGAAAGAAGAAAAAATAATAATAATAATAACTAGACCTGTGCAATTTCGGGGGAAATTGCGTGTGAATGCTGGCAACGCTGGGGCTGAACTGCAATGCCGCTGCATGCTAACACCCAGCATAATAACTTAAATGCAGCTTCCCTTTGCTACATGCACCCCCAACTACAGTCCACACACACATTCTCTTCAAAGACAGACATCTCTAGTAGAAGCGCGTGCAGGTACCTTCTAAGAAACCTCCCTCGCTGTACGGAGCAGACCACAACAGCTGCACAGCAATCAATTTCCCAAAAATTAGAGCATTTTGTCTTGGGCACGGTTGAAATTGGTTGAGAAGTGTAAAAAAGATGAACTTTTGAAAATCTCGCCATTCGTTTGCAATAAGAAGAAAATCTCGGAAAAGGAGATATTTTGCAAAAACTGTGCATGTTAAAGATTTTTTTTACTCTAAACGATATAAGAAAAACCAAACTGGAACTTGAGGAAATATTAAATAAGAAAACACAATTCTTAGTACAAAGGCTTCGCTTGGAGAACTTTGAACATAGTAACAAATCTGGGAAATTTTTGGCTAATCAATTAAAAACAAATAAAGAGAAAACAACTATCTACGATGTTAAAGACTCAGCAGGAAATATCAGCCATGACCCTGATAAAATAAACACCATTTTTAGGGATTATTATAAAGCATTATACACACCACAATTAGACCCATCAGATGATGATATAGATCAGTTTCTTAGTAATTTAAATCTACCGATATTACAACAGAACCAGAAAACATCTCTGGACTCACCTCTATCTGTTGGCGAACTCCAGGAAGCTCTCCAGCTCATGCCTAATAATAAAGCCCCAGGCCCAGATGGTTTTCCTGCTGAATTCTACAAAGAATTCTGGACTACAC
>QODF01000079.1:3199246-3322087 GCA_024372805.1 Oostethus manadensis | reverse complement strand
AAAAAAAAAAAAAAAAAAAAAAAGATTTTTTTTTTAGGAAGCACCTCTTTTCCCGCTGAGCTGGACATTTTGATGTTTATTTGCATGAAATCAGTTGAAAAATGATATTAAACTATTCAATGCTAGCAATGCTCTAATGAGCTGGCGATTTTAAAATTTTGGAATCGAATCGACTCTTTGAAATGAAAAAAGGAGCCGGCTCTTGTCTCAGAGAAGACGATTTGTTTGTCCTCTTTTTTTTTATTGTGTGTTGTTGCACAATTTTTTGACGGCTCATTTGTTATCTATCCAAACAGCTAAACATGCTACTAAGCTAATATTAGCATGCTGGCATCTTTTAATACTTAGCTGTCAGCTATCATAACTGTATAATTGTGTATTCCAATGAATACAGCTAAAAATGCTACGTTGCTAATATTAGCTAATTGGTCAACAATATGAGCACTTTGTGTCGGCCAAGATACTCTTGACGTTCACTATCGATTCATCATTACACACACGCACACACATCTGCTGCAGAGCATTTATATATGTTTTTGTCTATGAAAAAATCCTCCTACATTAATATTAGCATGCTGGCATCTTTTGTCATTAAGCTATCACCTAACATAATAGTAGAAATGTGTCTTCCAATTAAAAGAGCTAAAAAATGCTACTATGCAAATGCTATAGTGGTGTGATTAATTCAAAGTCTGTGTGGAAACCTTGGAAAAACTTCCTGAATTAACTCTTCTTCATTCCCACATTGGTTCTAAACAAGCAGTGCTGCCCTCCGCTGCATGCACTCTTAGTTACAGTCCACACTATATATGTTGTTTTTTTCTGTAAAAACGATTAAAAACGCTATTATGCTAATATTAGCATGCTGGCCTTTTTTATCACTTAGGTGTCACCTATCATAACTGTATAATTGTGTATTCCAATGAATACAGCTAAAAATGCTGCTATGCTAATGCTATAGTGGTGTGATTAATTCAAAGTCCCAACAATTTGAACATTTTGTCTTGGGCACGGTCTGAATCGGTTGAGAAATGTAATTAATACGAACCTTTGAAAATCTTCCCATTCATTTCCAATGGGAAAAAAATCCCGGAAAACGAGAATTTTTGCAAAAACTGTGCATTTTACATAAACATTTTTTAGGTAGCACCTCTTTCCCAACTGAGTGGGACATTTTGATGGATGTTTGCATGAAATCGGTTGAAAACTGTGGGACTAATTGTGGACAAAAAAAGGTGGAATAAAAACTATAATAAATAGATGAAAAATGGTGCAGAATACTATTTGTGTGAATGCTAGATGAAAAATGGTGACAAATACTATATGTGTGCATGACTCCAGCATTCACACAATAATAATGATAATACTAATATACATGTACACACATTCATATACATATACACATATATACATATACACGTATATACATATATATACATATACACATACACACACACATATATACACATACATACATATACATACACACACACATATATATACATGTATATATACACACCCACATATATACATATATATATGCACATATTCGTACACGTATACATACAAATACTGTGCACATACACATATCCATGCAGTACATACATACATACACACACATACAGTGTGCATATATATGTATACACACAAACATACATATTTACTAATAAGGATAAACATACAAGAAAAACAACAAGAAAAGAAACAGTACCTCTTGAACAATGACCATCCAGATGGCACGTGCAACAAATCTACATTAAATCTACATTAGTCTGCAGTGACAGGATAACTACATCAGAGTGAAACAGATAATGAGGAGATGTTCGTGGTGAACACAGCCATGCATCCCAAACCACACTCCCTCCAAAACCTAGGGTCCGACTAGGAAGACGCCGGAGCATGGCCCTCCAGCAGGCTCCCTACAGAGGTGAAGGGTCGACCCCGCCCCCCAAGAGGCAACCGCGAGTCCACTCCGAAGAGGTGCAAGGGAGACCCGGCCGGACTCTACTCGGCACCCGAGCAAGGGCCTCAGGGAGGGCCCGGGCGCCAACCGCCGGAACACCCGCCGGGGGCCGGCCAGCTTCGGGCAAGCAGTAAAACCGACACCCGAGCCCCCTGGCCCAGAAGCCACCCAACAACCCCCAAAGAAGGGGCCATATTTAACACCCCGGGAGCTCCAGGCTGCCCCAGACACAACTCCTGCGGGCCATCGCCTTTACAGACACCAGAGGCAGGCGCCCATAGAGGGCCCATGGGTTTACCCCCCCCCCCCCAACAGTGCCCCGTCCACCCCACCCCCAGTGCTCACACACCCCAGCCTCAGTACCCACACCAAACCCTGTTTCTCCACTCAAACATGCCAACACGCATACACCCACACACCTACATTTTCACATATGCACCTGGATGTGCCACCCCGCCAATGCAGCGAGCAGCACCACCGCAAGCTCCCTCGAGACACGGGGCCATACCACCATACCCGGGCGCCAGGAATCCCACAGCCACAGCCCTGTGCTCACCCACACACGCACGCACGCACTCCTCCCAGCACTGCTGCCAACTGAGACCTGAAGCCAAAACAACCACTCCCCCCACCGCCCCCCGCCCCAGCGAGCGTCCAAGAAAACATGGGCGTAAAAGGACCCTCTAATATACCGCCCCCCCACCCAACTAAGAGTGTTATGAGTTGTGAGATGTGTGTGTGTAGGCAGGTAAAATTGAGGAGCCTAAACTGCGTGACACCATGGGCAGTACCACTCCACCGGCTGAGCACGGCTGAGTAGCTCTGCCCACCCTGTGACACAAGTCCCGCCACCCCAAAAATGAATGTGAGGTGTCTGTGAGTCTATGTATAGTGAATAAGTGTAATTAAAACTGGTGAGTTTGCGGCCCCCAGGGCATCACATAAGGAGGTCATGTTTGTGACCCCCCCCCTGCCACACCGCCATGGAGGATGCGCACTCCCCAAGATCCTATGTGCTTGTTTGCAGGGCCCACTGTAAGAGATTCCCCCCACTCCCACATCCGGGTAGAGGAAGCCCCCAAAACCCAGGGCCCAGGAGCGCCGCCCCACCCACACCCAGCCAGCCCAGCCACCCGACCTGGGGCCCGACGGCCACGACCCAGGCCCCACCCCGCGGCCTCCTGCCCCACCACCAACCGGTCGCCTTGGCACCAGACCTACCCCAGCCTCAATAGAGATAAACACCGGTCCCCCGCAGAGCAGCACAGCCCAGCCCCCCTTCCCAAGGGACCCCCAGTGGCCCGTATGCCCCTGGCACCCCTGCCAGCCGCCCAACTCTCAGAGTGAAGTGAAAAGGCTAATTTAAGTTTTTCATCATTTTAAATGTATTTGAACATATTTGTATCTATGTGTTTTGATCCATATTACTGAGTAGGTCTGTTTCCCATTTTGCAGTCGGTAGGTGTATTAAATCTTCTGTTTTATTGTTAAGCCTATATATTTTTGATAATAACTTTGGGGCGCAGGGTTACAGAATTCTGCCATCTTGGTTGGCATTTGCAGGTTGAAATGATTAGGCGTGTATTTTTTTCCTATTACAGATTTGATTTGGTGGTATTCTAAAAATTTGGTGCTGCGGATTCCATATTGGGAGGTGAGCTTGTCAAATGACATTAACTTTCCTTCCACTATGATATTATCTAAGTGTGTTATCCCTTTGTTTTTCCAGAGAGAAAAGTTTATCATTCTTTTATTTTGTAGAATGTCAGGGTTGTTTCGGATGGGTGTCAGCTTACATGGATAGAGGGAACTTTTGTTTATTTTAAGAAATTCCCACCAAGCTGTCAGAGTGGAGCTGATGTTCATACTTGTGTAACATTTATGATGTTTAATGGTTGACTGATGAATGGTAGATCACAGATTGCTAGACCATCACACAGTGCTTGCTCTATATCTCGGCATGGCTCATTTGGATAACTTGGTTTGAGCCATTTGGAGACATATTGCAGTTGATTGGCTAAGAAATACTGAGAAAAGTCTGGAAGCTCTAAACCACCCCTGCCTTTGGTTTGTTTTAACATATTTAAGATGATACGTGATGGTTTGTCTTTCCAAAGGAATTTAGAGATGTGGGAGTCAGGTGACTTGAGCCAGTTGGAAGATGGTTTGGTGGGTATCATTGAAAACAAATAGTTAATTTTCGGTAGAACCATCATTTTGACGGCAGCCACTCTCCCCGTGAGTGATATGAGTAGACGTCTCCACCGCAAAAGATCACCCTCAGTTGTTTTCAAAAGTTGAACATAATTCAACTGTGTCAGCAAACTCCCATGCACCCTCAAGGACTCTGCCCAGAGTATAGAGTTGGTCCACAGTTCTATGACCAAAGTTTGGTCTAAATAAAAAAAACAATAAGTGGATATTCTTATCACTCACTTTGTCACTCTTAATGTGGAAGTACAATTTGCTGCATAATTATGCTCAGGAGAGCTTTGAGCATGTTCCTAAGGAGGCAGTGGACATTGAATCCGAGTGGGCGATGTTTTGTGCCTCCATTGTCAATGCGGCCGATCGGAGCTGTGGCCGTAAGGTGGTCGTGCCTGTCGTGGCGGTAATCCCAGAACCCGTTGGTGGACACCAGTGGTGAGGGATGCCGTCAAGCTGAAGAAAGAGTCCTATCAGGCCGTCTTGGCCCATGGGACTCTGGTGGAAGCTGACAGGTACCGGAAGGCCAAGTGGTCTGCAGACCTGGCGGTCGCTAAGGCAAAAACCCGGACATGGGAGGAGTTCGGGGAGGCCATAGAAAACGACTTCCGGATGGCTTCAAAGAGATTCTGGACCACCATCCGCTGTCTCCGGCGGGGGAAGCAGTGCACAGTCAACACCGTGTATGGTAGGGACAGTGTGCTGCTGAACTCGACTCGAGATGTTGTCGACTGTTGGAGGGAATACTTTGTAGACCTCCTCAATCCCACCGACACGCCTTCCAACATGGAAGCAGTGCCTGGGGACTCTGAGTCGGGTTCACCTATCTCTGGGGCTGAGGTCACCGAGGTGGTCAAATAGCTCCTTGGTGGCAAGGCCTCGGGGGTGGATGAGATTCGCCCGGAGTTCCTTAAGGCCCTGGATGCTGTGGGCGTGTCTTGGTTGACACAACTCTGCAGCATTTCGTGGAAGTCAGGGTCAGTTCCCCTGTACTGGCAGACCTGGGTGGTGGTCCCGCTTTTCAAGAAGTGGGACCGGAAGGTGTGTGTTCTAACTATCGTGGGATCACACTCCTCAGCCTTCCCGGTAAGGTCTATTCAGGGGTTCTTGAGAGGAGGATCCGCCGGATAGTCGAATCACAAATTCAGGAGGATCAGTGTGGTTTTTGTCCTGGTCGTGGAACTGTGGAACATCTCTATACTCTTGGCAGGGTCCTTAAGGGTGCATGGGAGTTTCCCAACCGGTCTACATGTGTTTTGTGGACTCGGAGAAGGCATTCGACCGTATTCCTCGGGGAATACTCTGGGGAGTGCTCCAGGAATATGGGGTTTTGGACCACCAGACTACCAGTCAATGAGTAGGCTAACAACAACAGCAAATTATTTCAAACAATATTCTATACAGTATTTCACAAAAAGAGATGCATGCCATATAGATAAATTAACATATTATGATTAATGGACATTAATTATGATTATATACGTTTAAAACTGTGATTATTCTGATAAAAATGTTTAATCATTTGACAGCCCTAATATTTACATACTGGATGAAGTTTCCCCCAGGAGACAAAGAAGTCTAAATACAAATTGCTTTATGACAAAAGTACTGCTGTTCATGTTTGGTGTTTCAATATATAACTTAAATCCCAAAGCGCATCGTGATTCAAACAAACTAAGAATACACAGGCTCCAAGGGGGTCTCGCTTGAGGGATGTATTCACCAGATGTACCATGTTTATTGTTCCAAACTATCTAATCTTACACCTCACACAGCGCTTTCAATTCTGCTGTGCACACACTGTCTTGCATATGTTGCAGAGGCAGAAAGAGTCCCTTGGGAAACACTGATGTCCCTCCACCAGCCTCCCTTCTTATTTGCAGTTAGCCTCAGGGAAACCAGAGAATATACTTCTGATAAAACATTAATGAGATTTGTATAAGGTTAGATCAAACAAAAACTCTTATAAACAAGACTATCGTGTAGAATTAATGTTTTTTTAATTTTACTTTATTAATCTTTTGTCAAAAGGAAATTAAACTTGCACAACACCGATCATAAGGGTGATCTTGGAAGGACTATATTCACTCTCCTCAATGTAGTATTTTTTCTTAATTAAGATTTTCCAATTTAATGTCATAGTAACACTGTGATTGATTCAACTGGTTGCAGAAATACAAACTTGAGAAGGGAGGCAACCTTGGCGAAAGGAACAATTGCGCACAAGAAGTCTGAATTGTTCATGCTCTGATTCCGAGACATAGAGCTTGGCTACACAGTTCTTTTCCTTTTCAAATGAGTCTTGTGCAGAGTCCAGGGATGGCTAAACAACGGATGATGCCTGAAAGCAGGAGGTAATTGAAGCGTATTGTCCTCAACAAGTGCCTGGCGGAAGAGATGGATGCATTCATTCTAGGCTGTGAATGAGACAATAGGCAATACTACAGACTGGTAAATTGACACTAAAACTATGTGATTTGAACCTCGACTGGACTGGGCAGGATGAAACAAAGGATCTTCTTTAGCCAAGTGGAGTTGGGTTCTTAAAAATCCTGACAGTGGGTATAAGGATGAAAAACCCAAAGCAGGAGGCAAACTCTTTCTGGGGGAGCTGACTGAAAGAAAGCCATAGGGAGGTATCAGATCTCTATCTAGGGAGCCACGGGACAAACAGTAGCATATCTGGGCTATGTGGAGGTAAGCGTTGAGTTGCCATTAGAGTTTATGGACTGAATTCACACCTATTGTTGCCCTGGTGGTTTCAGATGTTAAACGAAAAAATGAAAGAACATTTATCCTTTTTGTTATGTTTCATTTACATGCAATTAGAAATGTTAGAAATGTTAGAAATTCTGCTTGTAAAACTATAATTTTTCCATTTTGAGTATTTTGTATTTACATTTTTGAGTGTCTGTAATGGATTAATTTGATACTTTCTTTCCAATGGGAAAAATATGTTTAGTTTTGTGCAATTGGGTTTTGGTTGTTCTCTTTGCAGTGGATTAATCATGAAAATCGAGGTTCTACTGTAATTACCTCACCCAAGTTGGACGGAACTAGCCACAAGTGGTTAGCAGCCCTCTCCACTCATTCCTTCAGCATTCATAACAATGATGATGACTTGTGTAATCTAGTGACTGAGATGGGTTGTCAGTGTGTTTTGCTGTGTAGCTTCCTTGCTTTGTTGTGTGTGTATATATATTGTATGTATTCCAAGTCCAGCCCACAGTCTGTTGCCAGGTTACCCCAAAAACCACGTGACCGTGACAATCCCTCAGTATTGGCAATGGCCGCACCTGTGTGATGGCGCGTAAAGGAGGCAGAAAAGATGCATAAAAGGGCAACAAGGCTCAGAACAGCACACAAAGCTGCAGCAGTGAATGACGAGAAAGCGGTAGCCGTAGGAGGACGGCACACGCGGCTACAGCAGCGAACGAGAGGACAACAGTAGCCGTATCAGGACGGCACGCGAAGCTGCGGGAGCGGATGACGGGGCCCGGCACCACCCCATTGAGCACCGCTACGGCAGGGGGGACCCTGCCTGGCCTCTGAGAAATTGTTTGAAATTATAGTGGTGCCTTATCCGTGGAGGTATTGGGCTTCGTGGGAGCGGGTGTCTTGGCCTTTGCTCTGGCCTGCGCTAATGTACACCAGGTGCTGGTGGCGGTGACGGAGAGGGGAGGAACGGTTACCGCGGCCCAGGCGACTGCGGGATGGACCGGGAGTGCGTGGGAGAATAGCGGCACACGGAGCTTCTTGCCACAATACGGACCAACCCAACCTGGCTTCCCAGTGGACTGCTATTGCTGTCTGGTGATATTGGGCGCTTCAAGTTGCCTCTTTGGGACATTTTACCATGGCCATTTTAATCTTGATGGAAATCTTAAATTATTTATTTTGATTTATTAGACTTTGTAATAAATATTTTGAAACCTCTTAACTGTTTGTCTATTTGGTAACACCATAAGTGCTCACTTTTTTTGTTTTTTTGCAATAACTGAATTGGCCACTTCTCATCATCTTCAACTACGAGACCCATAGCTTTAATACCCTCTTGTCACTTGTCCAGACACCCACCTGCCCCTGTCTGGTTGACAGTCATCCAGCAGTTTTTGAAGAGTTTCTAAGACTAGAGCAGAGTAGATGTTGTCAGACATTGTCAATGTCATCAGTGAGAACTCTTGAGCACAAGACCATCCTGATTCCACTCACTTCAAATGACTAAGAACGGAATTGTTAAACAGAAGCCCTCTCAATAAATATAAATTATATTTCTGAGAGCTACTATTCAGAAGATACACATGGCCTTCCAGACCTTACAGCACTTTCCCCACTCTACCTGGAAGACAGGCAACTTTGAGGTGGTTCATCAGGAGGAGACAATATAAAAGGTGATTCCAATCATCATGAATGAGCTTGCCAATCTTCCAGTGCTACACAAAGAGCTCAATAAGTCATAGATGAGGAGCAGGACAAAACAGGAAGGTGGAGGTGAATCTTACAGTTAGCCTCTTGAACTGTGACCCTTGGTTCTTGGCCATAGGGGGATAAAGTGGACACCAACGCTGATAGGACAGCACTTTTTTGATGTTGATTAGAAGATCCTCACACAAGAATAGTTTGTTCTGCGAAATGCTGTACCAGAAAGAGCTGCCCTATTGATCAATATCAGATCAACTTGGCTCCTGGAATTGTTATTGATCAAACCCATCACCTGAAGGAGCCACTTAACAGCAGAATTTGAGACAACCACACCAATATCACCAGCGCAGTCACCAGTCCAAACGTTGCCTGCACCACTGACAGCTGCCACTGCCAACCACCATTTCCCAACCACCAACCAAAGAGTGAGCCATCTCCTCATACAGCATCACCGCCTGAGTGAGAACTTGCAGACTTTTTCCAACCTAAACACACACTTTAAAAATTCATTCAACGCAACATCCAAATTGTCCAACAATTCCAACAAATGTAAATAAACATACTGTAGACTGGGTTGTCTAGTGGTTTGGCCATGCATAGATTCTCCAAAGACCTGGCCAAGTCCTTTCTTCAGTCCTGGTGGCAGCATCTGCAACAGCTGTTGATCTAACTTCCCCACACAACTACGGCAAATTGTGTTCCACCTGACTCACTCAAGTGTAATATGATGTATCACTGAACTTCAACTTCTATGAAAGACGTCCAGTTTCTAACTTGGCAATTTTGTATTCTCACTGAGCAGCAGCGGGTGCAGTAGATTCTCAGAAAACAAATAAGACCCAGCTTTTATAATATGCATGCTGTTAAGGCTGTGCAATTGAGTAATTAGTTTAAAATAGATGTTCAAAATAAATAGCAGTCTAGCATTCAATCAGTGATCAGTGATGTAAATAAGGTGGCACCTGTTGTGAAACCAACAGTTGTTGACTTATTTTTGAAAGCCTGAGGAAAATTGGTCGTCCAAGACATTGTTCAGAAGAACAGTGTACTTTTAATAAAACTTTGATTGGAGAGGGAAAAGCTTATGAATAGGTGCAAAAAAATTTCGGCTGTTCAGCTAAAATGATCTCCAGCACCTTAAAATGGAGAGCAAAACCAGAGACGCGTGGCAGGAAACTAAAGACAATTATCAAAATGGATTGAAAAATAACCAGAATGACAATGGCTCAGCCAATGATCAGCTCCTGGATGATCAAAGCCAGTCTGGAATTACCTGTAAGTACTGTGAGAGTTAGAAGACGTCTGTGTGAAACTAATCTATTCACAAGAATGCCCCGCAAAGTCCCTCTGTTAAAAAAAAGGTATGTGCAGATATGTTACAATTTGCCAAAGAACACATCAACACGTCTAAAGAGAAATTTTGTGGACTGAAGAGAGTAAAATAGTTCTTTTTGGGTCCCAGGGCCGCAGCCGTCAGACGTCCCCAAACTCTGAATTCAAGCCACAGTACACAGTGAAGACAGTGAAGCATGGTCGTGCAATCATCGTGATATGGGCATGTTTCTCCGACTATGGTGTTGAGCCTATTTATTGCATACCAGGGATCATGGATCAGTTTGCATATGTCAAAATACTTGAAGAGGTAATGTTGCCTCATGCAGAAGAGGACATGCCCTTGAAATAAGTCTTTCAACAAGACAATAACCCCAAACACATTAGTAAACCAGCATAATCTTGGTTTCAAACCAACAAAATTACTGTAATGTTATGGAGTGGCCAGCCCAATCCCCGGGTCTTAATCCAATTGAGAACTTGTGGGGTGACATCAAAAATGTTGTTTTTAAAGCAAAACCAAGAAATGTTAATTAATTGTGGAATGTTGTTAAAGAATGTTGGAGCGGAATAACAGCTGGAAGGTGCCAGAAGTTGGTTGAGTCCATTCCACACAAATGTAGCCGTTATGAAAAAAGTGCGGGTCAACTAAATAAACGATAAAATAAATGATTCAGTGATTTACAAGATTGCCAAAATAGTTTTGAGTTCGTAAAGTCAATAGCAGACATTGCTATTTTTTTACACACAGGCATTTCAACTACTTGCCCAATTGCACAGCCTTATGAGTGTGCATATAATAAATACTGGGTCTTGTTTGTTTTCTGAGAATCTGCTGCACCTACTGGTAACTTGTTTGCCATGTAGCAATAAAAATATACTAGTAACAGTGATTCATCTGGCTAGTCACATTGAACTGCTAATATTTTGAACGCTGTATGCTATGCTGTGGTTACACACGTTTAACTTTGAAAAAACAAACTGATTATGAACAGAGCTGGATGTGAAGATCAGGTAAACATCTTAAATACTGTACATGCTCTCCAACAACCCTGTGCTTTGGTGTGCTGTAGCACTCTTATCATCCACAGACAGGTCAGCTTGAGGCACTTTCATATCTGGTAGAACGCCCACTGTCTGCTGCTTGCCTGGATATATTTTTTTCTTCTTCTTCTTACCCAATAGAACCTGATGCACTGAATCAATGAGGCCACAGTCAAGACTAACTATCATGTCTTCATCTAGCCTCAGACCGGGCTTTGATTTAACTGCAAACATTCACTGTGGAAAGTGACCTTCTCCTCGAATGCCACCTTTCACAATGTTCTTGATTAAAAAAAAATGTTTCACTTTTGTGAAATGTAAAATCAATCATCAAAACATAATTACTTTACCAAATACAGCACCTTTCCTATTGTTCACAGTTCTTTGCACGTGACCTTGTGCCTTATTTTTTTCACTTTGTTGTTTCATTTGCTGTTGATGTCCAGTAGCTGTCAAGAGCAGTTCATGGATGTGGAGTGTCGTGTGTATCATCCATTTGCATCTGTGGGATGATGTGGTGTGTCTAGGTAAAATGGGATTACGTGGGGTGTAGGTCCTTGCATATGAGTCTACATTGTGGCGCCATCTTGACTATTGGGCTATGTAGCACAGGCTGGAATTAGAGTTTGCTGCTGGAGGACCATAGGTTTTAGCAGTTCCAAACCGTCCTTGAGGGTGTCTTGTGATCGCTGCGATGTTTGCCAATGTGAAGAAGTCAACCATCGTCACAGTCCTTTTTGGACCACATCCCAGAAACTGTTCCATGTTTTTGCCATTTGTGGATAATGGCTCTCACTGTGGTAATCAGGCCTGGGGGTGGCTACAGAATTTGAACTCAGGTGTGATAAACCACAGTTCAGTTATTTTTTAACAATGAGGGGCAATCACTTTTTCACACAGGGCCATGTAGATTTGGAGTTTTTTCCTTCCCTTAACAACGTAAACCTTAATTTACAAACTGCATTTATGCAATTATGTTATCTTCGACTAATAGTTAACTATTTTTTATGAGCAGAAACATTTAAGTGCGACAAACATGCAAAAGAATAAAAAGTCAGGAAGGGGGAAAATAGTTTTTCACACCACTGTATATGCATTACTTTAAACCAGGGGTCCTCAACTTTCCATCCGGCCCCTACAATGAAATTACTCAATTCAAGATGGAGTTCTGTTTGGGCACCCACAGACACTTGATGGGTCCCCATGTTTAGTGCCTAGTAAGGAGTAGAATGATACTTTTGTAACATCAAGGGTACGGACAGAGGTAATTCTAAAGTTGTTGGGGGCCTTTGTAAAAATCAGAGGGGGCCCCTTTGCATTGCACCATCGCTGTAGAAGTTCAAAGTATGTCAGCCCTCGGGAGCTCCAAGTGGACTGCAGCTCATGCTCGCTGCAGGCCGGGGGTCTACTCCCACACAGCCTCCTTCTTAAGCAAGCGCCGCAGAGGTGCCGTCACCGCAGAATACTGTGGCAGGAACCTTAGGTAGTAGGTGGCCATTCCCATTAAAGATGACACCTGGTACGCACACTGTGGGTCCAGCAGTGTCAAGATGGGTTCTGTGTGGGACACAATCGGAGTGATACCATCCCTGGAAAACCTGAAACCCAGGAACCTCCTCTGCCCCAAACACGCATATCTCTGCGTTAAGCGTGATTCCGTGCTGTCTGAAACGCTGGAACACCTGCTCCAAGCGGGCCTCGTGCAGCATGACGAGGGTGCGTCCACCACCACGTCATTGAGGTAGATGGACACGCCTTGTATACCGTCCAGCACAAGGGACATTTTTTTATTAAACAGCTCGGGGCCGACGACAGTCCAAAAGCCATGCGTTTATATCTGAAAACTCCCACATGCGTGACAAAAGCTGTGAGGATCATACTATCTGGTGCCATCGGGACCTGTAAGTAGCCGTTCCTCAAGTCCATCTTACTAAAGATGGCAGAGCCATGAAAGTGGCTTGTCAATTCCTCCGCAGTGGGTAAGGGGTACTTGTAAGGGATGATTGCTTTATTTACATCCATTAAATCCACACACAGACGGAGACCCCCCCCCCCTTGTTTTTTTGCAATGACAAGGTTAGAAACCCACGGGGAGGCATCGACGGGCTCCACTACGCCTGCTTCCTCCAAACGACAAAGCTCCATCTCGACTGCATCACGAAGCGCCAGGGGAATGCGTCGCAGTGGCTGGATAACTGGGCGGACCGTTGGGTTAACTGTCGGGCAGTGCACGAACCCCGACATACACCCCAGTCCCTGGAACAGCTGTGGATAACGGTCCGGCCATGGTGTGTCCACTTGGAGAACTCGCTGGCCACGTGCGTCAGTCCTGGCGAAACCTAGGGCATGGAACAAGGGTAGCCCCATAATGTTAGCACCCTGTTGTGTGACATAAAATTTTGTGTGTGGGGCACGTTGGCATTCATAGGCAACTGTCAGGAACACCACACCCAGAACCGTAATGGGGGAGTGGCCATAACCAGCCAAGGGTTCAGTTGCTTCTGCCAGTGGCACATGGCTGAAGAAACGGTCAAAAGTGGGCTTATTCAGGAGGGACACTTTTGCACCCGAGTCCACCAAAAGTTGTATGGGTTGCCCATTCACTTTACATGTGAGGTAGTTGAATGATGTCTGGATGCTTTGGACTGTGTTAACAGGGACTACAGTCGTATCAGCGCCAGCAGGGGAAGAGCGACACACTCGTGGGAAGTGGTTCATTTTATTGCAATTTCGGCAATGCTTCCCTGGGCGGGGCACATTTGATGTCCCGTGGTATGGTTCGATGAGCCGCAATTTGTGCAACACATGGCCCTCCTCCCTTGCTTGTCCACTCTATGTACGTCCCAACTTGCGTTCACCCTGCCGGAAGCTCCGTCCGTTTCCTGGGCGACGTTCTGAACCGGCGGTGATGACAGTGACGTCACGGGCTCGCCCCCCACCAAGCTGAATTTGCGCGCCTCCGTCAGCGCCGCCTCCAGCCGCTTTCCTATGTTGACAGCGTCATTGGTTGTCAATGAATCCGGTTCCAATAATAGTCTCTCTCTAAGCTGGCTGCAGGACGTTTTTCCGATGATTTGGTCGACAATCAGACCATCCTCCAGCTGCCCGAAATCGCAGTGCCTCGCCAGCTCGCGAAACAAAATGCGCCAACGACTCACACACGCCCTGGGCGCGCTGCCTGAACTCGAAACGGCGCATTCCCCATGCAAAAATGCGTCTGCAGCGCTGCTGTGACATCATCATACCCATCGCCTGACAACGTGAGCGTGGCGAGAATCCGCTGGCCCTCCTGACCAAGACAATGACGCAGCAGCGCACACTTCCTAGCGTCAGGCAGGTCCGAGTGCCCCGAAGCGACCAAAAAGTCGTCAAATGACTTCAGCCACTGGTCCCACGGGACTGCGGGCTCCCCCGGGACGGGCAGAAACACCAGTGGCGGCGATAAAGCCAAAGAGGACATCCTCGTCCGCCAAATGTTATGTCTGAGGAGTAAACAATACCCACAACGTGTTGAATGCTGAATAACACTTTACTACAGCCCCCTCTCCTTTACTATACTTGTCACACTTGACGACTAAACCTTAAAGGAACAGTGCCATAACAACAGACCATACACCCATATATGAACATAATACTTACCTAGCTATCAGGCTTCTGATTTGTCGAACAATCATCCTGATTCAGTCTTGATGACACACGCTCTTTGTTTGAAAGTAAACTTAAATGTTCCTTTTTGCTAAAGTTTATAGTTAGGTCTAACTCAGACATTTCCTGAGTGCACTGCAAAGGGGGTCTCCCTTGATGCACCAAGCTTTCCTTTGTGCTTCGCTATCAGTCTCTTTCCTACGTCCATATTTCAGTTTGCTTATAATAATATCATGATTATTGCTATCGATACAGCTATAGTTAGGTGTGCTGTTGTTACTAACCTATTTATATTCATCTTTCTCTCCCTTTTGTGTTGTTGGTGCTTCCCGAGGTGCGGCTGGCACAGGCTCATTTCCCCTTTCAAAGCTATCTGCTTGTTAGTGTTGATGGTGAGGCTGGTGATGGTGGTGTTGGGAGTGGACCATTGCTGTCATCATGGGATTATTGCTATTGTCGATACGGCTGTTGTGCCCATTCGTCTCTTGTTGCTCAACCCCTCTGTCCTATTTTCTCTCTATATACTGTATATCCTCTGTCCCTGTTCTCTGTCTTTGTATCTCAACCCAATCAGGCAAGACAGATGCCCACCCTACAAAACCTAGGTTCTGTTTGGAGTTTCTTCCCGAGAGGGCGTTAGTCGTTGCTTCCATTACCAAGTACTTGGTCACGTGGGGTTCAGTTGGTTATAGTTTACGTATGAGGAGCAGGGTTCTCAACCTGCTTGATGTGTAAGTGCATTGAGATAGCTGATTTGGGGAATTGGTGCTATGTAAATAAAATGGACTTGTCATGACTAAGATATACAACCTGTTGAGTGTTGTACTACCACTGAAGTTTCCAGACAAGTTTTTTGTATAGCAGAGGTTTTTATTTAATCTCCAAGTAAATCACAAGGCTGAGCCTTTCTTGTGGTGTTTCGTCGATTTGAACTTCATTAAAGGAAAATTGGGCTAAAAGGGCATGAAAGGAGTGGCCGTATTATTCTTTGGTTTGGAGCAGTAAAATGTGTGTGTGAAAGAAATTATTCATTCTTCCTGGTCTAAGGTTAAAATACTCCAATATGCTTCTCGGCTTTTCTGTGAGAACCTTAAACATTTTCCCCTTCAGCACTCAGCCTGTTACTATGATCATTCCTAGTGTTTTGCAAATAATCTTGTGGTCGTGTGAAAGTTGTAATAATGTGCCAGAGGTGGTACATCACAGGTACATCATTACTACCAGACCACCTAACACAGTATTCAGTTAAAAAACGGGTATCTTTTTGAATTACTACAACTTGTAATCTGTGTTTTGATTTCTATTTACCCATCAAATTGGGATCAAAAGGTGAGGCTGATACAGAGTGCACTGACTGGACTAAACAGCTCCCAAATCTTGGTAGCAATAGATTACTTTATTAGGACATGCACTCCCAGAGTCGCACATTGTCCAATCGTGAACATCATGAACTATTTCTATTTTAGGAGACATAAATAATGGATTTGTGTGAGGTCTATGTGTTTAATCTTTTTGACTTCCAGATATACAATGAGGGGCGTCAGAATGTGTTATCAGACAACAACCTTGATGGTGTCCTTACGAGCACATCTCTCTATTCAACAAGACAAGGCATCCAAATGGTTTGACTTGCATAGAAAAGGTTGCAAAGAAAAGTTACACTGTTAAATGAGGGATTTGTATATCTTATTGAGTCTTCAAAGATTCAAATATTCTACACACATTTTTTTAGCACAGTCGAAAATCCTTTGCAATTTATTATCAGCCAACTCAAGTATCTTCGATTCCGAATTGGGCTTTTTTGCCTATGAGTAGTTTGGAATTGGAATTTTGTCCAAAATGGCAGCTTCAGATCAACATTGCTGACTTCCTGTTCAATTTCAAACAGAGGTAATACAGAGTCCTTGTGAATCATAGCATGATAGATGTCTACTATATTTTGTAACGATTGGTGTAACAATATAAACTATATCGGGTTTCATATCAACATGGTTCATCATCAGTGGTTCTCTATTTTCTATCATTCCCCTACTGAGGGACAGAAATACTTTTGCAGACCCCTGATCTGAAATACTATTTAGAATCTGATCATATATATTTATTTATTTGTACTGTACAGACTGGGTGTCCTGCGATTGACTGGCGACCAGCCCAGGGTCTACCCCGCTTCCCGCCCAAAGTCAGCTGGGATAGGCCCCAGCATACTCGCGACATTAATGAGTTTCCAATAGGAATGGTTTTTCGATCACAGTGACTATGGGCCAAGCCATGACAAAAAGATCTGCAGTGGCCAGATTCCCAGTAGGCCACCTATGACAGATTGAAAAGCCAGAGCCCACTCAGAGAGCATTCCTAATAACCGACTGTGATAATCTATCCCCCAGGAGGGAGGACAGTAGGAGACTACAGCAAAGGAAGACTCAAATGGTAAATTATTGTGGTCTAAACTATCTTACGATGGATTATGTAAAACTAGGACAGAGACGCCATCAATTTAAAAGCGCAAAATGAACACAGACCCACCATCCACCAGTAAGAGCTTGCCTTTTTCAGGGAGAAGGTGATACATTTGATGTGTATGGTAAAAGGTACTTTGCAAGCATGAATTAACTTGAGTTTGAGCACATTAGCATCATGCAGCAGCTGTGTACTGTGGGAGAAAGTTAGCACACGCACAAAGCAATGCTGCCTTCAAAGACCGTCGGACAAAGTAGGACCGGTCATCGCTCGCCGAAACACAATGAAACAAAACAACACAAACATGCAACATTTGAATGTTGCATGTGGGATTCCTAACTGTATATTGTTATTTGAATACAATATATGGCCTGGTGGTTGTGTTACAGTGCAAGGGTCACCAACATTTTTGGACCCATGGTTCCCACAAATCTTCGGCAGACACAGACAGGCAGCGTGCTAGCTTAGCATGAATTAAAATGAGGTCGTGAACTGAACAAATATGCATATTGGAACCCAATAAGCACCCACTAATAATGTGTGCCAAAACTGGCTCTTGGGCTGAAGTTTGGACACCCCTGATCAAACGCATCCCATTGTTAGGCCCTCTGCTCTCATAAGAGGTGTCATTTTTCTCCAGGCAAATGTGTGTGTCAACAGCATTCCCTAATTCATTGTATTTAAAAAAGAAATGTCTAATCTTCTTTCTACATTTATTGTATATTAGTGGAAAGGAAGGATCAAATCTTAGAAGCTGAACTGAATGGTCTCTTCAAAAGCCCAGTACTGCAGTATTCAGTTGGTATCATATTACATAACCTTTAATTAACTTGCATAGCCAACTTATAAGAGTGTGTCAATTGAACAAATTAGTTTTAATGGATGCTATGAGAGGTTAGTTCTTAACAGAATGCGTTGCTAGTTTGCAGACAATAACCGCAAATTAGCTTCCGATCTTACATCTGTGTCTAATTAGGCTATGGCTGAGCTCTGCAGTTTTGCTTTATGTTTGTTGATTTGGCTGCTGTTGTCAATGGCACTGGCATCCATTTGTTAAACAACACGTGCACTGTTGATGACAAAACTTATATTGGCAACAACTTCACGCACACACATTAACTGCTATCTTTTAAAAAAAGACAATCAGTATGCTGTATGCAACCCATGAGACTGTTGATCTTGTCAGCTGTAGAACATGTCGGATTCAGCTGTTGGGCACCAGCTGATGCCCCCACATGAGGCTTGGGTGCTCCACGAGAAGGGCAGAGCTAAAGCCCCGTACTTGACCTCCCGAGAAGCAAATGCCCTGAGGCACAGCAAAGGGAAGAACATAGAACCAAAACATTGGCTTTGTCTCATTTTGCACATTTCCGTCCCTACACTTAGTCTTTTTAGGTCATAAGCGTGTTCACACTGCAGTGTAATGTAACCCAAATGTTGCAATCAGATGGAATGGTGGGGGAGGGACAAACTTGAAATCGTGGCAGCTAAGGGTCAACCTGTAGTGTTGGAAAGTAGTGAACAGAAAGAGAAGCAGGTGAATATTGCAATTGCCATTTTCAGTAAGCCTGTAATCGATTTAGGACAGCACTCCACTCAGTAACAAAGTACACTGTGTGCACAGTATACTTCATCAAGTGTACTGAGGGATGTGTTCTTTCTGAGACGGAGCTTTCATAAAGACAGGAGACAGATTACCTAATAAGAAAGACAGCCAGAAAATGCGAGTCATCAATACTGTAGTAGATACAAACAAATACAAGTAAATACAGTGGTATCAGGTGTTCAATTGTCCACATTTTTGTGGGATCCGGTTAGAAAAAAAAAAATACTGCCAAAAATATGTCTCAGTTATCGCTTAACAAACTACCGACTCATTTTGCAGAATCGGGTGCCCAAGCCAAGCATTCACACATTGGTGAAAAATGAACAGTGAATCTTTTAGAATTGGGACAGTTTAGATAGATTCCGGACAGGGAATCCTTTAATCATCTTTATTATGCGTGTGTGTGTGGTTTGTTTATCAAAAACACACAGAATGACCAACAACTCTGTGTCTGTCTCCTTTTCCCCCCTGGTGCATTCCTTACAGATGAGGCATTTAAGCACACTGATGAGACATCGGAGCGCACTGCGTATTTATATGAGATTTTTTTTATTGAGAGCTGCTACAAGAAAAATAAACAAATGCCTTGGATTTGCATAATTTTTATGGGAAAATTTGAGCTGACTTACATTTCGCTCCAGTGATGCGCTATACCATTGATTTAATTTCTGATCCGGTACAGGGTAAAAATCAGGCTAGTATCGGCGATACCAATTCAATACTACGTGCAAATTCACCAAATGTGTCTGGTAAATTTTAAATTGTAGTGTACAGTATTTCATATCGTAGCATAAAGAATACGGGACATCATAGTCATTTATAGATTTATTTTTAACTGTGAAGTATATTGAGGTACTGGTGTGATTTACAATATAGCCAAGCTAATATACAACATCAGAAAAAAACAAAAGGACAAAATCATATACCTGAAGTATCACAAGTATCACTTTTTTTTAATTCAGAATCGACTTTATATCAAGAAGAGCTGGTATCGGAGATATCAACATCAGTATCGATCCGCACATTACTAGCATGCTCTCCTTAACGCTTTTGCGGCAATTTCAAGGATTTTGTGAAATGGAAGTCAATATTTTCTCAACCAAATTATTCTGTGTGGAAGATTAAGAAAAACGATGGCAAGGACATTGGCATGCAAGTTTGTGGACAACTTGTGGCCAGGTCTGTTTCAAGGTGCGTGTGGGTGGAGTGGTGAGACATTGCTGCTTAGGCAGATCTTTTTTTTCTCTCTGCAATTTTCTCAAATGAGAAGAACTTTTCTGTACTCTTCTGTGAGAGTACATTTATCAAAGTCTTGCACGATAAACTATGTCTTTCCATGACCGCCTACCTTTTAAATTCTCTGGGGGCACGGCAATACACGCCTTTCTACGATGTATATATTGGATATATGCCATATGAGCGTTCACAGTGCAGTCTCATCGCATATACATATCCCATTTATATCCACATACGAACGAGACCAGAGTCGCATTTGCAAAAGTCGGAATTTTGCTGTTACAATGACATGAAAAAACCTGATACCGGTTGCATGTGAGCAAAAAAATCAGAACTGCAGTTTGAACATAACCCTTTTGGAACAGACTAATGATAAAAACCAGCATTCACCGTTGAACTTGGCATCATTCTGATTCTGACTCACACCGACATAAGCGGTTGTCGACATAAGCGTAAATAGCAATTCCTCGGACATGTGACTGAAAAAAGAAAGGACATTTTGGTTATATGCCAAAGCTTTTAGGTAAGTCACCGTCTTTTCCTGTTGCCCCTTCGTTGTTTTTACTGATTCTAATACAATCAAAAAACGGCTTTTGCAAAACCATGAACGACAATGGTGCAGGTACCAATAATACAAAACATGTCCACATAAAGTGATTGATTTTTTATTGAAATTATGCCTTTGTGTGGGTTTCAAATCTTATGCGGTCAACCAGCAGACGTGCGTTTAAAGGCTGGTTATACTTTCCGCACAAACGACACGCGTGGAAAAAAGCCGCACGGAAATACGTGCGAGAGACCATGCATGGGTTTATACTCGGTGCAGAGTTTGTTCTCAAACTGTAGGGGGCAGTATATCAATCACGCACATTTACCACGGTACAAAACCAGAGCGATGAAGGTTTGTCATTGTTTACTCAAACACGGCCACAATTGCACGTCTACTTTATGAAGAAGAGGAATTGTGTTGTTTTTATTTGCTGCTGTTACAGAAACGAAAAAGCAGATGGTCCTTTGAATAAAAGGAGGCGAGATGCAAAGCTGCTCGTGCTGCAATGGCAGCTCGAAATGACTTTAATTTCTACCATCACAGAGACACAACACGAGACTGCTTTGATTTGTAAATAAAACACACTCTTTTTGCACACCAAATACTTTAAATAGATACTGTATATGCAAATACAAATCACTTGTTTCAGTGTTTCTTTATGCTTAAACTACTGTGTCAGGGTACACTGGCTCATACTACATAATAGTCGATGTATTTTCGTATTTCACATCACCCTTTTTTTCCTCTTGGACCTTTCTCGGCAAGTTGGACACGTCTCCTCTATCCCGGTGGTCTCTGCACGACGAGTCATATACAGTAAATGCCGTCCAATAAACCTTAGCTGCAATGATTTCCTGCTAGTCTGACATTTTTTTTCTGCGCGTCTCCATCCACGTAGTTAGAAAAATGTGGGAGTGCATGGAGCGGAAATTTTGTCCGCACAGAGCTGTGCGGACCTCGCGGATGTGGTAGGTATAAAACAGGCTTAAGCGGGCATTTTTTACTAATAAGAACTTGGTGGACCAATATTTCAGTGGAGGAGTGTGTTGAATTAGGGGGTGACCACACAGGAAGGTTTTCAGGTGGAAAAGGCTATCATCCACACTGGGTTGCTGGAAAAAGTTTTTTTTTTTAAACGGCCTCAGTGAAGGAAAATCTGATAACACCAGCTTGTTTTTGCCGTATAGACAAGCAAACCGCTATTTTCTGAAAACTACCAGAGGTGACACTGTGTGAACATCAGTTTTTTCAACCCGCCAAAAATAACAAACAAAAATCGAACAGACACATTCCCACTATTTTAACATTTAGACATAAAATTCCCATTGAAAATGAAGGGAAAATTCCACATTTCTGACATTACTTAATTGATTCAAGTCATCCCATAAATGGAACCATGACTTCTGCTGTCTAGCAAAAAATCCTGAAGGAGAAAAGACCGCTATATGTTGGTGACCTCAAACTGAACCCGGACAGGACAGTGGCTATGTTTACATGCAGTCAAATAACCCTAATAACCAGAATATTAACAATGACCTGGTTGTGCACGGTGAAGGTTGTAGAAAATATGTTGTAATCATGGGCTCTTAGTGGGGGCTTGATTGTTCGCTTTAGTTACACATTAGTTAAGAGATTGGCTTGGGCTATTGGCTTTGCATGCGCACGCTGACACACACACACTCAAAAGGAGAAACACAGCTACGAGTCATCTAACACCTCGACGCCTGGCTGAAGACAAGGTGTGACAACGAAAAGACCAAGATAGACGGAGGTTGTTCATTTCCAGATTTGTTAACCCCAAAGGTTGAACCAAAGGACAAAGGCCCCAACAAGAACGCAGCTGCGAGCAAGACAGACTGCAAGATGTTCCAAGCCATTGCCTGAACGTTTGACACCTATAAACAAGACCGGGAGGGGTGTTGAGAACCGACGAGAGGGTATAAAAGGACTGAACAGGAAAGGACACTTTGCCCATTACTGCTTCGCTGTCGTAAGGCTCGAATAGTTTTGTGCTGTCAGAGAAAGGTAGTTGGCCCAGACGTCTGTCTTTATTCGGCTTGGTGTGTGAATAAATCGCTGTGTTTATCTCTCCTTAAGTTTGGATTTAGTGAACTCATAATACCTCTCTTCGAACTTGCTACAGTTCTTGGCGCCCAACCTTGCAGAGGGGGAGTTGGTACAGTCAGAGTTGGTGAGTTGATTGCTGGATGTTATTTGATGGACGACATTGGACGCTGTTTGTAAAGATGCCGCTTTTCGAACATAGAAGTTGGTCTCCAAATCCATGCGTGGTCCACTACAATCAAAGGTGAGCAGAAAACCTGTTGATTATTTCCAAATTTCTGCCATTGACGTTACCAAAAGGGGGAGACTGACTTTTATGTGAAGAACTGGTGGTCGTATTTGTATTACAAATTTGTCACACTGAGAAATCGAGTTTGGAACTTGTCAGGTCTGGGACCTGAGCGCTAGGTTGGAGTCCTGTGAGTAGCTCTCACGAAGGTCCTGGGTGGTTCGAGTCCACGCCGTATAGGTTTAAAAGCCTTCAGTCAGTCTGGGACGGCTGTAAAAATCCGCAGGTTCGAGTCCTGTGGTGTGGAGTGAACCGAGAATTTGAGAATAAGTCTGGGACTGTGTAAATCATCTGTGGGGTGGGGTAGAGGAGATTTACGTTCTACAAATTTGTTCACTTCGGGTAGTAAAACCCACTGTCGTGAGGCAGTAATAAATCCAGTGGGACTCAATTTGTAAGATTATATACGAGAACGGTGTAGTTATGAACAGCAAGTTTGATAAGGTTTGTGATGGGTTTGGAGAGTGTAGTAAGGTGAAGGAGCCGCAGGACATGTATGTACTGCTGGCAAGGCAAGTGTTAAGTGGAATGGATAGTAAGGATCATGGACAGGAAACAGAGAGAATGAAAGAAGTGTGGAATAAGATAGAAGGGCGAGAGAGTAAGGACATGGAGGAATTGAAAGCTAAATTGACGGAGGCCGAAAAAGTTGCTCTTGATAATGTTAATGAAATTGGCTGCCAAATGGCAACGGCCTCCTTAGTAAAAAGGAGAAATTTAAAGAAGCAGTGGAAAGAAGCCGACTTGTGGCGCATGACAACACACAAGATGGCTCTGGCCTGCCTGGGACTAGCTGGACCGGTCAATTTTGGTAAGTCCTCTTCACCCGAGCCATCCAAGGCGTCGGCGCCACCACCGTATGGTTCCGAACCTTCTCGATTGTATCCAATCCTCAAATTTCAGGGAGAGGCGGACTTTGAACTTGACGAGACAGACTCATATGCGGGACGTGCCGCGGCTGGACTGGCGACGGCCGAACCAGAACGTCGGCCTTCAAACGCTGGACAAGTAACAAACGTAACCGATAATGTTGCTTTAATTATACATGCTAGAAACAAGGGGTTAAAAAAAGTTGACAGAATCAAAACTGTAAAAAATCCTTCGACTTCACCTCCCCGACCACATTCGGTGCCTCTACCCGACACATCCGGGGATGAAGAGTCCTCCGGTGAGGATGGAAAACACACCTCGCAGAGAGTGACTTGTTCCCAGGGGAGGAAAAATACAACGG
Source organism: Oostethus manadensis (assembly GCA_024372805.1). Classification (NCBI taxonomy): domain Eukaryota; kingdom Metazoa; phylum Chordata; class Actinopteri; order Syngnathiformes; family Syngnathidae; genus Oostethus; species Oostethus manadensis. The sequence goes on along the minus strand of QODF01000079.1, from coordinate 3,298,043 downwards.
TGTATCCTTTGGTAGTAGACCCACACGGCAATGTTACAGGATACAGCCCATTGTCCTTAACGGATGCACAAAATGTGGCTAACAAATTACCTGTGTTGGCAGAGGGTGGTGCCAGGTGGATTGATGCTTTGTTACAGGCAACTGCGGGATTACATCAAGCCTGGGGGGATGTGCACGTTATCACTGCTTCTTGCACCACGTATGCACAATTGACTATGTTAAAGGCAGCCGTAGGTCTCGAAAGAGCGGAAGAACACCGCCCTTTTGGGATGTATGCCCAGCCATTCTTTGATGCTATTCGAAAAGAATATCCGCGAAAGGCCGGAGTGGCACCTAGTGTGTTAACATGGGTCATGGGCACTGACCCCTTGACCTATTACACGCAGAGTGTTAACAATTGGACCTCCCTTACAGGTGAAAGTCTGACCATTAGTGAGACTATCCGGTCTGCTTTCTGGATGGCCGTGATGAGGGGAATGCCTGAGCCTTTGCAGAACATCTTTAAGGATGATCCTTATTTTTTCACGGTAGATGAATGCACTTTTCGTGAAAGTTTGACCCATCGCATGCGTCGCTATCGGGAGACACATGAGGAGAAAGAGAAAAAGGAAAGAGAAGCCAGAGAAAATATAACGGACCAGTTAGTAAAATTACAATTGGCTAAGGCCCGGGACAGGGCCACAAAAACTAAACAGGCAACAAAAGTAATGTGGCAGGCCAGGGGCGGTGAAGCACCTTGGGGAGGAGGAAGGGGAATAAGCAGAATGGCGAGACACCCCAACGCTTGTTTCCTGTGCGGGGCTGCGGATCATTGGGCTCACGACTGCCCGTACCATCAACAGCAATGGCTGGGGCCAACGTCCAGATGTGCCACCATATCCTGCGCATCCTGCAGCAGCAGCACCGGGTTTCCAAGCACCGCCGCCGTGCCACAGAGGGGACGCGGGGCCACGAGAAGAAATCCATTCACACGCACCAGCTTTCACAGGACCCCCAGCGGCTGGCCAGTACTACGCTGACTATGAGGCCGGCGCCCACTATCAGGCCTAGGGGTCCCTGGGAGGCCCCGGGGGCAAGGACACGGCAGAACCTTTGCTCCCCATGACTATGGACGGGAAACCATTGAACGGACTGGTGGACACTGGTGCCACGATATCCACTCTAAATGGCACCATTCCTCAGTCCAAACTCACCCCACAGTGCATCTCACTTATCGGTTTCTCGGGAAAACCCCGTCTGCTGCCTTTCATGAAACCTCTGGACATTCATCTTGCAGGGCTCCAACTGAGACACGAGTTTGTGTATGCACCCGACACACCGGTGTGCTTTATTGGACGGGACTTGCTTATAGCAAAACAAACAACCATACTGTGCGGACCGGCTGGCCTCACAGTTCAATTTCCGGATGGAACATCCGTGGACTGCAATACTGGACATACGGGAGGTCAGTGGTTAATCAAACCTGTCTCCAACACACCGTCAGCTGACATATATTGGGCGGCCTTACTGGAAAATGCCTACAAACAACAAGGAGTCGTGAGGGCATACCAGCTGTGGAAGCCCTGGATCTTGACCTGTGGTGTGTATCTCCCGCCCTCTGACCCGTTCCATTGCATGTTGTACTATGATAGAAATAATGACGACACATATCATGAGGCTTTTGAGGGCCTGAAAGAAGACTCAGGTGAATTGTCTTTAGAGTCAGACGCACTGTATAAAGGCAAAGAGGGTGTAGCAGCTCATGTACAGCTGAATCCGGCACAAGAGAACTGGTTACGGATGGGACATGAGTCAACACCTCACATCACTCCGGCGGTCTCTCCCGGTAGCGAGGCACGACAACTGGGTCCTATGGTAAAAACATTGAGTGCGTTAACAGATTGGCGCGATTCAAATGTTCCACAGGTTCAATATTCACCCTCAGCAGAGGCCTTCCGGATTCGGGGCTGCTTCTATGATGAGGCTGTGCTTCAACATCTGGAGGTAACACGTCACCATGGTAGGGAACTATCAGATCACGATCTTGCCGCGGCACTGCTGGACTCCATCCCGGAGGGGGTGTGGTCGGCAGGACCGTTTGATGTTGGTTTCAGCACAAAAACCCCACCCATTCTGATACAGTTTGCTGATTCTCATGTCATTCACAGGCCGCAGTATCGTTGGCCCTTAGAGGCGGATGCGGGAATGGTGGAGACGCTGTCGGGGTTATGGGATGCAGGGGTCTTGGAGGAATCCTCCTCTCCTTGGTCGACTCCTTTGCGACCGGTTTTGAAGGCAGACGGTAAAAGTTATCGAATGGCCCATGATTTAAGGGCAGTTAATGATGTCACACTGACCCCTGTTCTGCCTGTTCCTGACCCCCACCGCGTCCTTACCTCCCTGTCACCGACCTATAAATACTTTACAGTGATTGACCTAGCGAATGCTTTCTTTTGCTTACCATTGCACCCAGACAGTAGAAAGTACTTTACTTTTACATTTCAAGGACGCAGATACCAATATACCCGAGTTCCACAGGGCTTCAAAAATAGTCCTGGTCTGTTCAATCATGCACTTCGATGAGCATTGTCGGACCTTGAGCTCCCGGAAGGGTGCACGTTGGTCCAGTATGTTGATGATTTGCTTCTTGCCTGTGACTCAGCTGACACCTGTCTGGACGCCACCAAGCGACTGCTACTCAAATTACACCTCCTAAGTTTCAAAGTATCCAGGAAAAAATTGCAATGTTGTCGCTGAACCGTATCCCTTCTGGGTCGTGTTGTCTCTGCCAACGGCTATTCCATGTCAAATGATCATCCCGTCTCCATTCTCAAACATCTTAAACCACACACGGTGCATGACATGCTATCCTTCTTAGGCCTGTGTGGTTATAGTAGGGCTTACATCCCCTGTTATGTCGAACGCACTTCTCCTCTCCGCGCCATGATTAAAGCAAAAGGCGCCAAGCATGGTAATGCGACTCTAGACTGGACGACTGAAACATCTACATGTTTTATTGACCTTGTGCAGGCTTTGGCTACGGCTGTGGCCCTTGCCGTGCCCGACCCGACCATTCCTTTTCATCTGGACGTCTCTATATCCGGCCCAGTGGCCAACGGCGCACTGTACCAGAAACGAGATGGATCCAGGCGGGTTGTCATGTATGTCAGTGTGGCTCTCGACCCCATTGAACAACGACAACCCTTGTGTGTCCGTTTTGCCGCTGGCTTAGCCACCATCATCAACAAAACAGCCCACTTGGTGCAGGGGCATAATTTAATTGTACTTACTGAACATTCTGTCATTGCTTTTGTATCCTCGTCTGCTTTTACAATGTCTTCTCTCAGACAGTTGCGTCTCCTGAAAGTCTTGGAGGCACCCAACATCCAATATGTACACTCTGGTATTAACATGGCTGATCACATGCCCCCTGGGGGGGCTCCGCATGAGTGTGAGTTCCGCGTGCTGACAGATGTACGACCTCGACCTGACTTAAAAACCACGACTTTACAGACTGGACTGATTTACTTCACTGACGGATGTTGTTTTCGACAAATTGACGGCCTCTTACAAGCAGCCGCTGCTGTTGTTTGTTATGACCCCCTTTCTGACACTTTTCCTCTTGTAACTTCCCAACGCTTAACCTCTCACCCTTCAGCTCAAGCCGCTGAAGTGTTGGCTTTGTGTCTAGCCCTACAGGAGGCTAAAGACTTTCCGGTGACCATCTATTGTGACTCCGCCCTTGGCTGTGGGGGCGGCGGTGGTCAATCTGCCTGAGTGGCAAAGAACTGGGTTCCTCACGGCCAAAGGGACCCCCATCGCCCACCACGACCTCATAATCCATTTGGCTAAATGTATCGCCCTTCCATCTCAATTGGCTATCATCAAAACAGCAGGCCACTCTAAATTGAACACGCTTTAGGCACGAGGTAATGAGGCGGCGGACACGGCGGCTAAAATGGCGGCCGGTTACGTCCCCTCCTTGCCTCTCACTGTCTATTTGGCCCATCCCCCCGCAGTGGCAGTGGTCACTAGATGTTGTTTTGTCCCATCAGCAGGCCGCCGCTCCAGAGGAGAAATCCTTTTGGCGATCCCACGGGGCTGTCCGCGACCCGAAGGGGTTGGGGATCGGCCCCTCTGAACACCCAGCGCTTCCCATGGGAGAACTCACCTCACGCTCTTTGGCTGAGGCCCATGGCCCGGCTCATGTCGGTCCCCAGGTGATGTTGTATAATCTATCTCACTGGTGGCACCCGTCTCTCAAGCCCCTAGTGTGGAACTTTTGCAACTCGTGTGACACTTGCGTGTACTTCAATGTTCGCCCTACTCTCAAACCTTCTCCTGGTCACCTGGCCACGGCTCTTTGGCCTGGAGCCGAGGTGTCCTTGGACTTCACGGACATGGGATCTCCAGTTTCCGGTAAGCGATACCTCCTGGTTATTGTCGACTCTTTCACAAGATGGCCTACCCAAGTGCTAAAGAAGATTCTGTGTCCATCATTAAGTGTTTGGTCAACCATTACATACCTTCCCATGGTTTCCCAGCCCGTGTCCACTCCGACAATGGCTCTCATTTCACGTCGGCCGCACTTCAGCGTGTGGAGACCATGTTGGGTCTCAGGCACTCCTTCGGCTCAGTGTACCATCCCCAAAGTCAGGGCCGTGTCGAGAGAATGAACCGTTCTCTAAAAGACAAATTGGCTAAAATTATGGCTACCACCTCTCTTAACTGGCTACAAGCTCTTCCCTTAGCTTTGTTGGCCATTCGCCAGAGTATCAACACCCGTTCTGGCCGCTCTCCCTACGAGATGTGGACAGGCCGTCTCATGCCTGGCCCACACTCTACCCCTCCTCCCGGCAAAGGAGGTCCCGCTTCCATCCATTAATTCAGCTTCGTATTGGAAACAACTGCATGCCTTGGCCTCTTCTCTTTCTTCCCAGGTCTCAGTCAAGGCTGCTGACTCTCCCTTCCCTCCTGTTGTGACGTCTCAGGTGTTTCTTAAACGCCTGTCTCGCAAGTGGACCGAGCCCCGCTGGTCTGGTCCCTACATCTTCACAGCACGCGCCAATCAAGCCGTCCATCTCCATGGGAAGTGTGACAAGTGGTTCCACTTCTGTATGCTTCGTCCTGCCGATGGCTTTGAAACGGATTCGATGGATCGGACTGGGTCGTCCCCAGTCCGAGAGGGGGTGGAGGACAGTGATGAATCTGCACCTAACCAACGACGAGAATGACGATATCAGCCCATACAAACGACGACTTTGACAACTGATGCGACGACGACTTCAGATAATTCCAGAGGAATATGTCCAACAGGATGTCCAACTTGATTTGCACCACACGTACACTGATATACATGACGACATTGATACACGCACACGCATAGCTTGGCCATGCTTATTTGATGTAGCAATATATGCTGTCATGATCTCTGCCGTTTCATCCTTTGCGGGCGTGGCTCTGTGGCTTTATTGTGTCCAGATCTAGATCGGTCCTCCGGCAGCTGTTTCTTCACCCCCAGAGGCCGAAAACACAACCAACAACGGGACGGTGATGTACTCGCATCGTATGCGAAGGGCTGCACGGTCCCCCCAATGTCATAATCGGACTATGCCCGTCCCCATTACCGTGGCTGTGGGGCTTCATAGCCTCAAAACCAAGTGGAGGCAACTGCAGGTTGTTCAGCATGGCCGGTGAGCACTCTGTTTCAGGTGGACTTGACCGGTCTACAACAAGGGTACCTGGGGTGCACTGTATACGATCTGGCTGCATGGGGATGTTCCCCCGCTAGGTTAGTAGACTACGCGTCTGGGTGGTATTTGATGAAGGGGTTCCTGGATGATGGATGTCATCACGCATGGACTCAGTTGTTGGGCGAAACAGGGGGGTATAATTGGCAGACATACGGCCCCGGAATTGACAGACACTCGGAAAAATGTATCCATGATCGGGGTCAGTAAGAGCATTTTCAATCTGCGAATAAATGTCTCTGAACCATGGTGTTATAACTACTTTCTATATATCTATAGGACTGGGTCTGACACCTGCTGGCCGCTTCGAGTGTGTTTCGTAAACACCACTGACAGCCCGCCACAGACTCCTCAGACTCAGGCATTGTGCGTAAAGACTATCGGCATGCCGCCTACCATAGACGAGTCTTTCCTGATGGCCACTGGTCTCTCAGGAAGCATCAACAATTGGCTACTAATGGCCGAACAGGCAGCAGTCGCCCAGGTAGACTGTGTGGTATGTTTAGGTCCCCACCCTCTTTTACGTATCGTTCCAGCACCAGTCACAGCTGCCTGCGTGGTGGAAATCATGAATTACACCTGTGCTCAAGTGCAGACGAACAACAAGTGTGCAAGGTACAAAGGAATCTTCCCCAAAGTAGTTTTGGTGGGACAGAAACCTCTTTTCCATAACAAAGTGGCGGCTGCCAACTTTACATGTGTTAAAGTGAGTACCGGAACAATGTATAAGCTGGGAGCAGTCCCGGCTGAGCAGTGTACCGAGACTTTGATGTTTAACAATACTCACATTACGGTCTCTCGGGCGGACCTTTGGTGGTGGTGTGGGGGCACAACAGTATATGACCGTCTTCCCACCCGTAATATGACCGGTTTGTGTGCCCTTATAGCTTTTATTCTTCCCATCTCAGTTTATCCTATGGAATATCAAGATTTGACGGATTCGGTCAAACTAATTGTCGACACTATGACTGCATCTTATCCTGTACTCATTAGACGGCGGCGTGGTGACAATGCGTGGCTGCATGGTACAGACCCCACATATATTGACGCAATTGGCATCCCTAGGGGAGTTCCGGACGAGTATAAACTCGCTGACCCCATCAATGCTGGATTCTCATCCGTTCTGCCTTGGATTTTAACTAATGCTAATATAGAGTGCATTAATTATATTCACTATAATGTCCAAAGATTGGGCAACCAGACCGAAAAAACTTTTAGGGCAGTACACGACCAACTCAAAGCTACTTCACTTATGGCCTTCCAAAATCGAATCCCTTTAGACATGCTCTTGGCAGAACGGGATGGTGTATGTTCCATGTTTGGTGCGGAATGTTGCACCTTTATCCCTAATAACACCGCTCCTAATGGTAAACTAACTAAGGCCATTGAGGGCCTTAAGGCATTGAACGTCAAAATGAAAGAACATTCTGGGGTGGACAACAGCTGGCTGGATGACCTTCTGGGCGCTTTTGGTAAATATAAACGCCTCGCACTCACCATCATAATCGCTACTGTAGCCACAATTTTGTTGCTTCCGATCTGTGCTTGTTGTGGAATTCCTGTCATGCGCAGGGCTGTGGAGGCAATCTTACAGTGGCTCTTTGGGGGCCCGATGGGCCAGTACCGGCTGGTACGCCTGAACCCGGAGGAGGAGATGGAATTCCCGATAAACGCATCGGTGCTTGCTAAAACAATATAGAATGGCTTGCTTGCATGGCTGTTTCTGCTGGCAAGAGGGGGAATGAAGGATGTAAAAAATATGTTGTAATCATGGGCTCTTAGTGGGGGCTTGATTGTTCGCTTTAGTTACACATTAGTTATAGAAAATGGGCTTTAGGTGTTTGATCGTTTCCTTTAGTTACACATTAGTTAAGAGATTGGCTTGGGCTATTGGCTTTGCATGGGCACGCTGACACACACACACTCACACTCAAAAGGAGAAACACAGCAACGAGTCATTTAACACCTCGACGCCTGGCTGAAGACAAGGTGGGACCCCAAAAGTTGTCCAAAGGTTGAACCAAAGGACAAAGGCCCTAACAAGAACGCAGCTGCGAGCAAGACAGACCGCAAGATGTTCCAAGCCATTGCCTGAACGTTTGACACCTATAAACAAGAACGGGAGGGGTGTTGAGAACTGACGAGAGGGTATAAAAGGACTGAACAGGAAAGGACACTTTGCCCATTACTGCTTCGCTGTCGTAAGGCTCGAATAGTTTTGTGCTGTCAGAGAAAGGTAGTTGGCCCAGACGTCTGTCTTTATTCGGCTTGGTATGTGAATAAATCGCTGTGTTTATCTCTCCTTAAGTTTGAAATTATTGAACTCCCAATACCTCTGTTCGAACTTGCTACAACGGCAATGTAAACAACCATAACCCCTATCAAAAGGAACACTTGTGTTCTGTGCATGTTCATTTTAAAAGTAATAACTACTGTAAACATGCCGGCACAAAACCCCACTATTTGGGAGTGAGGAAAAAACACGGAAACTTGTTAGTGTGGTGAAATACAGACACATTATGTCTTTATAGACGGTAGAAGCTCATTTCTTAAACACTCCTGAGCAGATAAAGTTTTGAAGACCCTCAAAAGAGCCTACTAGAGTGCCAAGAAACGAATCAGTAGCTTAATTCCATCATTCATAGCGTCTCTTTCCTCTGTCATTTCTCTCTCTCTCTCGACTACAGAGACTACAGAGTGGGACATGTGAGGCTCCATTGCCCATTTCTTCACGCTCTCGCCTTCCATTAATAAAGAAAGTGAGACAGAACAGTTTCAAGTACTGTTGGTGGGTCTCTACCAGCACCAAAGCGCAAACAAAGGCGACTGCCGTGCTACTGTTGTTGTTTTTGGATACAGGAAGTATAGGCGGGAATGATGCTCATTACGTCATAACGTTGTCCGTGCACCGAGACGATGTCCGTTCGTTGCTGTTTTGATAGGGATATCCTGATTAATTACAATTACATGTAATTACATGTATACATGAATAATCCTGTATCACCCTTACAGCCACTCAACAGTATGCAGTAAACCAAAATGAATGACGGGTGCTTGGGTTTGTTTAAATATAGGTATATACCACAAAGGTGCACCTAATAAGTAAACAATTCTAAATCTTTTTTAATGCTACCAACTTGACTTACAGTGTAATGGAAAACCCAAAGACTCAGAGGTAAATTTTAAACCAATGCTGGTGCTGTATTGAGATAATTCAATTGGGAAAACACACATTAACAGTCCAATGGCAAACACAGCCCTCCAATGGATAATAGAAATATTTACACTATATATGGAAACTATACAAAATATATACAATATATACACCCACCTTTCATGTACAAGCAGCCACTTCACCTTCACACGCTTCACATTAACCACCAAATTACCCAAATACCTCTGTATTTGTAATATCACTTCAATATTACTACCACCGGGCTGCAACCATTGTTGCTCACGCATCGAAACCAAATATTTCAGAAACACGATAATTTACTGTAACCCGAACACTGACTGCATGTAAGCGTAGTCAATGATCCAAAACACACCAGCAAGAACACCTCTGAATGACTGAAGAAAATCAAAATGAGCGCTGTAAGAGACTCATTACAAGTTATTGCAAACACTTAATTGCAGTCATTGCTGCTAACGGTGGCTCAACCAGGTATTAGGTTTAGGGAACTACCACTTTTTCACACAGGGCCATGTAGCTTTGGATTTTTATCTCCCTAATAGTTTCCCTAATCTCCCAATTTTGTGTTCAGCTGTGTTGCCATTGACTAATATTTTAATGTGTTTGATTATTTGAAATAATTTTTTTCTAATGATGAATCACAACATTAGACTTAGTTTTCCCTCGCCCGGACGCGGGTACCGGGGTCCCGCTCTGGAGCCAGGCCTGGAGGTCCGGCACAAAATGTAGAGCATCTGCTGGCCGGGCCTGCACCCATGGGGCCCGGTCGGGCACAGCCCGAAAAGGTAACGTGGGCCGCCCCTCCCACTTCGGTCCGATCCTCGGCTACAGAAGCTAGTTGTTGGTATGTGGAATGTCACCTCTCTGGCGGGGAAGGAGCCTGAGCTGGTGCGTGATGTGGAGAAATTCCGGCTAGATATAGTCAGACTCACCTCAATGCACAGCAAGGGCTCTGGAACCAGTCTTCTTCTTCTGGAACCAGGACTTCAGTTGGACTTGGGAGGAACGGGCCCCCTGATCTTAACCTGAGCGGTGTTTTGTTATTGGACTTCGTTATAGGCAATCCGTGACGAGCACAGAACACCATGTTCAAGCATAAGGGTGTCCACATGTGCACTTGGCACCAGGACACCCTGGGCCGCAGTTTGATGATTGACTTTGTGGTTGTGTCGTCGGACTTGCCGCCACATGTTTTGGACACTCGGGTGAAGAGAGGGGCGGAGCTGTCAACCGATTACCACCTGGTGGTAATTTGGTTCCGATGGTGGGGAAGAATGCCTGGCAGACCCAAACGCATTGTAAGTTTTTGCTCGGAACGTCCGGCAGAGTCCCCAGTCAGAAGGAGTTTCAACTCTCACCTCCGGAAGAGCTTTGACCATGTTCCGAAGGAGGCAGCGGACATTGAGTCCGAGTGGGCGATGTTTTGTGCCTCCATTGTCAATGCGGCTGATCGGCGCTGTGGCCGTAAGGTGGTCGGTGCCTGTCAACCCCTCAACGCCCTGGCTGCGCCTAGAAATTCTGTCCATGAAAGTAGTGAACAGAATCAGTGACAAAGGGCAGCCCTGGCGGAGTCCAAGCCTCACTGGAAACGGGTCCGACTTATTGCCGGCAATGCGAACCAAACTCTGACACAGGTCATATAGGGAACAAACCGCCTGGATTAGGTGGTCCGATACCCCATATTCCCTGAGCACTCCCCACAGTATTCCCAGAGGAACACGGTCGAATGCCTTCTCCAAGTTCACAAAACACATGTGGACTGGTTGGGCAAACTCCCATGCACCCTCAAGGACCCTGCCGAAAGTATAGAGTTGGTCCAAAGTTCCACGACCAGGACGAAAACCACACTGCTCCTCCTGAATCCGAGATTCGACTATCCGGCGGATCCTCTTCTCAAGAACCCCTGAATAGACCTTACAGGGAAGGCTGAGGAGTGTGATCCCACGATAGTTAGAACACACCCTCCGGTCCCCCTTCTTGAAAAGCGGGACCACCACCCCGGTCTGCCAGTCCAGGGGCAACAACCCGGGCGTCCACGCAATGCTCCTCCCATTTCCGGGTTTTTGCCTCAGCGACCGCCAGAGCTGCAGACCGCTTGGCCTTCCGATACCTGTCAGCTGCCTCCAAAGTCCCATGGGCCAGGACGGCCTGATAGGACTCTTTCTTCAGCTTGATGGCATCCCTCACCACTGGTGTCCACCAACGGGTTCTGGGATTACCGCCAGTCACCCATCAGAACAAGGGAATCCCCCAAGTGAGCACTCTCTAGTACTTCCTCTAAGGACTCCAAAAAGGGCGGGTATTCCGAACTGCCGTTTGGCGCATAAGCGCAAACAACAGTCATGACCCGTCCCCCCACCCGAAGGCGTAGGGAAACTACCCTCTCGTTTACTGGGTTAAACTCCAACGTGCATGCTTGGAGCTGGGGGGCAACAGGAATTGCCACCCCTGCTAGTTGCCTCTCATTGCCGGCAACACCAGAGTGGAATGAAGTCCAGCCCCTCTTGAGAGGACTGGTTCAAGAGCCCTTGCTGTGCATTGAGGTGAGTCCGACTATATCTAGCCGGAATTTCTCCACCTCACGCACCAGCCAGGCTCCTTTCCCGCCAGAAAGGTGACATTCCACGTACCGACAACTAGCTTCTGTAGCCGAGGATCGGTCCGCCAAAGCCTCTGCCTCCGGCCGCCACCCAGCTCTCTTTGCACCCAACCCCTTTGGCCCCTCCCACAAGTGGTGAGCTCATGGGAGAGGGGACCTACGTTACCTTTTCGGGCCCCGACCAGGCCCCATGGGTGCAGGCCAGGCCACCAGACGCTCGCCATCGTGCCCCGCCTCCAGGCCTGGCTCCGGAGGGGGGCCCCGGTGACCCGCGTCCGGGCAAGGGAAAACTAAGTCCAATTGTATCATTCATCTGACCATCTGATATAACACATAAAATAATCTGTCACAACAGTTATGTTGTTTGGCTGGCAGTGATTGACACTGTCAAATCTTTGCCAAGACTGCAAGACGAGTGACAAGATTCCCTGTTTAGCTAACCTTCACATTTTGAATGAAAACCCATATGACTATTCAAAAATTTGTGGAATGTACAGTAGTGTTCAAAATAATAGCACTGCAATGTGACTAACCAGATTAATCACTGTTATTAGAATATTTTTAATCCTGCATGGCAAACAAGTTACCAGTAGGTGCAGAAGATTCATGATATGCACGCTCTTAAGGCTGTGAAATTGGGCAATTAGTTAAAAGGGGTGTTTTAAAAAAATAAGCAGTGTCTGCTGTTGACTTTACAAACTGAAAACTATTTTGTACGAATGTTTTGGTTTCTAGGATTTTGCAATCCTGTGAATCACTAAACTAATATGTAGTTGTATGACCACAGTATTTTTTATAACTGCTTCACATCTGTGTAGCAAGGAGTCAACCAACTTGTGGCACCTTTCACCTGTTATTCCACTCCAAGATTCATTAACCACATTGCACAATTCATTAACATTTCTTTGTTTTTAAGAAATAAAAGCGACTTGTTTCAGTCATATTTCAAATAAATAAATGTTAGATACTATAAATAATACTATAATAATAATATCATAATAATATATAATACTATAAACTGTTAACAACATTCCACAATTCATTAACTTTTCTTTGTTTTGCTTCAGAAACAGCATTTTTTATGTCACCCCACAATTGGATTAAGGTCTGGGTATTGGGCTGGCAACTCCATAACGTAACAAGATTTTTCTGGTTCACTAGTGTATTTGGGGACACAAACATTGTCATAATATTGAAAAACTAGAGAAACACTTGGAGAGCGCAGACCTTCACCAAGCTCCATTGATGCCACAATATTGTGATTCACACCAAAATAATAATACTACATTTTTAGGATCAGTCTTTGATATTTTGTACAACCAAGAACCTTGGAGTTCTGTTTTTTTTTTTTTTTTTCAAGTGCTCTGACCATCTTTGGAGGAGTATTATGCACAAATGCAGAAAATGGTACTATCTTGCATTGAAAATACAAATATTGTATCAGACAATAATTCAGTTTATCCCCTTAAAATGTAGTTAGTTCTTTCATACCCCACTTTTGACAATTCCTGAAAATTTCATCCAAATCCATTTAGACCTTTTCTAGTTGTTTTAAACACAAACAGATAAACGGTGGCAGAAATATAACTTTTGCTTATATTTTTTAATGATTAAAAGCGACTAAATTCGGTCATATTTCAAATACTCTAAACTGTTAGATACTATAAATAATACTATAATAATGATATAATAATACTATAAACTGTTAAATTAAAAAAAATGTATACAATTATAAATGACAACTTAAAACTGTGGTGTTATCGACCACGAGGATGCGGAGAGCAGGACGCCAAACAGGTCAGGATGAGATCTTTCTTTAATAAAGAATGTTGCTAAGCAGCGGCAGCAAGGAACTGAGCTAACACCAAACACCTAGAAACAGCATTGAACGAAACAATGATCCGATAACCAAGGGTGCGCACACCTGTATTTAAATACTAAGAAACAGGTCCGCGTAATTACCCAAAGTGACAAATCAGGAAAGGCAGGAAAACCACACAAAATAAGAAAATAACAAAAACCCAGGCATAATAATCGAACTAAAAACATACTGTAACGCACACAAACATACAGAATGTGACAGTACCCCCCCCCCCTCAAGGATGGATGCCAGACGTCACAAAAAGGGAAGGGCGGCGGGAGGACAGGTGGTTGGTCGCCGGCAGGACCCCTCCGGGGGACGGCCGGGAAGGAGACTTAAACGTAGCCGGCGCGACCCCTCCGGGGGACGGCCGGGAGGGAGACTTAAACGTAGCCGGCGCGACCCCTTCGGGGGACGGCCGGGATGGAGACGCAGGTGAAGCAGGTCAAGGGTACAAAGAAAAGAGGTGCAAGCCATGTTTCCAGGTGACTTTGTCAAGCTTTAGTGGGAGGGGAAGGACATGGAGTGGGGACTTAACATGCCGTCCTTCCGACACACAGCTGCTAGAGAAGAGAGCAGCATAGCATAGTCTTAGCGCTGCAATTGACGTTTGGTGAAAAACGTCCCTTAAAATATAAGCTGACAAGTTTGAGTTTAAATATTACTGCTCTTTGGGTCACCACTTGTCATTGACATGATGGTGGGTTCTTGTAGCCAAACCAGTTAGTTAATGATTTAGACTAATTTTTATCAAGTCAAGTTTTTCACTTATTGTGTTCCATTAAGTTTGGCATGATTAAGTGCATCTCATGTCACACTCGCATAAACTCAACCAATCAACTAATTCCAGTAAAATTATGTGCAACCACATTACCTTGTCCTTTGGCTGAAAAAATAACAAAGTGAAACACAAAAACAAATGCTAAAAAACACCTAAACAGCCCTTTAAATATTTTCAGCAGAACTTTGCCATACAAAGGTTGTTTCTCCATCCCTCGTCACACTGGATCGTTTGCAAACAAATCTACACTCTGTTTTGTATCCTCTCTGAACTGCTATGATGCAGGTCCTTGGATTATTTTATTACATGTATATCACTGGAAAGCGGTCAGTCTCTTCGTTCAGAAATTGTTGGAATTATTTTGATTGTGCAAATGGTTAAAGATTTATCTTCTACTTTTCCTTTCAGCATATTCCTTCAGGGGTCGCCACAGCGAATCAATTGCCTCCATCTAAACCTGTCTTCTGCATCCTCTTCTCTCGTACCAACTACTTTCATGTCCTCTTTCACTACATCCATAAATCTCCTCTTTGGTCTTCTTCTAGCTTCCGGCCTGGCAGTTTAAAACTCAGCATCCTTCTACCAATTTATTCACTCTCTCTCCTCTGGACATGTTTGCACCATCTCAGTCTGGCCTCTATGACATTATATCCAAAACCTTTAATGTGTCCTGTCCCTCTGATGTAGTCATTCCTGATCCTGTCCATCCTGGTCACACCCAAAGCAAACCTCAGCATCTTCATCTCTGCTACCTCCAGCTCTTGCTCTTGTCTTTTCCTCAGCGGCACTGTCTCTAAACCAAACAACATTGCTGGTCTCACCACAGTTTTGTACATCTTTCCTTTCATTTTAGCTGAATCTCTTCTATCACACATCACACCTGACACTTTTTGCCATCCATTCCAGCCTGCCTGCCTGCACATGCTTCTTCACCTCTTTTCCACACTTTCCGTTGCATTGGACTGATAACCCTATGGAATCCTCCACCTTCTTTATCTCTTCTTCCTGTAACCTCACTCTTCCACTCATTCACAATCATGTACTCTGTCTTCCTGCGGCTAAACTTCATTCCTCTCCTTTCCAGTAACATAAGTTCTGCAAACAATATAGTCCATGGAGATTCCTCTCTAACCTCATCCGTCAGCCTGTCCATCACCATAACAAACAAAAGGGTTTTAGAGCTGATCCCTGATGGAGTCTGTCACACCTACAGATCTTGACAAGTGTAAATACAAAGAAAAAGTCCAAGAAAAAATGGCTCTAGGAAATACTAGAGAAGCATGGCAGAGTATCAAGGCCACGACAAATGTCCCTCACAAGGGTAGATGTAGGCCCAGTATACAGTACGGGAAAAGAGACGAGAAAAACACAGCTAAAAATCTAAACCTTATCGTCTCTCAATTTAAAAATGAAAATCATTACAATGACGTACACCTTGGACTATCAGAGACTCATTCTATTAATATAAATGAAGCTGAAGTGTGTTCAATTAAAAAAAAAAACCCATGTAAAAGCCCTGGCCCAGATAATATATGTAGTAATGTGTTAAAACAATGTACTGAACAACTGTCACCAGTTCTTACTGAATTGTTTCAGTCATCACTGGATCAGCACACTGTACCACAACCGTGGAAAACATCAATTATTTCTCCTGTCCCCAAAGTTCTAAATCCAAGTGAGATGAATCACTTCCGGCCCATTGCACTGACTTCCCTAGCAATTCAATGCCTTGAAAGGATTATCAAAAAACATAATTAGCAAACTCAGATAAAACTAGACCAATTTCTGTTTACTTACAAGCCAAATAAAGGGGTTGATGATGCAATAATTACACTTCTACACCTGGTGCTATCTCACCTGGACACAGCAAGAAATTATATGAAGATTATGGTTTTTGACTTTTTATCTGAATTTATTACAATACTACCAGACATTTTAGTTAAGAGACTAGATTCTGATTTTTTTCTTGACGGTGAACTCATTCTATGGATTATGAACTTTCTCTGCAATCGGGTACAGAAGGATTGGATCAGGTCTGTGCTCTCAGAAAAGACTACAACATATGTTGGCTCTCCTGGATGTGTATTATCACCACTACTGTATATCCTATAAACCAACAGCTGTATTAGTTCCCATCCTCAGAGGCATTCAATCAAATTCGCCGACAATACAGCTTTGATCAGCTAGGTCCATGGGGATGAGCAGGAACATGGCCCGGTCTTAAACTAATTCATCTCTTGGTGTGAGGATTCTCATCTCTTTTTCAATACAGCAAAAAACAAAGAGATGGTAATCAACTTTAGGCATGAGTCTACACACTGCCCTACTATGATAAAGGGAGAGGTCATTGACAGTGTTAGTGAGCATTGATATTTGAGTGTGGTCCTGGATCACAAACTAAAATGGGACAGATCCACTGACCACATTACAAAGAAGGGCCAAAAGACACTATATTTCCTTAAAAAATTTGCATCATTTCACGTGGACAAAACAAGGTTTAAAATGTTTTATAATGCATTTGTAGAGAGTGTTTTGACCTTTTGCAACATTTGCTGGTACGGGGGGGCAAAACAGAAGCTCAAAAAACTAACTTCGAAAAATAGTTCAAACTTCTAGCAAAACCCAGGGCCTTACACTGAACAGTCTGCAAGATATCTACATGTCTCGAGCCAAAGACAAGGCTTATAAAATACTCGCAGACCCTAAATATCCATTGTTCAGCGAGTTTGAGCTGCTTCCTTCAGGTCGGAGGTTCCGGTGCCCTGCTTTCACCAAAAACAGGTCAAGACAGTAATTCATATCTCAGGTGATTCGGCAACTAAACAAATTTATACATTCAATTTAGTTTAATATACATTTTAGAATTTGCTTAGCTGGACTGAGCAGGCCAGTAATGAAATAACCAAATTGAAATTTTTGATGTTGTATGGGAATTTAATATTTCTATTCATGGTTTTTGGTCAAGCCTATTTTTTAGGTTTTTATGTGTTACATGTGTAGCGGCGAGTGGTAATAAACAGATGACCCAAAATGAAGAGTTCAGAGTTCAGGGAACCTCGATTATAGCCAATCAGAATTTTACCCACCAAGGACAAACAGGTTTGTTGAATTGAGAGGGATGACAGACAAAACTAAATAAATTTAAATTACATTTATTTATAATTTACAAAAGTTACAAACTTATTTTGTTACTCTAAAATACAGATTTTCAATTGTCTTAAATCTCACACATACACCTTTCACACAAAGGAAAATACAAATAATAGATATGTTCTAAAATTTACAAAGGCCTCGTTAATGGACCCCCAAAGGTCCAGATCCTCAAAGGTCTGATACAGCGTGATTGGCCTGCCGAAGGAGCGTGCCACTACACATGTGAAATGTTTTCAGCTGTTTGTCACGTGTCTTGTGTTCTTGTTGTCTTTTTGGACTCATTGCAAACCTTATGAGGACAATAAACTTACTACTACTGCGTCACCTCACTACTGTCCTCGTATATGTCCTGCACCGCTCTAACATACTTGTCTACCAATCCAGACTTCCTCACACAATACCACAGTTCCTTTCGGGGCACCTTGGTGCTTGAAATGGCTGAAGACTTATAATAGTTTGAAATTATTGTTATACATCCTGTCACTGGCGACAGCATTGGTGTTTAGGGGTTTTAACAAAATCATTCAGAAAAGTTGCAAAAACTTAGTGTCTGGTGGAACCAATGAAATGCATCCTCACATTTATATCGACAGAAATAACTTTCCTTAAAAAAAATCACGGTTATGACAGTGATGGACAGTTTCTCAATGAAAGTGGGTATAAAGAGAGAATCAGTTTTTAACTATAAATTTTAACCTATGTGTCATAAAATCCAACCAACAACCTGACACTGCGCCATTTTTGGGGAAATCACATCCTGGGATAGTCACATCAGTCTCTATCACATGACAACTATTCGAAAATGTTTTGTAAACATAACTTAGAGACTTGATGCGTTCAAGTCAAGCACAAAGCTGTACAGGTGGTCTTTAAAAATAACACTGAAACTTAGATCACGGTCTAGGAACGGAATTTGTCCGTTATCAGAAGACCGCTTGTATCGGGCGTTTTAGGACATTTCTGCATCATAATTCATTGTCTAATTTTGCTAAGTTGCCCAACCCTTTAACAATGCATTCAAGCCTGGGTTTCGGCAGTCTGGTCCGAACCAAAAGTATAAGTCCTCTCTTGATTAGTTTGTGATGAATTAGGCACAACACAATTTGCATTTTTCCATCCATCATCAAACTAAACTGAGCCAGCTGCTCAAAGTTAAAATAAATAAATAAGTAAATCATCCTGAACCAGTAAATATCCCAGACAGCGGAGCGTATGCTGGAGATGATGTGGAAATAATTTTTCCAGCCACTAGAGCCATATTCAGACCAAAGATGTACGGATAGATTGTGTTGAAACAATAGTATAACCAAAAAGCAAAAAACAAATACATACTTATTTTCCTTCTGGGCAGACTTGCCCTGTGGAGTTTTTGGTATTTTGCTATTTGTCTTATTTACTTTTAATGTCACAAAGACAGAGAACATCACACAGCAGCCTTTTATTACAAAGCCTTAAGAAATTGGGGATCATGCATCACTCGCTCTCTTTGTCCTTTCTCTCTGTCTCCCCCATTGTTTGTCTCTGTATCATCCATCAGTTTTCCACTTAGTGCTGAGAGGATGCATTGTCTTAAGTTCACGTACGGTACACTGAAGGTTCCTTTCCATAACCCTCACCCCTTATCAGTCTACGCTTTGCACGATAACTCACTTAAAGGTGACATTTGGGTTCAGAAAATGGAAGAGGTGTTTGTTTTATGGTTCAGTGGATGGAGGGGAGGCATTGATGCGATAGAGCTTTAGAGAACGTCTTGGCAGCAGAATCAAAATGAAGCAGATAGGAGCTGATACTGAAATAAAAGCCAGAAAGTAACTGATGTATCAATTTATATTCATAGTGGGTGGGTGATACTGCTGATTTTGGTATCGATTTGATTCCAAGTAAATGCAATATTTAGCATATCACTGCATACACTAATACCTAGACTTTGATTTGAATTTTTTCATTCAACTAAAATTCAATAATTATAACTGATTATCTAATGCAGGGGTCTCCAAAAGGCAGCTCAGAGCTATTTGCGGCCCAGTGCTGTTTTTTTATTGGCCTGAAGAAGATTCTAAAACTAAAAACAAAAACAAAAAAAACAGCAAAGATGTGAAAGAAAACTACAACAAAACTATTATCAAAACATAAAAAATAAGTTGTAATCTAGAAAAAGTCAATAAAAATGTGACAATAATATGAGGAAAAATAACATGATTTTAGGAGCATAAAATCAAAAAATTTAAGAAAATAATGTATTTGTTTAAAGTTGTGATTTGAGAAACACACAAATAAAATTGTAATTTTTGAAAAATTATGTTGTGGAAAAATGTATAACGTTATGAGAATAAATTCAAAATATTATGGGAAAAATATCATAAGTACAATTAGAAAATTTACAAGAAGAAATTTGAAATAGTTTTAGAATTAAGAAAATAATTCAAAAAAATAGCAGCAGAGATGGAAAAAAAAAAGGGCATATAAAAGAATAAAGTCAAAATATTACGTGAAATAATATGTACTCTAACAAGAAAAAAGTTGCAATTTCACAAAAATAAGTTTGTAAGATTATGAAAGAAAATAACGTCATTTTAGTACGTTGAATATTAAATAATTAAAGAAATTTTTTTTAAATGTATTATTATGGGAACAAAGTAAAAATATTATGGGTATAGATTTTTTTATAGAAAGAAAGTTGAAATTTTTTGGAAAATATAAAAAAAAGAAAACATGGGAGAAAAAGAGCAAAGACTGAAGTTCTAACAATATTCTACTACTACTATAAAATAGCTAAGCTAATAACACAAAAAAATAACTGAATTCATCGGACCTTCACAGCAGTGGAAGACAAAAGTTGCCGAGTGCTTTTCATGTATCTTGAAGTTCCATGAACGCAATCTCACAATTATAGTCCCTTCATCACCATGCAGTGATATTATATTCTCTTCAAAAGTCCAATATGTTTTTGTCTGAATAATAAGGTAATTCTTTTGTTTTTTTTTTTTCATATTTCACAAAGCCAGTAACAGCGGTGCAACCAGGAATTCTGGGACAAAAATAACATTGCCCCTCCCCATTTTTTAATAATGAATAACTGTATTAGTAATTACCCATTTTTGGGTGCCCTGGCAGTCAAGGCACCCCTGGCCAATAGCACTCATGAATAAAGTGGAAAAAAACACAAGTATCAGAGAAAGTGAAAGTGAAAGATTGTGAAGTGGCTGTCCTGTAGCTGACCCCCGAGATGCAGAGACATCACGGGTCAGGTTGAAACAAAAAATATTTTAATACTAAAATTTCCTTAAAGCCTCCCTCGGAACATGGTCGAAGAGCTCCTGTAGGTAGGAATTGAAACTCCTTTTGATAGGGGACTCTGCCAGACGTTCCCAGCATCTCCCTCCGTTACCAGCATCCTCCCCCGCCTTCAAAACCAACTCACCATCATGTGAGTATCTAAAATCCCTGTCCGTAAGGGGGTTGGTGCCTGTCGTGGCAGTAATACCAGAACCCGTTGGTGGACACCAGTGGTGAGGGATCCCGTCAAGCTGAAGAATGAGTCTTATTGGGCCTTTTTGGCCCATGTGACTCTGAAGGAAGCTGCTATGGATTCGCTGAGGAAAAAATCGGACATTGAAGGAGTTTGGAAAGGCCATGGAAAATGACTTAAAAAAGATTCTTTGGAGGGGGAAGCAGTGCACAGTCCACAATGTGTATGGTGTAGCACACCATTGCTGCTGACCTCGACTCAAGATGTTGTGGACCGGTGGAAAGAATACTTTGAAGACCTCCTCAATCCCACCGACACCTCTTCCATCAAGGAAGAGTAGTATCCAATATGATAACATGTAGAATTCTGTATATTTATGCGTTGTTTTCTCCTCTGGTGTTTTAGGTATGTGAGGCTATACTGATGAAAGTTAACTATCAGTTGAACAGTAGAACACGATATTTGGAACATGGTATATCAGTTTGGATGGTTTGGACAGAATAGTAAAATAAGGTAATAAAACTTCCTATTGGCTGCAGGGTGATTGAGTGGGTTGCACATTGGCCTCACAGTCAGGACGTTCAGGGTTCAAATCTCTGTTGGGCATCTCTGTGTGGAGTTTGCATGTTCTCCCCGTGCGTGCGAGGGTGTTCTCCGGGTACTCCGGTTTCCTCCCACATTTTAAAAACATGCATGTTAGGTTAATTGGCGACTCTAAATTGTCTATAGGTATGAATGTGAGTGTGAATGTTTGTTTGTTGTCTAGTGGTGGACTAATATGTAGCTCTACTTCGGCACTTGTTATCCAGGTTAATATGACATCCCAGAGCTTACGTGCATTCTCTGTAGAGACTGAAAATTACTTGTGGGTCTGAATGTTGTTCTGTGAATGGACCAGTTGCACCACTGGTGTAAGAAATTGCTCACCAGTTCCAGATACATTGGAATTTATATTCTCCATCCATTCATCCATTTTATTCCGCTTATCCGAGGTCGGGTCGAGGGGCAGCAACCTAAGCAGAGAAGCCCAAACTTCCCTCTCCCCGGCCACTTCGTCCAGCTCTTCCCGGTGGATGCCAAGGCGTTCCCAGGCCAGCCGAGAGACATAGTCTCTCCAACGTGTCCTGGGACTTCCCCTAGGCCTCCTACCGGTTGGACGCGCCTTGAACACCGCCTAAAGGAGACGTCCGGGAGGCATCCTCACCAGATGCCCAAGCCACCTGATCTGGCTCTTCTCAATGCGGAGGAGCAGCGGTTCTACTCCGAGTCTCTCCCAGATGACAGTGCTTCTCACCCTATCTCCAAGGGAGAGCCCTGCCACCCTGCAAAAAAAAACTCATTTAGGCCCGCGATCTTGTCTTTTTGGTCACTACCCAAAGCTCATGCCCATAGGTGAGGGTAGGAACGTAGATCTACCGGTAAATTGAGAGCTTTGCCTTTCGACTCAACTCTCTCTTCACCTTGACAGACCGGTGCAGAGTCCGCATCACTGCAGACGCCTGTCCATCTCGCGTTCCATCCTTCCCTCACTCGTGAACAAGACCACGAGGTACTTAAACTCCTCCACTTGAGGCAGGACCTCATCCCCGACCTGGAGATGGCACTCCACCATTTCCCGGGCGAGAACCATGGACTCAGACTTGGAGGTGCTGATTCTCATCCCAGCCGCTTCACACTCAGCTGCGAAACGATCCAGTGAGATTTGAAGGTCACAGCTCAATGAAGCCAACAGGACCACATCCCCCAACGCCCTGTCTGCGCCTAGAAATTCTGTCCATGAAAGTAATGAACACAATCGGTAACAAAGAGCAGCCCTGGCAGAGCCCAACCCACACTTGAAACGGGTCTGACTTAATGTCGGCTATACAAACCAAACTCTGACATTGGTCATACTGGGAACAAACTGCCTGGATTAGGTGGCCCGATACCCCATGTTCCCAAAGCACTCCCCACAGTATTCCCCGAGGAACACATTCGAATGCCTTCTCCAAGTCCACAAAAAACATGTAGACTGGTTGAGCAAACTCCCATGCACCCTCAAGGACCATGCCCAGAGTATAGAGTTGGTCCACAGTTCCACGACCAGGACGAAAACCACACTGCTCCTCCTGAATCTGAGATCCGACTATCCGGAGGATCCTCCTCTCCAGAACCCCTGAATAGACCTTACCATGAAGGCTGAGGAGTATGATCCGATGATAGTTAGAACACACCCTCCGGTCTCCCTTCTTGAAAAGCGGGACCACCACCCCGATCTGCTAGTCCAGGGGCACCGACCCCGATGTCCAAGCGATGCTGCAGAATCAACTAAGACACGCCCACAGCATCCAGGGCCTTAAGGAACTCCGGGCGGATCTCATCCACCCCCGGGCCTTGCCACCAAGGGTCTTTTTGACCACCTCAGTAACCTCAGCCCCAGAGATAGGGGAACCCGCCTCAGAGTCCCCAGCCACTGCTTCCATTTTGGAAGACGTGTCGGTGGGATTGAGGAGGTCTTTAAAGTATTCCCTCCACCGGTCCACAACATCTCGAGTCGAGTTCAGCAGCACACCTTCCCCACCATACACGGTGTTGACTGTGCACTGCTTCCCCCTTCTGAGACGGCGGATGGTGGTCCAGAATCTCTTTGAAGCCATCCGGAAGTCGTTTTCAATGGCCTCTCCGAACTCCTCCCATGTCCGTTTTTTTGCCTCAGTGACTGCCAGAGCTGCAAACCGCTTGGCCTGCTGGTACCTTGTCAAATGCCTCCAGATGCCAAAAAGGCCCAATAGGATTCTTTCTTTAGCTTGACGGTATCCCTCACCACTGTTGTCCACCAACGGGTTCTGGGATTACCGCCACGACAGGCCACAGCTCCAATCAGCCGCATTGACGATGGAGGCACGACACATCGCCCACTCAGACTCAATGTCTGCTGCTTCCCTCAGAACATGGTCAAAGCTCTCCCGTAGGTGGGAGTTGAAACTTCTTCTGAAAGGGGACTCTGCCAGACGTTCCCAGGAGACACTCACAATGCGTTTGGGTCTGCCAGGTCTGACCGGCATCCTCCCCCACCATCGGAACCAACTCACCACCAGGTGGTGATCGGTTGACAGCTCTGCCCCCCTCTTCACCCGAGTGTCCAAAAACATGTGGCCGCAAGTCCGACGACACAACCACAAAGTCAATCATCAAACTGCGGCCCAGGGTGTCCTGGTACCAAGTGCACATGTGGACACCCTTATGCTTGAACATAGTGTTCGTTATAGACAATCCATACGATCAGGGGGGCCGTTCCTCCCAATCACACCTCTCCAAGTCTCACTGTCGCTGCCAACATGAGCGTTGAAGTCAGCCAGCAGAACAAGGGAATTCCCCGATGGAGCCCTCGCTAGTACTTCCTCTAAGACTGCAGAAAGGGCGGGTATTCTGAACTGCTTTTTGGCGCATAAACGCAAACAACAGTTGGGACCCGTCCCCCCACCCGAAGGTATAAGGAAACTACCCTCTCGTTTACTGCGTTAAACTCCAACGTGCAGGCCTGGTGCTGAGGGGCAACAGGAATTGCCACCCCTGCCCATCGCCTCCTGTTGCTGGCAACATAAGAGTGGAATGAAGTCCAGCCCCTCTCAAGAGGACTGGTTCCAGAGCCCTTGCTGTGCGTTGAGGTAAGTTCGACTATTTCTAGACGGAATTTCTCTATCTCACGCACCAGCTCAGGCTCCTTCCCCGCCAGAGAGGTGACATTCCACGTACCGACAACTAGCTTCTGTAGCCGAGGATCGGACCGCCAAGGCCTCCGCCTCCGGCTGCCACCCAGCTCACTTAGCACCAGACCTCTTTGGCCCCTCCCACAAGTGGTGAGCTCATGGGAGGGGGGACCCACGTTACCTTTTCGGGCTGTGCCCAACCGGGCCACATGGGTGCAGGCCCGGCCACTAGACGTTCGCCATCGTGCCCCACCTCCAGGCCTGGCTCCAGAGGGGGGCCCCGGTGATAGCGTCCAGGCGAGGGAAAACTAAGTCTTTTGTTCTTGTGCATCATTGGGGTCTATTCAGCCACTCTTTGTCTGGTCCTTCTCCTAGGACCTGTTTGTCGTGGGTGACCCTACCAGTGGCACGACAGCCCCCGACAATTTAGCTCCTAGGATCATTGGGACACGCGAACCCTTCCACCACAATAAGGTGGTGACTCAGGGAGGAGAATTTGTATTCTGCAACAGTGAAAACTCAACACAGAAATAAGATTCCCATGTATGCCTGCTGCCACAAAGGTCACTACAGTGAATATAACAGGATCAGGGCTATAATCCACTCCAATGGCAAAAAAGATAGAACTCGATTGAATCCAAGAATCTAACAGTGGAAAGGTCACTTCATCTTAGACCTCATACTATCCAGAAGGATTGAGTGAAGAGATGCGTATTTCTATTAGCATGCTCTATTTGGAATTAGAATGAACAGCTTTTTTAACCCCTCTTCCTTAAGGTAAATACATATATGACTACTGTCATATGTTAATCCATTTGAGTTGTTAGCTATTTGCAAACCGTTAATATTGTGTCATATATGTCTCATTAGGCAAAGGCTCACCATTTTGCTTACTGTATCATACAATGACTATGTCTATTTAGTTAATGTGAATAAAAATATGACGTTTGTTTTTGTAATTCACTTCTTGTCAGGGCAGCACGGTGGATGAATGGGTAGCATGTTGGCCTCACAGTCAGGAGGTTCTGGGTTCGAATCTCTGTTGGGCATCTCTGTGTGGAGTTTTCATGTTCTGTCCGTGCGTGTGTGGGTTTTCTTCGGGTATCCTGGTTTCCTCCCACGTTCCAAAAACATGCATGTTAGTTAATTGGCCACTCTAAATTGTTCATTACAGTGTGAATGTGAGTGTGACTGGTTGTATGTCTTTGTTTGTCTATATGTGCCCTGCAATTGACTGGTGACAAGTCCAGGGTGTACCCCGCCTCCCGCCCAAAGTCATCTGGGATACCCCGCGACCCGGTATAGACAATGGGGTTCTTACTTATTCTATTCTTCTGACGGTATAGCAAATGAATGAATGAATGACCTCTTTGTGTCTTTGTCAAACCACCCCTCAGTACGTTTGACTCACACAATTGCCAAGTAAGATTTGTACAGTATTACCCACAAAAATAGACTGTCAAGTAACAGTTGTTTTATTTTGGCAGTTTAACATAAAAGATGAAACATAACCCCATAATGTAACTTGTTAATAGATAATATATCCGTAACAAATAAACCTTACCATAACATACCAAAATGTTAATGGGGAGGGATTAACTAATTTACATCCCATATGGAAATCCCATATACTGTACATGCTATTGATTAGCATGAGGAATTGACTGTACATTGACATTGCAAACAATTCAAATACTGTATCTGTCTAATACAGTCCTTATTACAATAAAATTCTCTGTTTGGTCAATTTGTTGTCTTTTTAAGGGCAGACTTCTTGCTCTTCCTACGATTTTCATGACAAAGCTGGTATTTTTGTGCTGTCCCCTATTTGCTTGGTTAGTCCACACGAAGCCTTACATCCACCAAGACAGCTGCTGCTGATTTTCATGTTCATCTTTATTTTCTACACTTTATTGAATGTAAGATATTGAGGGACTTGATCCTATAGAACAGTGGTTTAAAAACTTTTTACAGTCACTTACTTCTTCAGACATTTGACTTGAGCCTTGTGCTCCATTTAATTAACTTGAAATAGTTAACATGATCAACAGGTTCATTAATTTTATAGGAATTCCAGGTGAAAAATGTGCATTTTGATAAAGTTTCACATAAGCACTGATAATATATTTTATTCCAGTCCAATATTGGCAGCCTTCCTTTTGAATGGGTTTCAGGGTCCACTCACAATGACTTTGCATATTATTTTAAAACCACATTTAAAGGAAAAGTTTAGCAATCGTGATAAAGCAATGTCCCAAGTACAAAAATACATACAAACAACAATAAAGCCTCATTTTTGTCAAGGGTATCCCGACTTGCAGTGACAGGCTTCCACCACTGCACCGTGTGGGGATTGGAACACCAATGGAAGGAACATTTGTCCATATGATGCAACCAGAGCAATGAACAACTTCATGTTCCAGCTCCTTGTGTTAAAATCCCAAAGTACTGATGATTAGAGTAGAATTCTTCAGTGGGCATAAAGTATACTTCTCAGACTGTAACAGAATATCTCTTTGGTGTTTACTGTGGTGTAGTGTTGGTGTAGATTGAGTCTGCGCTTCCGCATTTGAGCTTAAGCTTCAATTCGTTATCAGACCGGGCCGCGCCTTGCCATTGGCTGATTGAAACCTCGTCATTCTGAAAGATTGATTTTGAAGAAGACACGGCAAGACATGACCAGCAGTGTGACTACGGCGAACAAAGATTGATTTAGGGCAAGGAAAAGGCCCACATTTTTCTGCTCGACTGTTACGTTAAATTCCCCTCTGTGAATCACCACCTTACCGCGGTGGAGGGGTTTGAGTGCCCGAGTGATCCTATGAGCTATGTTGTCAGGGGCTATATGCCCCTGGTAGGGTCTCCCAAGGCAAACAGGTTCTAGGTGACGAGCCAGACTAATAGTAATTCAGAAGACACCTATGAAAAAACCCAAGAGGAGTGACCGCACCTCGCCCGGACGTGGGATAACGGGGCCTCACCCTGGAGCCAAGCCTAGGCGAGGGGCTTGCAGGCAAACGCCTGGTGGCCAGGTCTTCACCCGTGGGAACTGGCCGGGCCTATCCCGAAGAAGCCCCACGGGAACTCCGCCCCGCAGAGCCACCACCTGCAGGGGCAAGCCTAAGGGTCCGGTGCTGTGTGATTTGGGCAGTGGTCGAGGGCGGGGGTCCGGGCGACCTGGTCTTTGGCGGCCAAATCTGGTTTTTGGGACATGGAATGTAACTTCTCTGGTGGGGAAGGAGCCCGAGCTCGTGGAAGAGGCGGAGAGATTTCCACTAGATATAGTCGGACTCACCTCAACCCACAGTTTGGGCTCTGGAACCAAATTCCTTGAGAGGGGCTGGCCCTGGTTCTTCTCTGGAGTTGCCGCAGGGGAGAGGCGGCGAGCTGGTATGGGCTTATTGTTAGCCCCCTGGCTTGGTGCCTCTGTGTTGGAGTCATCCAAAGTAAACGAGAGGGTTATTTCCTATGCCTTAGGGCTGGGGAAAGGGCCCTGACTGTGGTTTGTGTGTAAGCACCGAACGGCAGTTCAGAGTACCCAGCCTTCTTGGAGTCTATCAAAGGGGTTCTGGAGAGCACCCAAGCTTGGGTCTCCATAGTTCTGCTGGGAGACTTCAACGCCCATGTGGGCAATGACAGTGTGACTTGGAGGGGCGTGGTTGGGAGGAACGGCCTCCCTGATCTGAACCCGTGCGCTGTGTTGTTGCTGGACTTTTTTGCGAATTACAGTTTGTCCATAACAAACACCATGTTCGAACATAAGAATGTCCATAAAAGCACTTTGCACTAGGACACCCAAGGTCGCAGGTCTATGATTGACTTTGTGGTCGTATCATCAGACCTGCGTCCGCATGTTCTGGACAAGCCGGTGAAGAGAGGGGCTGAGCTGTCAATTGACCACCACCTGGTGATGAGTTGGATTAAGTGGAGGGGAAGGATGCCGGACAGACCTGGCAGAGCCAAACGCGTAGTGAGGGTGTGCTGGGAGCGTCTGGCAGAGTCTCCCATTTGTCGAGTCTTCAACTCTCATCTCCGGCAGAGCTTTGCCTGCTTCTCGAGGGAGGACCGGGATATTGAGTCCGAATGGGCCGTATTCCGTGGCTCCATTGCTGAGGCAGCCAGTTGTAGTTGCGGCCGCAAGGTGGTCGGTGCCGGTCGTGGTGGCAAGCCCCGAACCCGATGGTGGACACCGGGGGTTAGGGCTGCTGTCAAGCTGAAGAAGGAGTCCTATCAAGCATGGATGACTTGCGGGACTCCCGAAGCAGCTGACAGGTACCGGCAGGCCACGACTTTCGGTCGGCCTCGAAAAGGTTCCTGCAAACCGTCCGACACCTCAGAAAGGGGAAGCAGCCCCCAGTTCACACTGTTTACAGTGCGGACGGGGGCTTGCTGACCTCGACTGTGGATAAAGCTGGTTTGTGGAAGGAATACTTTGAGGCCTTTCTCAATCCCACTGACATGCTATCCGTAGAGGAAGCAAAGTCTGAGGATACGAACGTGGACAGTTCTATCACCGTGGCTGAGGTAATTGGGGTAGTTCAATTACTCCCCAGTGGCAAGGCTCCAGGGGTAGACGAGTTCCGCTCGGAATTCCTCAAGGCTCTGGATGTTGGAGGACTGTGTTGGTTGACACGCCTCTACAACATTGCATGGAAGTCGGGAACAGTACCTCTGGACTGGCAGACCGGGGTGGTGGTCCCCATTTTTAAAAAGGGTGACTGGAGGGTGTGTTCCAACTATAGGGGAGTGCATCCACCGGTGAGGCAGTACCCTTTGAATCCAGGAGCTGTGAAGGAGATGGACAAAATTGTCACGGAGTTACTGATTTTGCGTATATTACGTGAGGAACCATACCCCTTCACTAATAGCCCAATTCAAGCAGTAAAAAAGCCAGAATCCGCGGGAGGAGGCTGGCGACCTGTCATCAACTTCAAAGCCCTCAATAGAAGAACTATAGCGAATCGGGAGAGTTTGATCAACCCCCAAGCATCTCTCAAAAACTTGAATGTGAGGAAATACAAGTCTTGTATAGACTTGGCAAATGGATTCTTTTCGCTGAGAATAGCAAGAGGATCTCAAGGCAAGACAGCTCTTACCCACAAAGGATAGGCCTATATGTGGCAAAGGCTGCCGCAAGGGTACAAAAATTCTCCCAATGTATTCCAGTCGGCTGTTCTGGAAGTATTAGAGGGACTACCAGTGGCTGTCTATATAGATGATGTGTTTATAGCCAGTGACACTGAAGAAGAACATCTGGATTTGTTGCAAGAGGTAATTGAGAGGGTCTCAAAGGCAGGCCTCAAACTCAATCTCAAGAAGTGCCAATTAGCTCGCTTCCAAGTGGACTACCTGGGGTGGCAGAAGATTTGGGACTTTCGGATGGGTATAGGCAGAAGATTGAATGAATTTTGCCTCCAACCTCTGAAAATGAGCTGCAAAAGATATTGGGACTCTGTAACTATGTCCGAGATCATGTCCCTCACTACCAGAAGCATGCTAGGCCATTGTACGCCCACTTAAGGAAGACCGAAGAGGGGCAAGCAAAAGGAGCAGCATGGCCATGGTCGGCTCAGGACCAGGAACACCTGGAACAACTGAAGCAAGCAATCAGGGAAGCTGTAAGGCTGGAACCGAGAGATTTAACAACACGCTTGGTTGCCGAAGTGTCATGTGAAGACGACTATGCGATAATAAGCGTTAGGAATGAAGGGAAAGGTCTGGTAACGTTATGGAGCTACATTTTGTCTTCAGTGGAGAAGAAGTACCCACGTGAAGAGAAGGAGTTTGCCGTACTTGCTAGTTACTGGGAGTCCATCACGGAGTTGGCCCGAGGACAAGGGATCAGAGTCATCACGCAGTGCCATAGGACACCGTTGATAGCACGAAGGCTATCAATACCCTCCTCCTCCAACCCTCCCTCCACCCTTCCCTGTTTCCTCTGACGGTCGAGAACGGCGTCTGGGATCCGCCTTCTGGAGGGGGGGCTAGGGGGTCCGGCTGGATAGCAGAGGACGCGCGGCTGCTGGTGGAAGCCGGGTCGCGCAAGGGGACTCTGCCCACTCCACGTCCTCGGCAGCCTTTGCCGGCTCCGGCAGCCCAGATGCTGCCGGTTGCCGCTCCCCGCTGCAGGATTCCGCCAATCGCCCGCCAGCGGCAGTTCCCGCCGGTGGAAGCCACTCCTGTGGTGCCTCCCAGGGCGTCGGCCCCGGTCCTTCCAGTCCCTCCTCTCAGGGTGTCGGTCCCGGTTCCTCCTGTGGCGCCTCCCAGGGCGTCGGTCCCGGTTCCTCCTGTGGCGCCTCACCGGGCGTCGGCTCTAGTGCCTCCTGTGGCGCCTCCCAGGGTGTCGGCTCCAGTGCCTCCTGTGGCGCCTCCCAGGGCGTCGGCTCCAGTGCCTCCCACTGCGCAGAGCCTTCCGGTCGCGCCTTCCACGGCGCAGGGCCTTTCAGTTGCGCCTCCCACGGTGCAGTGTGTTCTAGTGCTTCCAGCAAAGCCCAAGGTTCCGGTCCTGCCTATGGGTCTGCGTCCCGGCCGACCCCCGGAGGGGAACATGAAATGATCTACCCAGCACTGAGCAACCTGGCAAAGAAATATCTGGTAGTACCCCTTATGAGCGAGTTTTTAGTTGTAGTGGTAATTTTGTAACCTGCTTTAGGGCATCCCTAAAACCTGAGGCTGTAGATCGGCTAGTTTTCCTTGCACAGAACCTGTGAAATATACAGGAGGAAACACTAGCTTACTACCTCAGTATTGTCAGAGCATGTAAACCTGCTATTTTGTGTTATTTGAAGAACCATTGTATTTTTTATTGGTTACTTATTTTTTGTACATGTTTGATTTTGTACATGATTTCATGTAGTTAGATTTACATGTTATATTGTGGTGCCATAAAATTTGAAAGAACAAAGTCCTGTTTTTTAGATTATATTTTCACAGGTGTATGTATGCCTATGTATTTTAATATAGGCAGTTTTATTTTAAAGATTACTTAATATTTAAATCTATTTCATTTAATAGTTAAATGATTCATTGTAGCTATGTTTACAAAGGGTCTGCCATCGCTGTTCTCATTTGCACAGCTCTGTAGGAGAAGAGGTATGCCAATTTGTATTTAATATGGGCTGTTAATGTTAAAAATTTAAATATGACTTTTCATTTACATATTAACAGTGGAACCCGATAATTTTTCAATTGGAATGTTCTATTGTTATTCTCTCTGTTTCACAAGGAAATAAAAAAACCCTGAAGGCTTTTCACATGATTATAGTTATAAGTAAAAGTGTTTATGACATTATATGTGTGACAGTGACCCAAAACTGAATATTCAACACACTTTTGCAAAAATATCGTTGTATATCTTACATCGTCACTCAACCTAAATATGATATAATATGACCTAAATATGACTTCTGGTCCATATCGCCCAGCCCTAGGTCACCCTATGTTCCTGTCTCTTCTAAAAGAAAGTATTCACTATTTCCATCCTTTTTGCAAAGTCGACCACCATCTGTCCTTCAGCGTTCCTCTCCTGGATACATAACTTGTCCATCACCTCCTCAGCATCTCTGTTTCCTGCACCAACATGTCCATTGAAGTCCGCACCAATGACAACTCTCTCACTTCTGGGGATGTTCTGCATCACTTCATCCAGGTCTGACCAGAATTTCTCTTTCTCCTCCATCTCACATCATACCTGTGGAGCATACCCACTAACAACATTGAACATCACACCTTCGATTTCTAGCTTTAGGCTCATCACTCTATCTGACACTCTTTTTACCTCCAGGACATTGCTAGCAAACTCCTCCTTCAAAATCACCCCTACTCCATTTCTCTTCCTATCTACACCATGATAGAACAGCTTAATAATAATAATACATTTTATTTATATAGTGCTTTTCAAGAAACTCAAAGACGCGTTACAATACATTAAAGAATAAAAACAGCACTAAATTTACAGAATAAAATCAAACATTAAAAGCAATTTTAAACAGATAAGTTTTAAGTTCTTTCTTGAAGGTGAAGAGGTCAGAGCAGTCACGGAGGGGTTTGGGCAGAGAGTTCCAGAGGGTGGGGGCCGCGATGGAAAAAGCTCTGTGCCCCCAGGTACGGAGCTTGGTCCTACAGGGCAGGGACAGAAGGTTGGAGTTGGAGGAGCGGAGGGAGCGAGATGGAGTGTAATGGTGGAGCAGGTCTGTGAGGTAAGGAGGGGCCAGGTTATGGAGTGCTTTAAATGTAATGAGAAGGATTTTAAAGTGGATACCCTGAGGGACAGGGAGCCAGTGGAGCTTGAGGAGGACAGGGGTGATGTGTTCACGGGAACGTGTGTG
Organism: Oostethus manadensis; assembly: GCA_024372805.1. NCBI lineage: Eukaryota > Metazoa > Chordata > Actinopteri > Syngnathiformes > Syngnathidae > Oostethus > Oostethus manadensis. The sequence continues at coordinate 3,265,242 of QODF01000079.1, read as the reverse complement.
GGTGAGGAGCCGAGTGGCGGAGTTCTGAATGTTCTGTATTCTGTTGAGGATTTTTAATGATGTTCCATAGAGAATGCTATTGCAATAGTCGATTCTGGTTGTGATAAACGCATGGATGAGAGTTTCAGCAGCAAAAAAGGTAAGTGATGGACGGAGACGAGCTATGTTTTTGAGGTGAAAAAAAGCAGTCCGGGTTATGTGCTTTACGTGAGGCTCAAATGAAAGAGTGGGGTCAAGGAGACAACCAACCAACCAAGCCAAAGCTTGAACCCTGCTCCTAAGCTTCTAGCCTTGCTACCGTTCTACCTGGTCTTCTGGACACACAATATGTCTACCTTCCTCCTCTGCATCATGTCAACTAATTCTCTACCTTTTCCTGTCATAGTTCCAACATTCAAGCTCCCTAATCTTAGTTCTAGACTCTTCTCTCTCCTCCTATGGACACACCTTCCTCCTCTCTTTTTATTCCTCAAGAATACAGTTGAAATGGTTTTCTTTAATTTGAATTTGACCTGTGCTTTTCATTCCCACAAGACCTCTGGGTAGACTGCCTGAATTCCTCCTTTCTTCATAACCCTGTTGAGGGTGAGCTGAAGCCGCTGGAGGTAGGATGATGGTCGTATTCCTGGATTCTGCAGGATGCTCAGGTATTGTGCATAGAGCTCTTCACCATCCTGCACAATGCCAAAAGTTGAATCAACACAAGTAACAGAACAGTGTGTGGGATATCAGGGCCCAACCCTTTGATCAGGTCGGCGGCAGGTGTCAGCAAGCTCTCCATAATCCGTCTGGTAACACATAGCGTAGACAGGCTCGAGTCCGCCAGCAGCAGGTCAATTTGTGATCGCCACAACAGCTTTAAGCTAACCATAGGCACGCAAACAATCAATTTATTCATCGTCACTAGAATTAGCTACGCCGCAGATCAAAACAGAGTATGGTATGTGTACACCAGATTGCGCAACAAAATCCAAAACTGAACCACCCAGAATGGAACACGGGGCTCAAAATTATTCACACAGCTTGGCACACAGCAATTTCAATTGAGTGTTTATACTGTATTGAAGTATACATGTTCACCTTTTTATACATTACAATTATATAATAGAAGTTTATTTTGCTTTTTAAAATATGAATAGTTAGGTAATAATTATAATAATTATGGCTATACTTAAATCAGATTAATTATTATACAAAAAAAATTAAACAATACAAGCAATCGGACACAGTCCAGAGGTTCCGGTTCATAGTTCAGTCTATAGAGTACTTCAATTATTTTTTTTCCAAACTCCATGTAATTCCAGAACCAGAAAAGACAAGTTTACTTGTCCTACTGCAATGCGGTGAAAGATGGGTAGCTCACCATCAAGTGGAATGAAAAAAAACAAGAAATCTGCAATAGTATTGCGATTTAAGTAATCTATTAGGAGCAGCTAGTAATTTTGAATGGGCATAGGAAGTACAAGAATAAATAACTCACCGGTGAGCAGAGCATGACTGGAGGCAACAGCAAAAATTGACCAGAGCATTTTAGAAGTTTTTTCAGTAATATCCATGAAAAGTTTAGTTGAAACATGCCAACCAAGCCATGCCACAGCGAGAGCACCAGAGCAGCAGTGTGTGCAACCTGAGCAGAACGGCAGAAGTGACGAGGGAGGAGCGGACTATAAGGGAACTCAGCCCGCTGCATTAAGAGCACAGCAGTAGATGCTAATATATGTTGACTACATTACAGTGTCGCAGGAAGTGCTAATTTACATGGGTTACACCTAGTGGTGATTGTGTAATTCCTTTCAGACGCACAAACTTCAGCCAACAGGTGTAATAATATTCCAGTTGTTATAAGAAATAAGAGACTACCTTTAGTTCATTTAAAATCAATCTCAAACAATGGCTTAGGAGCAACCAGATCTGTAACCATTTTTTTAATAATATTTGTGTGTATATTGTTTATGTATATATTGTTGTACGTTCATATTGTGTTTTATTGTTTTTTTTACTGTTTATATAGTGTCATTGTTGTTGTTTTGTTTTGTTTGTTTTTCTCTTTTTTCACCTGCCAGGGACTACAGATGTAAAGTAGCCTTTGGCTAATTCTGGTATATTTACACGTAAGTGTTTATCAATATGCATTGTCCCTTTTAAAAAAAATAAATGAATAAAAATAAAAACCAATAATAGATATTTGTACTATCATTGTCAAATTTGAAATGGAATTAAGTAAAGAATTAATTAATGTACCCTACTGTGTTTTCCAGTCAAACTGTTATTTTGAAGGCACCTGTTTCTAAAAAAACAGGGCAACTAAAAAAATATATCTTTCTCAGTACTATCGCAGTGTATTCAAAGTCCTATTGTCAATGTCAGTGGTAGTTGGGCATAATCTGTTGGTGACTGTGTAGGAAAATAAACCAGATTGTTAGCTTTCAAAAACCTTCCAGACAATAGAGCGGACTGGTATGTAACCGCACTCAATTTTGAGAAAAAAAAAATTGGACCTAAATAGACCATGTCCTAACACGGGACATTTAATACACAGATTCTTAAAACTTGTGATTAAATAAACACAACAGGGTGTGTAATATGACTAGTTAAAAAGTAGCCTAGCAGAAAAGTAGATAATCTCTGCCACCTCCGCTTTCTTATCCTGAAAACTAAATCCACTCAAGTCATCTTCTTCAGCATTCAAATTAGCAGCATCACACACTGTCAGTCTCTCTCTTTCGTTGTCGCTCTTTGTGTCACTTTTGACTACGTTCACGCAGCAGGGTATGATTACCAGTTTGGATTTTTGTTTAAAATGTGTCACATTATCAAACAAATGCGACTTATAAAGTGTCTGGAAAGTGGCGTGCATGCACAGAAGCATAAACCTATTTAAATGATCTAAAATATAGTAGTGTTCATAATAGCAGTCCAATGTGACTAAACAGACTAATCACTGTTATTAGTATATTGCTACGCGGCAAAAAAGTTACCAGTAGGTGCTGTAGATTCTCAGAAAACAAACTACTTCTCTGGAACTACAAACTTTTATTGCGGGTTTAAATTATCTCACAGCAGGTATAATTATAACAACTTAATAATAACCATAATCATAATAAAAACGCAAGCTACTGTTGTGGCCGTAATCTACAACAAGCTATAACTCATCTCTGAACGCCAGACATCACTTCCTGTTTTCCACAGGTAACACAACTTTCCAAATTATTTATGAAAACCCTTTAATAATAACACTGACCGAACTGCTACCATAAGTGCTGAACCATTTGCACTCTTAACATGATTCCAATTTCTGAAACGAGAGGTTCTGCGCTCTCCGTTGCACATTCCAGCAATGTATGGGTCATTACGGTAATCCATGGGTAATATCGTGATATCAGATCAGAGAAGATGACGCTTTGATGTGTGGTTCTTTAATGATGTTAAGAGATGGACTATTTTTGGATGTAGAACAAGAAAACTTATACAGAAAACAGATACATCATCTTCAATCTATGTCTAGACGTCATGGAACAAATGACAGAAAACAGACATCTCAATATATTGATCAGGCACAGAATATATTCTGCATCGAGACAAACGCCTGGCATAAGAAATTGATTGTATGACATAACACATAACAAATGCATGCTTTTGCTGGCCTCCGGGTAATAGTGAAGGAAATTATAAATCATGACAGTAATGCCACAGAGAGGCTTGAGTAATGACAAAATCTCAAACAGAAACAAATGAAAAAAATACAAATTTTGGCCAGTAAGGTCAAGGTGTGGCAAATGTCTTTGCGCAATTAAAGGGAATGGATGTTGATGCAACTTTACAATCCAAAGTGTGCATGAGCACTAGGACGACCGTCTACATCACGGGTGCCCAAACTTTTTCCACAGAGGGTCGCATACTGAAAAATCATCAAATGCAGTGCCCACCGTGGTGTTTTATATCTGGCAAACCAAAACATGTAGATATGACTTCCAACAGTTGTCCAATAGGGCCATCGGGCTGTGTATCAACCTGACTTCTACGCAACACAACTGACGGTCCCAACCCCATAATTTAGGCACGAAATTCCACTACTACCGCATGAAGTTCAGTGAAGCTATCACAAAACCAAAGGAATCTCAGATATAACACATATTTTTAGTTATTTCACACTACTCATTCATAGTTTATAGCTTTGATGCCATTAGTGAGAATGTATGAAGTAAATAGCCAGGAAAATAAAGAAGACACATTGAATCAGAAGGTGTACAAACTTTTGACTTGTAATGTATAATAAAATATACTGTATACAACTTAAAAATATATGACAATTATGATCATAATGAAATCATGAAATATAAAGTAAATCTAATTTTTAGGCTGGGTCTTTGTGGTCAGGCCTTTATACTGTAGAACAATAAAGTAATATACCAAACTTTTTCCTCCAACCAATATATGCTAAGTGATCTGAACAAACTAAAACCAACATTTTAGCTTTGTGGGCAAAACATATTAGTGCGTACTGTGTGGGAAATTGTTACGCCCCATGTTTCGTAATGAAAAATTTGATTTTGTGCATGTGTAGCGTCACACCCCAGGCGAGGAAGGAACATGTCCACACATTTCCTTAGAGGAAAATGTTGCACTTCTGATTTGGTCCAAGTTCCTCAAATATGTTTTTCTTAACGTGTCAGCACAACCTTCTCTTTTGATATCTTGACAGAGTGGACGTATTATCCTGACAAAGTGACCCTATTCTCTGCACACCCACCCCTTTTTACCTATCATATTGATGAGAATTAGATGACATTCCATCTTCATCCTTGTCTGTCTCCTCTTTAATTGGCATTTGATATTCCGTGGTTGTCATTTCAGGAGGGAGAACACGGAGTTGCCATTCATCATGGCTGCTATAAGGCAGGGGTGGGTGAGATGTCAGTCAGTCTGATGGCTCTGTAATGTGTTTCGGGTTACAGACGCCCCTGAGCCGCCTGTCAGTTATCTCAGTGCTCCACTTTCCCCCTTATTTAGGGGACTTGGATTTCATTTAGCCACCATGTCCATCATTGAAATGCGCTCCTCTTAAACCATTCACTTAAAAGCCCGAGTTTCCTCGATGTTGAAATGCATTCTCACGACTCCTGCTCTTCACCTAACACATCATTTCCAGCACCTGTATAAGAAATAACTTCCTCATCAAATGGTCGTGTTGTCAGAACAAAAAAATCCCCCGTTCCTTCAAGGCAACCTTTTGAATAAGGTTTACAATGAATTGTCATTGCAATCGGCATACCTGCACAATCTTATAGAGACAATACCCCAAAAAATTCTGTATAGCTTCATGAGCACTCGGCCAAATTTGTATGCAGGGCTTCTTAAATCAGTCTTATTCATAGTATTCCGTGGGGTGTTAGCATCTCTTTCTTTGTACAGCCGTCCCTCAATACCAGGGTTCGGCAACCTTTACCATCAAAAGAGCCATTTTGTCTCATCTTCTAGTTAAAAAAATGTTCAGGAGCCGCAAAACATTTAAATAACTTATCAACTTTTAAAAATGTTTAATCTTTTGTATTGTTACCTGTTAGAACCACATAATCCAACAAACAAAAGTGCAGCTACACATGTAGACTCTGTACTCTGAGCTAATTTAAACACTGAACTGATTTGTATAAAATAAAAATTAAAAAATGTAGCCCACTTTAAGATAAAAAAGCCAATCATATAAAAGCCAAGTTCATATATCTGCATATTAGTGTTTGCTCAATATTGTTTATTCTGCTCTGAATTGGCATCAATAACTATTCTATTGATCGTGTTCTTGACTGTCTTTGCTAAGTGAGACATTATTTTATTTTCTGAATAATTTCCTGTTTGTTTTTTAATTAGGAGAATAGATTCTCTGATATTTTTATGAACGATTATTTCATGTATTCTCTAACTGTGAATAGCTTTCCATCTCATGTACAGCCCAGTGTTGGCGTTTTTTTTGCTAAATCTGGAGACTTTCAAAACCTTATTTTCTCAAAACGACTAGACAATTTTTTAAAGACTTTTCCTGATGATTTTTTGGGTATTTGCATTTTTCCTCACCAAAATAGTAATTTAATGGCGGTCCCTACAAAAATAGCCAGCGGCTAGAGCGGCACTTCCCGTGCGAGCTTATTGCACCATGAGAGCAGCCCGGGCACAGTGTGGGAGGACTACCGCTGTAGCTACGGAGACGAATTTTCATCGTCCAACTTTACCACAGTGTATTTGCAGACATAAAAGTGAAAGCACATTTTGTTCTGAGCTCTGAGTGCACAATTAGTCAACTGCCGCTGCACATAACTTGCCTCTCCTGGAGTCACCATCTCGGCGATTAGCGTGTCGAGGCTGTGAGAACATAGCTATGACACACTTCTTGTTATAAAACATATTGCTATGCTCCTGTTAATTAATTTTTTATATTTTACCTTCACTTTTTTTTCTCTCTGTGAGACTCACTGCAAAACGAGCCTACCTCACCCTCCGTTGAGCATCCAATCAGCAGTCAGAAGAGACAGTGTAGATCAGGGGTATCAAACGCATGAGGCGGAGTCTGGCTGAGGACGGGCTGCAGCCTCGGCGCACATGCACGCACGTGCATTTTAAATAATGCACAGCAATAGACCCTGAGAGCGTTAAACCCTACTGTGATTGGTAGGTTTGTCAGCTCCGCACACAACACTGTGCCATTCATATTGTAGCATTGCTGGGAGCACTTGGTGTTCCAAAAAAGATCACAAAGCTCAGCGAAGGGAGCCCCAACAAGGAGGCTAAAAGAGCCACATGTGGCTCCAGAGCTGCGGCTTGCGGACCCCTGCTCTATACAGTTTAATAAACAGTTCAAAAGTCTCCACGATTTTTCGAAAATTAATGAATAAATAACAGTTTGCTGTTGCCTGGTTAACTATGACATATCGTTAATCAAAAAATCTAAAAATAGATCAAGACAAGACAATTCATATGTAGGGCAAAGGGGACTCTGGGGTTGTTATTTTATGTCTACAGGGTTCTAATAATGGAAAAAAACATATTAAGATAGTTTTCTATGCTCTCCAACGTGTCCTGGGTCTTCCTCGAAGCCTCCTACCGGTTGCACCTGCCCTAAAGACCTCCCCAGGGATGCATCCGGGAGGCATCCTAACCAGATGATGAAGCCACCTCATCTGGCTCCTCTCAATGCGGAGGAGGAGCGGTTCTAGTTCGAGTCTCTCCTTGATGACAGTGCTTCTCACCTTATCTCTAAGGGAGAGCACAGTCAACCTGCAGAGAAAACTCATTTTGGTCACTTGTACCCGCGATCTTGTCCTTTCGGTCACTACCCAAAGCTCATGACTGTAGGTGAGGGTAGGAACTTAGATAGATCGGTAAATTGAGAGCTTTGCCTTTCGGCTCAGCTCTCTTTAACACGACAGACGGATGCAGAGTACGCATCACTGTGAACACCACAACAATTCGCCTGTCCATCTTGCGTTCTATCCTTCCCTCACTCGTGAACAAGACCCCAAGGTAATTAAACTCCTCCATTTGTGGCAGAACTTCACCGGAGATTGCACCCTGAACCTTGAACCATGGACTCTGACTTGGAGGTGCTGATTCTCATCCCAGCCGCTTCACACTCAGCTGCGAACCAATTCAGTGAGAGTTGAAGGTCAGGGGTCGATGAAGTCAACAGGATCACATCATCTGCAAACAGCAGAGACCGAATCCTGCAGCCACCAAACCGAAACTCCTCAACGTCCTGGTTGCCCCTAGAAACTCTGTCCATGAAAGTAATGAACAGAATCGGTGACAAAGGGAAGCCCCGGCGGAGTCCAACCCCCACCGGAAATGGGTCCAACTTATTGCCAGCAATGCAAACCAAAGTCTGACACCGGTCATACAGGGAACGAACCGCCTGAATTAGGTGTTCCGATATCCCATATTCCTGGAGCACTCCCCACAGGAGGAACCCAGTCGAATGCCTTCTCCAAGTCTACAAAACACATATAGCCTTGGTTGGGCAAAATTCCCATGTACCCTCAAGGATCCTGCCGAGAGAATAGAGTTGGTCCACAATTCCACAACCAGGACGAAAACCACACTGCTCCTCCTGAATCTCAGATTCGACTATCCGGCAGATTCTCCCCTCCAGAACCTCTTAATAGACATTACCGGGAAGGCTGAGCAGTGTGATTCCACGATAGTTGTAACACACCCTCTAGTCCCCCTTCTTAAAAAGTGGGACCACCACCCCGGTCTGCCAATCCAGGGGCACCGCCCCCGTTGTCTATGCGATGTTGCAGAGTTGTGTCAACCAAGACAAGGAAACAGCATCCAGGGCCTAAAGGGAACCCCCGGGTCCTTGTCACCAAGGATCTTCTGTCACAGTTCCCAGGCACTGCTTCCTCTTTGGAAGATGTGAAGGTGGGATTGAGGAGGTCTTCGAAGTATTCCTTCCACCGGTCCACAACATCTCGAGTCAAGGTCAGCAGCACACCATCCTCACCATACACTGTGTTGACTGTGTACTGCTTCCCCCTCCTGAGATAGTGGATCATGGTCCAGAATCTTGGCTCTAGAACCAATTAATCGTAATAAATGATGGATGACTGCACTTGTATTACTCTTTTTTTGTAATAAAGCCTTCTAATTTGCACACCCATTATCACCCACGTGGACAGGTACCCATCAGTTGTCCCTTTTTTTGGGGATCAAAAACTACTTTTTAAAACCATTCACTAAAACACAAAACCAGTTAGCCAGTAGGATGGCAGCATAGGCTAATAATCGTAATTATTATACTGATGTTTAACATTTTGATTTCTTTTTGCACTAACTATAATGTCATTTAATTATTAACATCTATTTTTCTTATTCAAGTTTTATAACACTTTCCTTTCTTTTCACACAAGAAGTACACAATCATTAAAAGACTAAATGTAAGCAAATACATTTTAGTGGAACCTCTGTTAGCGTACACCCCAAGTAGCATGTTTTTTGGTCGGAAATATACCCACAAATTTTGCCTCGGTTTGTGCACTTTGTCCTGCTGTGTTATTAATATACGGGGTGAGTCCAACTGTGTTCACAACGTTGTTTTTTAAAAAATCTGGTCCGTCAGCCATCTATGATGTCATCAGTGGTTGACTCTGTAGTTCTTTGCTAACCAATGTAGTTACAACACAGGTTTTGGCTTTTGTTAAGGTGGGCCCTTTTGCAAGGCACTGCCCATCCAGATTTTTGTGTTCTAACATCTTTTGAAAAAAGGCAACGAGTCAGAAGTCAAGTTTAACAGTTTAATATTAAAAAGGAGTAGATAAATGCAATTGTAATTGCCCGTGCTGAAGAAAACTCTCAGACTACTAATCCAGATATTGGGGCGTCCAAACAGTCTGAGTTCCTCGTTCTTGCTTTGGAGGCGTTCCCAGTGCTCAGCAAACTTCCCATTAACTTTTTGTTGGTGTATTGGTATTGTACGTCCCAGCCAGAAGACAGGAAAGATGACTAATAATACATTTGTGGATGTGTGTGAAGTTAAGGAACAGGGTTCCTTTGTCCTAAGAAAAAGTCTTAGCGTTTAACTCTTTGTTGCAGATAAGATCTGCTTGCAGCTCTACTTTTACAACGAAGTCTAAACTTCCCTTCCCTTTCTCCAGAATAAGCCACAATGCAGCCCAATGGCGTTGCAAGTGCCAGCACTTTGATAAAGATGAGAAACACTACCAAATTCAAGAAATAACTCGCAGCAAAACACAAAGGTGGTGTCGATCTCTGCACGTCTCACTGTTGCCTTTTAGCCGTTTTTGTCAACAGTCAAGTGTTTAAAGTAAAAGTGACATTAAAAGATAATTTATGCCTTTCCTTTGTGCATTTTTATTCATTTTTAATTAGGGATTTCCGGATCTGACCTTTAGGAATGGGATTGGCTGCCGATCCCCTGTATTTTGAAGATCGGGCCGATCCAATTGCCGTAACTCTGGGCCACACTCTAACATCAACTTCCAGCAACTCCCGGAAGTCATATCCGTGGTGTAACATGGTGAAATTAGTTTCACATTGGACGCTGGATATGGTAGATTCCCCTCACTGTCCCCGGATTCCTCCGTCATGGTGCTGGGAGCTCGCACGGGAAGTGCCGCTGTAAATGCAGGTTGTTACTAACCCTAATTAAATTAATATTGCTTTAAAGAGAGTTTGTAAAAAAAAAAAAAAGTCATATTCTAAATCACACCACAAATGGATCTTTCACCATGGAAAAGGATTAGTCCTACCCTAAAAGTATTGTAATAGCGTCTGAATAATTTGACGTCAGGATGGCTGTAATGAAGTTGGCCATTTATTTGCATGTCAACGTAGAGCACCCATGATATAAAAAAGAGGTGCGCTTGAATAAACTCAGTTTCTCCCTGCTTGGTTGAATTGTGAATTGGGCTCTTCAATCTAACTTAATGTAACTTGTATCTGAAAGAAACAAACCAAAACATACAATAAAGCACACATACTGCATGCACTTTTTGGCAGAGCACAAAATTAGCATAATACAAAAGGGAGGATCATGGTCTGTGAGAGAGGGAGCTGTAACCAATCAGGAGGATGATATCAGACACGGTGAATGCTGTGACTAATAGTACAAAGAACTTTTTGTTACACTAAGTGCAATTAGAGTGAACTGTTCCGCTGAGACTAGAATGTGTCAGCGCTCCATTTAACCCTGAATTCAGTATTGCGGGGGTGGATGGGTGGATGGTGGGGACATGCTGTGTCATCATTAAGCACTACGTTGTTGAACTTTTTCTCCTCTAATTATTACTCTTGTAGAATACAAGAGTGCAATGGTTCTCAATTTTTTTTTCATGCCCCTCTTAGGGGAAAGATGTGTTTTCATGCCTCCCCCCATTTAGAAATACTCTTGAGGAACTGATAATATCCGTTTATTTGTCTGTAATGTACAGACTGAACTCGAAACTTAAACAATGAATTAAAATGCAACAAAATGGAGATCTCTGAAGCATACAAGCATATTCAAGGGTCAAACAGCATGTTGAGTAGGATAAATTTGTACTTGTTGGCAGGCATGTACTAACATTTAAAATCCCCCCTGCCTCTCGTGCTTGGGGTGCCCGTTAGCCTGTGTGAGAAATACTTCACCCATAGGTTTTATAAGTCAGGAATCTCTCAGAGATTAATGTATTCACTGAAGTCATAAATTAGTTGTATGTTTGCATGATAACTACATTCACTTGGTAGCACACATCTACACCTGATAAAGCAGTGTTCCCACACTTCTGTATGCATTTCTGCATGTTTGTAAGATTGCTCATCAGCCACACTCTTTATGTGAGACATGAACACTCATGTCTTTTTCTTTTCTCTGCATTCTAAAGATATAAAAAAGATAAAAACAGCCAAACAGGGGCAAATAAAGTGGTCCTTATATCCTGACAGACGTGCTAAGTTTTGCAATTTTTGTGAAATTTGGCCAGCACGTAGAGGAAGTAGGCTATCAAGTGTGTCGTACTCACCGAACAAGTGATTTGTGACACCCAAGTGCTTGCTGCTCGCCTTTTGATAGCTTTTGGATCTTGAGTGCGCCATGCGATTTGTGCATGATAGGTCCGTTTTGTGTAAGAGATGTACGTGTCCGAGCAACGTACGAAGCTTGTGCAGCCCACTCACTTTGATTGCAAGATAGGCTTACTGGCTTCCTACGGCCCCCACAGGTGTCGTCACTGTGAGAACCAGAGTGTACAGCAGGAAGAGACATCGCCACTGTCGGGAAAGGTGCATATACATGGTGTGAGCAGCTGCCATGCATCTACTGAGGAAGGGAGAACTAGCGTGTTGGGCTGGAGGTGCCACTCGCAGTGGCCGGGCAAGATGCATTAATGGGGGGGCTGGGACAGTATCCGTGGAAGTAAGGAAGTAGCAGACAAACGAGCCATGAGATGATTGAAATTGCATAATTTTTGCAATCACACTGTAAAAATCCAAGACGGTGAATCTGAAATGAACAGCTGCTTGGTGCGTTTCTTGCTCTGAACTATTTTGATAAGATAAGATTTGCAGCATCAGGTTACTAGAGGAAGGGATTTAACAATAACATTTTAAAGTCCCAAGGACAAGGACCAGGAAAAGACGCGTTGCTCTAACAGAGACCCGGACTACAATTGTCTCCAGAGAAGATGGTATGTCTCCCTTTTTGAAACGACCGCTCGTAATTGTATCTTTTATTTAATGTCAGTGTAAATATACCAAAATGCCAAAAACTAAATCCAATACGGTGAATAGAAAAAATTCGATTTCAGATCAACTTTTGCAATAAATATGACTGTAATTATTGGTTTTACATTCAGCTCCAGAACCATTCCCTCCTTCATTTTCCGTTGTTTACTTGTGGCACAATCCAGTCATCTGCTCCTGCCTTTTCTTGTTCCTTTCAGTTACTCATGCTGCTCCACAAATAAGGTATCATTCACAGTTTATTCTCAGATTGAAAATGTCTTCGATGGAGCTCGTTCCTGCTCTGAAACCAGCTTTTTCTTCAGTAATGATGGCCTCTGCAGCAGGCTTCAGTCTGTTTCAAATTATCTTAAGCGTCGTGTTTCTTGGGTGACTGATCTAGCTGATGATGTGATGGTAGATAGCCCTTAGCAGGGGTGGGCAAATTGCAGCCCACGGGTCACATCAAGCCCACCAAGCGTCTTAATCCGGGTATTTCTTTTTTAAAAACCTTTAACATTGAAAGTGTAGCTGGCAACATGACTTGCAGTGTTATTGTGGCACGCTTGAGTTGCCAAAATAGTCAGAAGCGCGATTTGTAGCAATCCAAACAACCCAACACGTCAACACACGAAGCACAAAGTAAGCTACATACTGCACCATGTGGGCATACAAACAAATATGTGCACACAATACCCATGCCAAAAAACACCCATATATTCCCACCAAAAGGCATGCTGGGTATTTAGTGGTACTATTTATCCCAACAGTTTGCTGTGTTTGTGGCATTTTGGCTTGATTGCAAAATATGTTGGGGAGGTTGTCAGAGAAGTAAACAAGGAGGAGTTAACATACTCTTGATATCCAATGTTTTATTGTTCATAATTCGTGTTGTTGTTGCAGCTGGACTACCCAGCATGCCTTGTGGGCATTTTGAAATAACAGCTTTAATTTATGTGTCATCTTTAACGCTTAGTTGTTGCTTATCACAGTAGTGCAGGTGTTTTCTTGTTCCTTGTTCTGCTTGATGCCATCTATACTGTATATTGACAACCCCCTCTGCCTAATTTTTTAACCCAATATGGCCCACGAGTCAAAAAGGTTCCCCACCCCTGGTCTATAGCAAGGTCTATTTTTGTAGTAGCATTATTTTTAAAGAATTATGTGCTTCATTCATTCATTCATTTTATACCGCTTATCCTCATTAGGGTCGCGGGTATGCTGGAGCCTATCCCAGCTGACTTTGGGCGGGAGGCGGGGTACACCCTGGACTGGTCGCCAGTCAATCGCAGAGAACTATGTACTTGTTTACAGTATATACATTTAGAATACTAGATAGATAGAGATAGATAGCGAATACTAGAGGTTTCTAACATCCAAGCTTGAACAAAATTCAACCGTGAAGAGAGCACTTAGGAATATTTAATTGTAAATGCCAACCGGGTTGTCATTTTTTACATGTTTTTAAATCCAGTGCTAAAAATGCCAACTCTAAGTGAGCCGTACTAAATGAGTTACCAAACTAGAAGGTGAGATTGTTTTTTTTCCCCTCATTTGTCAAGTGTTGTCTTATGTTGCCAATCACTTCAAACATATGACTGGGAAATACATTTCAATCATTAAAGTATTGGACCTCCTTCTCTTCATAATTGCTGTTGTGTTTGTGAAGGAAGGAGGTAAGATTAGTTTATAGAATGTCTTTGATGTCTAAGTATGACCCCTGTGGTTCTTTAGTAATAAAAAGCATTCTGGGAGTAAGTTTCATGTTGTATTATTCATATTCACCATTTGGTGAAAGGCTGTCTTTGATGCTGTTCCAATAATAGTCAAGATATTCCAATCAGGAACGGAACAATTGATTGTTACTGGTGTCTGCATATTGTAAAACTAGCCTGATAATGCAACCCCGTATCTCCCCTGCAGCTGTTGGCTCCCCGGTGAACTGCATTTGGCCCACGGTAGAATCCAAATGGGATTGCTGCATGGGAACATGCAAAAAAAATCAAAGATGACTAAATTAAACCTTAAAAACCAGAGCTATGTGTGCTTAAAAAAAGTATGAAGCATATACCACAAACCACAATACAAAACACGTAGAAGACGGAATACATATGATGTTTTTTTTCTAAACTACTACTAATTAATGTCAAAGAAATGTGATGATACATCTGTCTTAAATTGGGTGTTCTTTGTCAAATTATTATTTTAACATAAGGACTCTTTTTTTTTATTTAAATAACTGACCTTGACACTTTCTTGTGGTTTGCACCACTTGAAGTCATGTACTTTGACTTCAACCAAGTCCTTATATTAATTCATAATAATTGAAACAGTAAAAGTCTGCCCTTTTGTGGACATCATGGGATAGTCACATGAAACAAAACATGTTTATAAGAGTTAAGAATTATAGAAATTAAAGCAAAGAGAAGAAAAAACGAGCCTCTCTCTTTGTTTCATTTCCGCCTACCACCCGTCTACGTTAATGAATCTTTGCAGCTTTCTCTATCAGTTTTGGTCCATGGGTGATAAGTCAAACTTAATTCTCATCCAAATCCCCTCAACTAATTACACAGAGTCTGGGGAGTCCTGTGGTTTGCTCGAAGAGAAAGAAGATGCTACAGAGAATTACAGACGACTTTGACCCTTAAGACACACTTAAGAAAAACTTTACCCAAAGTTTGACTGTATTGTGTAAATGTAGCCACCAAATGCACAACTGACATTTTGCCATACAGTCGTCCCTCGTTTGGTTAGAAAAATAAGTGAATTGCCGGGAAGTAGTATTCAATAATAATAAATAGAATTTTTTTTTTTTCAACAGGATCACTGCACATTTAGCACAACTAGTTAGCCTCAAATTTATTTCTACTTATTTCTAAACTTAAAGGGTTTCAAAGGAGTGTGGAAAAAGAATAAAGAAGGATGCCAAAAACTTTCACTTCCACTCGGAAAGGTATGCAAACTCTATGACCTTATGTCGGACATTACAGGTAATGTAATGTCATGTCATGTCTCAATGTTTTGTGTCAGCAACAATTTTTTAATTGATTTATTTTTTTAAAAACGCAATGAGCTGAGGGAGTGATGTTCTAATTGCTATGTAGCGAGGGTAGAACTGTTATTTTTGCATATTTGCCACCATTCACTTTATTCAGAGATTATATGTCATACTCTTTTTCCTAGTATGGGCCACCACTACCATGTTTCCTTATTTGCTTGACCTCAGCTTTCATGCTACTTATTGTTTCTTGTTCAATCTTTTTTTGCCCTTCATTACAAATAGATTCTCTGGCATCTTCTGGAAAGAATTTTTATCTGAGTGGAACATAATTTCCATTCATTGCCATTACTTTCTGGAAAAAATTCCCTTATCTTCTGATGCAAATGTTGACAGCAAGGCTCATCAAGCTCATCACGGCTGACCTATTGCAATTCACTTTACTTGGACCTCGACCAGTCTTCCCTTCATGGTCTCTGGGTGCAGAATGCAGCAGCCTAGCTAGTGAAAGGACCTATAAGCCCGGACCATATAACCCCTGTGCTTCCATCTCTCATCATCTGGACTTACTACTACAAGGGACAGAGCCTTTTCTGTGGCTGCGCCCGCACATCAGAGTAGCACAAACACTTTAGCACTTTAAAAACCTGCTGAAAGACTCTTTTCACTGGCATTCAACAAAGACTGAACATGCACACTGATTTTATTTTGTGTACTGTATAGTTTTTAGCTAAACTTACTGTCTATGTGTGGTTATTCAACTGCTTCATTTTGTTATAACGTTTTTTTTACACTGCAGAGGCTGGCCAGAGCTGATCAAATGGACTTGGACTCCTTCACATGAGTTGTCATACCAATGTATGGACAATTGGGGTATAAAGTATCCTTGACAAAAGGCTTCCCGAAGAAACTATAAGAAACCCTGAGTTCACCCATTCTGCTTCCTACTGATGAACCTGAAAGAAAACTATCAGACAGACACGGGCTGTCCATATGTCTATTTCTCTTGGAGATTCATAAATAAAGATCTTATCTATTTAGGTATGCTGGGAGAGGCTCTTCATACCCCATTTTGGATGTGTTGACATTTTCCAATGAATACGGTATTTGTTTAAAGTGTACAGTTATTCATTAAATGCAATCATTTACCTTAATAACATTCTTTAGCCACACACATCAAATATGACACACCTTGGGCATGCACTCTAATGAGAGCAAGACTGTGATTTTTGAGAACTCTATCATTTTACGCAGTATTTGTGATGCAGGTCACGTCAAAAAGGCCACTGTGTATAGAGATGTCAGAATGGTGACACTTGCCCTCAAATAGATGCTACCCACAATGATGGTTTCCATTAGGTACAAACCGTTTAGCAATAAAACATAATCCACAGGATTGCAGGTAACTGGTGTAGAAATCAATGACTAACATTCAAAATTACATTCTGTATAAATATATTGTATTAAATATCGTCCTACAGTCATGACCGAAAGAATGAGATTGCAGATACAAGCGGGGGAAATGAGTTTCTTCTGTAGGGTGGCGGGACTCACCCTAAGAGATAGAGTGAGGAGCTCGGCCACCCGGGAGGAGCTCAGAGTAGAGGCGCTGCTCCTTCACATCGAGAGGAGACAGTTGAGGTGGCTCGGGCATCTAGTCCGGATGCCTCCCGGGCGCCTCCCTGGTGAGGTGTTTCGGGCATGCCCAGTCGGGAGAAGGCCCCCGGGAAGACCTAGGACACGCTGGAGGGACTATTTCTCACAGGTGGCCTGGGAACGCCTTGGTGTCGTCCCGGTGGAGCTGGAAGAGGTCGCCGGGGACCGGGAAGTCTGTACTTCCCTACTGAACCTGCTGCCCCCGCGACCCTGACCTGAATAAGCAAAGGAAAATGGATGGATGGATGGATCGTCCTACAGACACGCTGCTGCAAACTCAAACTGCAATGAGTAATTAGTGGGGGTGTCACGAGACACGCAGCTCATGAGATGATGAAAGAAATCGGTTCCATGAGACAATAATTTTAAGAAAAGTGCAAGACAAACAAACGTTTTAATTTAACCGAGTCACAAAACAGTGCATTATCAATATTGTCAATATTTAAAAGCAAAAAAATATTTGTTCTAATATATAATAAATATAAATCATAATAACGCAATATTTAATTTAATAAGTCATCTTTCATTCTGTAAAGTTGCGGAATTGGCCTTTGTGACATGTATTTTTTCACAGGCCATTTGCACTGTCTGTCAAATGTTTGCAGCATTTCTTGAAAAACAGGGGCTTCAGAATTTCAGCTTGTAGTTGAACAATGGCAGCTGATTGTTTTTGTTTTATCTACTTGTCTTTTTATGTCTGGGCTGCCCAGCTGTTCTTACGCACGCACTCACGCACACATGCACGCACGCACGCACGCACGCACGCACACCACTCAATTACCGTGACACCTGATGACAATTCTGCATGAGAGGTCAATTGACGAGAGCTACTATAAAGTTGGGATCTATATGCATTTACATCTGCAGACATATGACCAATGCGGTGCAAAAAGGCCAGGCTCGTTGGATAAAATAGTTGTGTACTGTCACCTTGAGCTTCAACTCCCATGCTTACAGTTATGAGCAAGTTTTATAGCCCATTATATTCACATGTACTAGTGATAGGAAGTTCGGATCATTTTACCAACTCAGATCTTTGAGTCCCGTTCAATTAAAAAGAAAAAATCTTTTTCTTGAGTCATTTTGTTCATTTTAGCAAAATATGATAAAAATGCAACATGTTTCTTCCTTATCACATCTACTGCTTACACAAACGTTAATCACACTACAAACAAGATTAAATTATAATGCTATAAAAAACTGAAAAGAATAATTCATTGTTTACCTGAGTATTTTGTCTATGAATCACTCACCTCACATCTCTGTCTCTTTTCCAGCCGTTNTGGTCAACAAGAACATTGACAAAGTAAAAGCAAATACCATTTTGAATTTGAATGATTAATGTTAGTTTAAAATGCTAACTTAATGATAACCCTAGCTTCAAGTTGCAAACCCATTTTGAAATAAAAGTGGAGCGCTGAAGTAATTTACTTAGAAACATAATGTGCTTCAGCTGAAGGGCAATGTCACTCAAGACTATCACGAAAGGAACGGTGACAATTCCACACCCATCCCCCTTTGTTTTGCACTAGTTGAGGGGAATAAAGGGCTTCAGACAGATTTTAACACTTCAGGAGAATGAGCAGCAGAAAAAGGAGGGACATTAGGATGCATTTTGTGGCAACTTCAGCCACAGAATCAAAATGCAACATATGCAAAAACAGTATTTCAACTAAAGGAGGAAGCACTTCTAATTTGAGAAGACACCTTAAATCCTCACATGCTGTTAGCACAAGTTAGAACGGAGACCGTGGATGATAGCCCTGCAGCAGCTGAAGCTGTTTCTCCCAGCACTTCTTCTGCTGGACCTCTGATGACCACATCTGCAGCCTCCAGTACACCAGCAGCACCAACCATCATCCACAAAGCAGTTAGGCCAAGGAGGCCACAACAACAAACTTCAATGAGCAGCTTTGTTACTAGACCAATGGATTCATTAAAACAAAGCAAATTTGATGAGGCATTGGTAAAAATGATTGTTTGTGACTTTCAGCCATTTTCTATAATGAACGATAAAGGCTTTAAGGAATATTCACGACTTCTCGACCAGTCATACAGTCTAACGAGCAGAAAAACTCTATCGAAAACTGTAATGCCTAGGCTGTATGACAAGGTAAAAGCTGATGTAATGGACAAACTCAAGAGTGCCTCGGCTCCTTGTCTCAGAGCAGACTGCTTGACTTCTTTGACTACAACAAGTTACATGACTGTGACATGTCACTTAATTGAGGACTTTCAGATGACCTATCTCCTGGACTGCT
This sequence comes from Oostethus manadensis, assembly GCA_024372805.1. NCBI lineage: Eukaryota > Metazoa > Chordata > Actinopteri > Syngnathiformes > Syngnathidae > Oostethus > Oostethus manadensis. The sequence goes on along the minus strand of QODF01000079.1, from coordinate 3,246,123 downwards.
TTGTTTTAACAGACAGACTGCTCACCTGGCAATGGAGCTGACAAGGGTTACAAATGAATGGGGTGTGGGTGACAAAATTGTAGCTTGTGTCACATACAACATTGTTTCAACCCTGAAAGACCATCTCCAATGGGGCCACATACCCTGTTTTGCACATATACTAAACCTGATTGTCAGAGCTGCATTAAAGGAGGTCCAAGCAATATTGCAGAAGGTCAAGACAACAGTTGAATACTTCCATAAAAGTACAATTGCTTCAGAAAAACTCAAGGCCACACAAATTCAGATGGGTGAAGAGCCGTTACGGTTAAAACCGTGGCCACACCGTGGATGTGGCCACAAGGTGGAATTCCACATTTTACATGATTGTATTTTACAAGATTTATTGAGATAAAAGATCTCAACTCAGCTCTGATGATGTACAGCAGCATTTCATTGGTGCCCCCGTTGGGGTAGTTCTTTGCGACACTGAAGGTCTTCTCCTCTGTGCAGCACTTGGGAACCGGATGGCCGTTGGCGTGGGAATTCTTCAGTATCTCAACGTTTTTGAAAGCTGAGTTGAGATGTTTTTGACATCTCAACTCTGGCACTAACCAATGCATCTCTGCTAACTTTGGCGCCAGAAAGGTGGGAAATGTCTAGAGAAATTTTGGAGATTATTAAACCATTTGTGGAGGTCACCATTGAAGTTAGTGCAGAAAAGTAAGTAGTCCAACATATTCTATTATTATTCATTTTAAAAAGCACTTCATCTGAAAGCATTTTGTCTGTTTTTTATGATAATTGTTTTTTCTATAGTCTTATTTTTAACAAAGGTGTATTTTGCGGTACTGTTTTTTATTTTGTAATAATTAATTTATAACCTGTTTTTAATCTTCATAGGTTTGTGACTGCCTCCAAAGTCATTTTGATGACAAGAGGTCTCCAGAGAATCTTTGCCCGATCTCAAAGAAATCCCTCCAGCTTTGACCCTGTTAAAAAGCTGGTGGATTCCCTGATATCAGAAATGACTAATAGGTTTGGCAAGTTGGAACATATTGAGAAGCTTGCTGATGGTACTTGCCTTGACCCAAGGTTAAAAAAGCAGGCTTTTGTCAATCACCAGGCACCAGAAGTCACTGTGAAAAGTGTTACAGCAGCTGCAGCAGCAATAAACACAGCTCAGATTGAGGAAGAGAACACGTCTGATCCTAGTGTGTTGGGAAGATTTTGAGGAGAGGGTAGCAAGCTTGAGGCATTCTGCTACCACTTCTAATATGTCAGAGGCTATGATGGAGATGCGGGCCTATCTTGCAGACCCTTCGCATATCAGATCCTCTTTATTGGTGGAGGAGATACTCACCTGTGTACAAAACCCTGTCTGAGGTCATGAAGGCAAGTCTTTGCATTGTGGCCACATCTGTGCCATCTGACTTTTTTTTTTTCTAAACTTGGGCAAATTATCTCAGAGAGAATAAACTGATTGAGCCCATCCAAGGTCCGAGAGCTTGTTTTTTTAAATGCAAACATGCCTTAAAGAGAGTCCTTTAAATATAGCCACATTGCACAGGCATATTTTTTCATTTAAATTGTTTTAACTTATTTAGGAAAAGTTATCCTGTGTGTTTGCCAGTCTTTCTGGCACAAAAGTGTTATTTATTTTAAAGCTTAATTATTTATTTTTTAAAGTGTTGATTGTTGTACACATTTTTATTGTTATTATATTGTGATATTGTGAAGTTAATTTGTTAAGGTTATTAGGCTCTGTGGCTTTAGTACCTTTTAAGTTAAATTTTTTTATTTAAACAGTTGTAATTAATTTTGAGAATAGTTTATCCTATTTGCTGTAAAGCTTTTTTCCAACAAAATGAACAATAGACACCCATTCAAAAGCGTTTTTAATATCTACAGTATCCTCCTTCAAGTTGTGGTACCATACGTTGGCGCGGTGTTGGAGCTCTTCGATAATCCACCTGGAAACGTTTGTACTCACTGTTCCTTTAGAGACAATGTTGGTTTAGATCCTCTGTTTACACTTAGCTGAGCAATGGCGGACATCCTACAGCAGTCCACGTGGAGAGGTAGGCCTCTGGTTGTAGACAAGGCCTGAGCACTTAATTGCAGCAGCTGTTGCAGCCATGTCTGAAGCACACTACCAAACAGGATTAAACCTTCACAAACGTCCTGCCTTATTTTGTAATGTTTATAATTTTTACTACCATCGTTATACTCACTCAGAGACATGTTTGAAAAGCCCTCTCCCACAGACACACGTTGCTCTCCCGTCAAGCAAAGCAAAAGCTAATCTGCTAACATGTTCACATGTCATGAATCTACTGCTTCCACATTTCAAATGACAATGTTGCATACACACAAATTTACTCATGTAATGCAATTAGGTCCACAAACTCGTATATCCAAACTAATTTAGTGCACGGAATGTCATCACGAGGCCTGGAGGAGGGGCTCACAGGCGAGCACCTGGTGGCATGGCCTTCACCCGTGGGGCCTGGCCGGGCCTAATCCGAAAAAGCCACACGGGAACCCCCGCAAACCCACCACCTGCAGGGGCAAGCTTAAGGGTCCGGTGCAATGTGATTTGGGCAGTGGTTGAGGGCGTGTGTCGGGGCGACCTGGTCTTCGGCGGCCAAATCTGGTTCTTGGGACATGGAATGTCACTTCTCTGGTAGGGAAGGAGCCCAAGCTTGTGGAAGAGGTGGAGACATTCCGACTAGTTATAGTCGGACTCAATTCACCCCACAGTTTGGGCTCTGAAACCAAATTCCTTGAGAGGGGCTGGACCTTGTCCTTCTCTGGAGTTGCTGCAGGGGAAAGGCGGCAAGCTGGTGTGGTCTTATTGTTAGCCCCCCGGCTTGGTGCCTTTGTGGCTGAGTCATCCCCGGTGAACGAGAGGGTTATTTCCCTGCGGCTTAGGGTTGGGGAAAGGGTCCTGACTGTGGTTTGTGCATATGCGCCGAACGGCAGTTCAGAGTACCCAGCCTTCTTGGAGCTATCTGGGTTCTGGAGAGCACCCCAGCTGGTGACTCCATAGTTCTACTGGGAGACTTCAACGCCCATGTGGGGAATGACTGTAGACTTGGAGGGGCGTGGTTGGGAGGAACGGCCTCCCTGACCTGGACCCGTGTGGTGTGTTGTTGCTGGACTTCTGTGCGAATCACAGTTTGTCCATAACAAACACCGTGTTTGAAGATAAATATGTCCATAAGTGCACTTGGCACCACGACACCCTAGGTCGCAGGTATATGATCGACTTTGTGGTCGTGTCATCAGACCTGCGTCCGCATGTTCTGGACACGTGGATAAAGAGAGGGGTTGAGCTGTCAATTGACCACCACATGTGATGAGTTGGATTAAATGGCGGGGAAAGATGCCGGACAGACCTGGTAGACCCAAACGCGTAGTTAGAGTGTGCTGGGAATGTCTGGAAGAGTCTCCCGTTCGTCGAGTCTTTAACTCTCATCTCCTGCAGACCTTCGTCTGCATCTCGAGGGAGGACCGGGATATTGAGTCCAAATGGGCCGTATTTCGTGCCTCCATTGCTGAGGCAGCCAGTCGTAGTTGCGGCCACAAGGTGGTCGGTGCCATTCGTGGTGGCAAGCCCCAAACCAGATGATGGACACCGGGGTTAGGGCTGCTGTCAAGCTGAAGAAGGTGTCCTATCAAGCATAGATGGCTTGCGGGAGTCCTGAAGTAGCTGACAGGTACCGACAGGCCAAGCGGCACAAAGCTTTGGCGGTAGTCAAGGCAAAAACTCGGGTGTGGGAGGAGTTCGGTGAGGCTATGGAGCACGGCTTTTGGTCGGCCTCGAAAGAGGTTCTGGCAAACCGTCCAACACCTCAGAAAGGGGAAGCAGCCTCCAGTTCACACTGTTTACAGTGCGGACGGGGGCTTGCTGACCTCGACTGTGAATATAGTTGGTCGGTGGAAGGAATACTTTGAGGCCCTTCTCAATCCCACTGACATACCTTCCATAGAGGAAGCATAGTCTGAGGATACGTACGTGGACAGTTCTATCACCGTGGCTGAGGTAATTGGGGTAGTTAAAACACTCCCCAATGGCAAGGCTCCGGGGGTAGACGAGTTCCGCCCTGAATTCCTCAAGGCTCCTGATGTTGGGGGAGTGTGTTGGTTGAGACGCCTCTACAACATTGCATGGAAGTCGGGAACAGTACCTCTGGACTGGCTGACCGGGTTAATGGTCCCCATTTTTAAAAGGGCTGACCGGAGGGTGTGTTCCAACTATAGGGGCATCACACTCCTCAGCGTCCCTGGGGCAGTCTACTCCAGGGTGATGGAGAGAAGCGTACGACCGTTAGTCGAACTTCGGTTATAGGAGCTGAAATGTGGTTTTCGTCCCGGTCGCGGAACACTGGACCAGCTCTACACCCTTGCAAGGGTACTGGGGGGTATGTGGGAGTTTGCCCAACTGGTCTACATGTGCTTTGTAGACTTGGAAAAGGCATTCGACCGTGTCCCTCGTGGTGTCCAGTGTGGTGTGCTCCGGGAGTACGGGATTGGTGGCACGCTACTACATGCCATTCGGTCCTTGTACAATCGAAGGAGGAGCCTGGTTCGCATTGCCAGCAGTAAGTCAAGCTTGTTTCCGGTGAACGTTGGCCTCCGCCAAGGCTGCCCTTTGTCACTGATTCTGTTAATAAATTTCATGGACAGAATTTCTAGGCGCAGTCAAGGCGTTGAGGGAGTCCAGCTTGGTGACCATAGGATCTTGTCTCTGCTATTTGCAGAAGATGTGGTCCTTATGACCTCATCAGGCTGTGATCTTCAGCGTTTACTGGAGCGGTTTGCAGCTGAGTGTGAAGTTTCTGGGATGGGACTTAGCACCTCCAAATCTGAGGCCATTGCTCTCAGTCGGAAACGGGTGGACTGTACTCTCCGGATTGGGAGTAAGGTCTTGCCTCAGGTGGAGGAGTTCAAGTATCTTGGGGTCTTGTTCACGAGTGAGGGAAGGTTGTAGCGTGAGGTCGACAGACGGATCGGTGCAGCATCCGCAGTAATGCAGAGCTGTACCGGTCCGTCATGGTGAAGAGAGAGCTGAGCCTTCACATCAAAAGGAGCCAGTTGAGGTGGAGTGGGCATCTCATCCGGATGCCTCCCGGGCGCCTCCCTGGTGAGGTGTTTCGGGCATGCCCAGCCGGGAAAAGGCCTCGGGGAAGACCTAGGACACGCTGGAGGGACTATGTTTCACAGCTGGCCTGGGAACGCCTTGGTGTCCTCCCGGTGGAGCTGAAAGAGGTTGCTGGGGACCGGGAAGTCTGGACTTCCCTACTGAACCTACTTCCCCCGCAACCCGGACCCGGATAAGCGGAGGAAAATGGAATGGAATGGATTTGTATGTTGTCTATACGATTATCCTAATTGATCTTCTTTGTAGTAAATTAAGCGAGTGATATGTACTGTAGCAGGTTCGATCAGAGGTATTGGGAGTTTAATAAATCCAAATAGAAGGAGAGATAAACACAGCTATTTATTTAAACACCAAGCCAAATTAAAACAGACGTCTGAGCTAATCATCTTTCACTGCCAGCACACAACCTACGTGAGACTTACAACAGCAGATCAGCAAAAAGCAAAGTATCTGTCCCTGCCCAGCTTTTTATAATTTAGGATGCCGTAGTCCTCCTCGCCTCCGCCTTGACAACAGTCATTTGTTCGCCGTTAGCATCAATCACCCCTCCTCCTCTGAAGCAAATGGCGATGGGGCCAGTCCAGGTGTCATCTTATCTGCACCTCCTCTCTCCTTTCACTGCTTTATAGTTGCCAGATGGTGCTTCCTTGTCTTGCTACTCGTGATAGCCGAAGACTGTTGATTCCGTGGGCCTCTAATGCTCCAACGATGTCTGTTGTTGTGTTTCTGCAAGTGTGTGTGTGTGTGTATTCAATCCTTCATTTCCCCTCTTGGCCTTGATAGACGCCACACAAATAATGTCCCACAAGCAAGCGTGTTTATTCAATAGCAGAAGCAAGAATCATAGTGTCCGCGGGGATTAACTCTTCTTCTTCTACCAGACCAAGTCTTACAAGCCGGTACTGACCCTTCGGATCCCCGAAGAGCATCTGCAAGATCGCCTCCACAGCCATGTGCATAACAGGAATCCCACAACAACCACAAACCGAAAGCAACAGAATCGTGGCCACAACAGCAATAATAACAGTTAGTACGATGTGTTTATATTTACCAAAGGATCCAAGGAGGTTATCCAGCCAGCTGTTGTTCACCCCAGAGTGCTCTTTCATTTTGACATTTAGGGCTTTAAGCCCTTCAATGGCCCTGGTTAACCTCCCATCCGGAGCTGTGTTGTTAGGAATGAAAGTGCAACACTGCCCACCAAACATGGAACACACACCATCCTCTTCTGCTAGTGACATATCTAACGCAACCCTATTTTGGAAGGCCATGAGTGATGTAGCTTTAAGTTGGTCATGTACTGCCCTAAGAGCCACCTCTGTCTGATTGCCTAACCGCTGAACATTATAGTGAATATAATTAATACGTTCCATATTGGCATTAGTGGTAATCTATGGCAAAATGGATGCGAACACTGCTTTGATAGGATCCGCAAGTGTATACACGTCGGGAACTCCCCTGGGGATGCCAATTGCGTCAATGTACGTCGGGTCCTCACCATGTATCCATGAGTTATCAGCACGCCGTCGTTTGCTAAGTACTGGATACACAGCAGCGTCCGTCTCGAGGATACGTTTGGCCAAATCAGTCATATCTTGATATGCCATGGGGAACACTGAAATTTGGAGAAGAAGAGAAATTAGCGCGCAAGTCCTGGTCATGTTACGAACGGGAAGACGGTCATAAATTTCCGTTCCTCCACACAACTACCAGAGGTCCGCCCTTGACACCAGGTGGTGGGATTGATTACAGGGTATTATCACCGAGCATTGATTCAGTGGTACAGAACCTAAAGAGTACATGAAGCCGGTACTTACATTAAAATTCGTCACTGCCACGTGCCTGTGGAAAAGGGGCTTGTTCTGGGTGACCTTGGTGATCTTGGGAAAGATATTATCGTATCTCTAACAATTGTTGTCTACTTGTTCGGATGCACAGGTGGCGTTGATGATCGATATGTCAGCCACCCGGCGGCCCCGTTCAATCATACTGGATGTGTTTAATGGTACCGATAAATCCTGGCATGTGGAGTAGGCTACCTCCCCTTTGGTGCGAATCGAGTAGGTGACCGTCCAATTGTGGGCTTTGTAGTTGATCTCCTGGGGTGAGTCAGCCGCTGGTCGATCCCCCTGGGGTAGAAAAGACCAGATAAAGATAGCGATGAGAAGCCCCACTCACCTCACCGAGACAAGATTTATCAATGTCATTAAAATAATTGCATTGAAGCAAAGTAGAGCAAGGCATCTGCGTGTGCGTGTATCAGTGGCGTCATGTCTATCAGTATGCATGTGGTGCGTGTCACAATCAGGTGGGACTCCTTCCTTGGCCTCCTTGGCAGCCGATGGGAGACGTTGAGGATCGACTGCATAATCTTTGGCTGTGATGTCATCAACCAGTCTCATCCTCCCCACCTCGGACTGGGACACTCCCAGTCTGATCTGACAAAGCCAGGGTAACATCATCTGTGAAGTAGACAAGTCCAGTCAGCAGAACAGTCGTCAGTAGGTCAGGTCGTCAGTCAGTCACCACACGAAGCTCGCACTTATGTGGAGCGCCGCCGGAGGGCATGTGATCCGCCATGTTGACACTGGAGTGCACATATTGGATGTTGGGTGCCTCCAAAACTTTCAATAGAAGCAATTTGTCAGGGAGAGGGCATATTGAAAGCAGACGAAGACACAAAAGTAATGACAGAATGTTTAGTCAGTACAATCAAAGCTCTCCCCTGCATCAAGTGGGCCGTTTTGTTGATGATGGTGGCTAAGCCAGCCGCAAAACAGACACACAAGGGCTGTCTTTGTTCAATGGGGTCGAGAGACACACTGACATACATGAGGACACGTCTGGATGTGTCTCGGTTCTGGTACAGCACGCCGTCGGCCACTGAGCCGGAAATAGAGACGTCCAGATGCAAAGGAATGGTCGGGTCGGGCACGGCAAGGGCCACAGCCACAGCCAAAGCCTGCACAAGGTCAATAAAACATGTAGATGTTTCAGTCGTCCAGTCAAGAGTCGCATTACCATGTTTGGCTACTTTGCTTTAATCAGGGCCCTAAGTGGGGTCGTGCGCTCAACATAGCATGCAATGTATGCTCTACTGTACCCACATAGGCCCAGAAAAGAAACATTTCACGTACCGTGTGTGGCTTGGGATGTTGCAAGATAGAGAGTCAATGATCATTTGACATAGAATAGCCGTTAGCTGAGACGACACGTCCCAAAAAGGACACCGTGCATCTGCAACATTGCAGCTTTTTCCTGGATACTTTAAACCCAAGAAGGTGTAGTTTGAGTAACAACCGTTTGGTGGCGTCCAGACAGGCATCAGGCAAGGAGGATATCTGCATCATTGAAATGTAAAAGCAAAGTACTGTCTGCTATCTGGATGCAAAAGGCAAACAGAAGAAAGCTTTTGCCAGGTCAATTACTGTGAAATATGCATATGTAGGAAACAGGGAGGTGAGAATGCGGTGGGGGTCAGGGACAGGCAGAACATTGGTAACCGTGAAATAATTTATTGCTCGTAAATCATGAGCCATGCGGTAACTTTTACTATCTGCCTTCAAAACAGGATGTAAAGGAGTCGACCATGGAGAGGAGGATTCCTCTAAGACCCCTGCTTCCCATAACCGCCACAGCGTCTCCAACATTCTTGCATACGCCTCCGGGGGCCAACGGTACTCCGATCTGTGAATGACATGAGATTCAGCAAACTGTATCTGAATGGGTGGGGTTGTTATGCTGAGACCACCATCAAACCGTCCTATCAACCACACCTCCTCCAGGATGGAGTCAAGCAGTGCCGCTGCTAGATTGTGATCAGATACGTCCCTACCATGGTGACGTGTTACCTCCAGATGTTGAAGCACAGCCTCATCATAGAAGCAGCCTTGAACCCGGAAGGCCTCTGCTGAGGGTGAATATTGAACCTATGGAACATCTAAATCGTGCCAATCTGTTAACGCACTTAATGTTTTTACCATAGGACCCAGTTGTCGTGCCTCGCTACCGGGAGAGACCGCCATAGTGATGTGAGGTATTGACTCATGTCCCATCCGGAACCAGTTCTCTTGTGCCGGGTTCTGCCGTACATGAGCCGCCACACCCTCTTTGCCAATATACAATGCATCGGATTCTAAAGACCATTCACCTGGGTCTTCTTTCAGGCCCTCAAAAGCCAGTATTGCAGTCCACGGATGTTCCGTCCGGAAACTGAACTGTGAGGCCAGCCGGTCCACACAGTATGGTTGCTTGTGTTGCTATAAGCAAGTCCCGTCAAATGAGGCACACCGAGGTTTCAGGTGTATACACAAACTTTTGTCTCAGCTGGAGCCCTGCAAGATGATTGTCCACCAGTCCGTTCAATGATTTCCCATCCACAGTCAAGGGAAGCAAGGGTTCTGCCGTGTCCTTGCCCCCTGGGCCTCCACACAGAAAACAGGCGCGGGGTGGACCCGCCATTATGTTTATTCCCATTCCCCTACCCGCGGGGGGTTAGGGGGGGATTTGGGGACAGATGAGGTGGAGGAGACGGCGTGACAGAGGCAGACGGAACAGTCAATATTGATGAAAATGTATGTGCTGATTCAGATAGTTACTTTAAACAGTGGTTGCTGTGATTACTAAATGTATTCAAATGTGCCTGACATTGTATAAACCGGCCTGTGGGGTTTTGGTGACGTGTGCGCCAATTAGTCAAATTACCACTAGACCGGCTGCAATTTGCCTTGCACAGAGAGTAGACCAGGTTGGAGCCGGCAAGCTTTCAGCGCACCTCCGGCGAAACCTTTTGGCACGAAATTGTCACTACGCGAGGCTGAATCAGTCGGCACCTCCCTGCTGCGCCGCCACACCCATTGCGGCGCGCCTCATTCCTTGTTTTTCTCCTAACTTGGAATGTCATCACCTTTTAGTAATTTGCTATTTTTTTCCAGGGCTTCCCAGTGCCTTAATGCCCAAACAAACTCGGGTGGTGTATTTTTCACAATGTAGTGTAAACCACCTTGTTCACATTGCCCCCTTTTTAATGTGACATTGATTTGTATTTTTCTGCTAGCACATGGTGGAAGAGAACCATGTGTCTGATGGAGAGGAGCTTTGAAGAAAGACTGGTAGATGAGGTATGAAAGTACCGATATCTTTACACTTAACACTCCACAAAGAGCATACAAGAACTCCTGGAAAGAAGTGAGCAAGGATGAGGCAATGTGCAGAGCAAAGTGGAAATATCTGCCACTGCTGTACAAAACCAGCAGGTACAACAGCTCCTTTTCCTCTTTGTTAGTGTTGGACGAGATGACAGAAAAATGTTAACGTACACACAAGGATTGTGGGAAATGAGTTTCACAGACATTTCACAGGAAACTACAACGCTGCATTGTGCTTGACTATGAAACCTCTGATAACTGCGGACATTCCGCGTGGAGTCTGCTGCGCTCACAGTATGCTCGAGTCTGTGAGCACCTTTTGGGTGCATAGGCACCCAAATACCCATCAATGCTCTAGTAGGCGATGAGTGGAGCTATCTCATAGGTAGTCCTTCCACAACATTAACGTTTACGTACATCAACAAGCCTTTTATCTTTATTAAACAACATAAAAGTTATATTTAGGGTCACTCTTGCCATGCCATAAGTAGAAAGCCTTGTTGCTTTCTACTTATGGCATGGGGTCCACTGCAAGACTGGAGCCCGGGCTGAGAGCACTATTGGCATTATCAAACCCTGTCTCAGAGTCAACCAGATAATATTATCATGGCAAGTGTTGTTGTCCATAATATCTACACTTCTCTGATGGAAACCACCAGTGAAATAAAGACACATAAAGTCCAAAGTCCACGCAAAGATGTCAAGGAATGTGAATGTGTAGAAGTAGTAGCCAGTAGCTATACATAATATTAAGATATATGGCACTGTAGGTGTCCACACATCGCTAAGCAGAGATCGAGTGTGAGTGTGAAGTGTTTGTGTGAAAATGTGTCAAGTATAAACGCTGAGAGTGTCGGTGAATCAGCAGCTTACCGAAGAAATGTTTGTAGCGATAGAAGAACCACGGGAACGTTGCCGGAGGGAGTCAAGACAGCTAGCTAGCAAGCTAACAAGCCAGCGAGCTAACCTGTTAACCTCCAATTTATTTTTCATAAACTTAAAAAAAATAATAATTTCGGCACACCATGCCGCCAAAGAGAGCCGTAGCCATGGATGAGACGGGGGACATTGGGAGGATGTTGGAGTCGTTGGCATGGGACGTTGCAGCTATTAAAAGTAAACAGGACAGGATTCTAAGACTTGTGGAAGAGGTGGCGCAGTTACGTGTTCGATTGGAGGAGAAGGAGAAGAGGATTGCTGACCTGGAAAGGAGAATGGAAGACCTGGAGGAAAAACAGTGTAACTCCAGTTATGATTCTGAGATTTGTCAACAGGAAAAAGAAGGTGGCATTGATGAAACAAGGAAAGAAATTAAAGGGAACTGGTCACTTAACAAAAATGAATGCAGAAATTGCTAAACAAAAAAAAGCCAGATATTTGAGGAAGCTCAACAAAATTGAAAGTACATGGGTGCAGAACTGCAAATTTTCATTAAACTAAAGGGTTCACCTGAGCAGGCCACGGCGAAAGTCATCAAAGATCTGAGGAAACTGGAAAAATATGAAGGCTAACTGCACGTGAAAATAAAACAAACAGTTCAACAAAGTCAATAGATAATAATAGTGTGGGGATACGACAAATGATCTTGAACTATAATCACCTGGAGCTAAATCCACAAGAGTGCTGAATATAATAATGCAGACTTGGAATCAGAAATAGACCCTGAAAATATGTTCTTTTCATTCAACACTGATAAATGTAACTACTACACTGAAGAGGATTGTAATAACGTCATTAATTTTGAAGGTAAACTGTCCATAATTCACTTCAACGGCAGGAGTATGTTCACAAACCAGTGCCATAAAGGAATATCTACAGCGATTTGAACACCCATTTAGTATTATAACAATATCAGAAACATTTATTTAATGAAGATAAAGGTATTGACTTTGAGCTTGAGCAAGGATGTGTTAGAATGTACTGTATATCTATAGAAATGATACAGAAAATAGAAAAATGTCGTTATAAGTTGTTTATACCGAGCACCAGGTTCAAATTTAGAAAAATCTACAGACTGGGTGTAAAAAATGTTTTCGGTAGTAAGTAATAGAAAACTATTCATCTGACATATGATGAAAAGTTAAGTCAATATGACATTGATTAGATAAATCCAAATACACATAAAACAACTGATGAATTCCTCAAAGATGTACAGTATGAGTTTATACCCAACGATAGCAAGACCCAACAGAATCACAATACATTGTGCTACGCTTATAGATCATATTTTTGCAAATACTGTACCATCCAGAATACAAATATTATATATGGCCACCATATGGCTTATTGATATGCGACATAACTGATCATCTGCTTCTCTTCACATTGTACGACTCTGATTATAATTATCATAAAAAAAAAAAAAATCTGTATTTCTGTGTCTGTATCTGTAATCTCAAACCATTAGGAACCGAGGAAACATTAAGCTCACTTGAATCTGATTTATTACAACAAGACTGGAATATTACATACACAGAGAAGGATGTAGATTGTGCCTTTAACAAATTTTTGGACATCATTTGTCTTTTATGTGACAAAAATTGTCTGATCTGTAAGGTAAATAAAAATAGCACTGCTATAAAAACTCTGTATATAAAAGATATACAAAATACTCACAAAAAGAAAAATACTTTGTTTAAACAATTAATTAATGTAAGAACTGAAGAATCCGAAAATAGATATAAATTGTATAAAATTGAATTGGCTAATATTATACCAATCTACTAAATATTAATACAAAGAATATTAAAATGATCTGGGGAATACTTAATAATTTAATTAAAAGTATACATATGCAGATTAAGTTATACATATGCAGATTATTTTATTGATGAGAATAAAGACATCTACAATATGAATAAAATTGTCACGCGTGAGAGTCGGAGCAGGAGAGGAGGTTCCCAAGATGCGGAGACGAGACCGTGCAGGTCTGGTAAGTCTCTTTACTCAATGTTGTAATCAAGAGAGCAATTCCCAAACATAAAGCGTCGGTGCATAAAAAAAAAACTACAGGACCGTGGCTAAGACTAAGACGACTGAAGAGAAAACTACCTGTGAGTCAGGCAAACTACTGTACTAGCAGGAGGGTAGAAAAACAGACAAAACTAAACAGAACCTAAACAGGCTAACTACACAGTGGCAAGGACACCGGCGAAAAGGTGTGGCATGGGCACCAAACATGGAAAAATAATCCAGTAACCTCTAGTAGCAGTCAAGGGTATAAAAAGTGGTGGAGCCGGATTGGTAACAGGTGCGACTGCTGAGTAGAACCACCTGACTAACGGCTGGCCAATGTCTGTAGAGGGTACACAAGACAGAGCAGAGAGTGAAACATAAGACCAACCTGCCCATGTCACAGAGGAGTGTGACAGTATTCCCACGCCGCCCCAACTCAACGAGCGCCACCCGACGGACCCACCGGCTTGTCAGGAAATTTATCATAGAACCCTAGATGAGGGCGGGGTCAAGGATGAGCGACCGAGAAACCCAAGAGCGCCCCTTGGGACTGTAACCCTCCCAGTCGATGAGATACTCCACACTCCTACCCCGTCTCCTGGCGTCCAATATGGTCCCAGCTGTGTAGGCCAGATGACCATCAACCAAGCGAGGAGGAGGAGGCACAGGTGGCTGGCAGAGGTCACTGGACACCACAGGCTTAATGCGGAACACATGAAACACTGGGTAGGTCCTGAGAGAGGAGGGCAGCGCAAGTCTAACCGACGCTGGATTCACCTTCCGCACCACCTCGAATGGTCCAATAAATCTGGGGCCTGGCTTCTTAGATTCCCCTGCCAGCGACAAGTCCCGAGATGACAACCAAACCCTCTGCCCAGGTAGGTAATCTGGTGCAGGCCTTCGATGGCGATCTGCCAGTCTCTGATTACGCTTGGCGGTGCGGGATAAGGCAGCCCGTGTGTCCCGCCAGACCCGACGACGGAGGGAAGCCATCGATTTCACCGCAGACGTGGGCTCCTGGGCGAGAAACAACCAAAAACGCTGAGAGAGAAGAAGGGCGGTCCGTCTGGCCCCGGGATGGCAAGCAATCTTGGAGCAATGGGCCCAAGTCAATAACTCCGAACGTAGGTTTTGTGGAACAAACAGTCTGCCCGTAGGGCACCTAGCAGGGGTAGGGGTGTCTCTACTGGGCTTGGTCACTCGCTTCTCAACCTCCCACTGGAGACCACCCAAGATACGAGAGTGGGAAATGATGGGTTCAGGAGAGGGATCCTCCACATGTGGAGCATGTATCCTGGAGAGGGAATCCGCTTTGTCATTGAATGAGCCCAGGCGATAGGTGAGTGTAAAATCAAATCTGGTCAAAAATAGGGCCCACCGAGCCTGACGAGGGTTGAGACATCTAGCAGAACGGTTGTATGAGAGGTTCCTGTGGTCCGTGTAGATAACGGAAGGATGAGCCGCTCCCTCCAACCAGTGCCTCCACTCCTGCAGGGCGAGGACCACCGCCAACAGCTCCCGAATGCCAACATCATAATTGTGTTCAGTGGGCGTGATACGCCTAGTGAAAAACGCGCAGAGGTTCAGCCTCTGGTCGGTACTGGGATGCTGGGAGAGCTCGGCCCCAACCCCTGTCAACCTCAACAAAGAAAGGGAGAGATGGATCCGGGTGGACAAGAACCGGTGCCGATGTGGAAAGAGACTTGAGCCGCCAGAAAGCCAGATCGGCCCCCGGCGACCATTCAAACGGAACCTTAGCAGGTGTTAGCTTGTTCAGCGGGTCGGCCACTTTACTAAAATTCCGAATAAATTGCCGGTAAAAATTAGCGAAGCCCAAGAACCTCTGCAGGAACTTTCTAGATGTGGGAGTGGGCCAACCAACCACCGCCTGGATCTTGGCAGGGTCAGATCGAAATTGACCCTTCTCCACAATAAATCCCAGAAAGGACATCGAGGGTGAGTGAAAGATACATTTCTCTGCCTTGACATACAGCTGATTTTCTAGCAGTCTCTGGAGAACGAGACGCACATGCTGCTGGTGACGTTCGAAAGAGGAAGAGAAAATGAGAATGTCATCCAAGTAAACAAAAACAAACTGACCAATCATATCGTGGAGGACGTCATTAATAAGATGCTGAAAAAACGCGGGGGCATTAGTAAGCCCTAAAAGCCATTACACAATACTCAAAATGCCCTAACGGCGTGTCAAAGGCGGTCTTCCACTCATCTCCATTGCGGATGGGGATGAGGTGATAAGCATTAAATAAGTCCAACTTAGTAAAAATGACGGCGTTGTGAAGCGGAGTGAAGGCGGAATCTAAGAGGGGCAAAGGATACTTATTTTTCACAGTAACACCATTAAGGGATCGGAAATCGATACATGGGCGCAAGGAGCTGTCCTTCTTCTGGACAAAAAAAATCCTGCCGCCGACAGAGAGGAGGAAGACAAATATGACCTGCAGCGAGAGAGGAGGAGATATACTCCTGTTTGGGTTGAGAAATGTTATACAGTCTGGATGCCGGGAGTGGTGCATCGGGCAGGAGGTCTATGGTGCAATCATAGGGTGGGGGGGGGGGGGGACATGGCGCGGTCTTTACTAAAAACCTCCCCCAGAGAGCGATACTCTTCCGGAACCAGTAAGAGATCCGGAAAGGCTGCAGGCGAGATAGAAAGGCAGCTAGAGGAAGAGGCTGAGCGTATACAGTGAGAATGACAAAATGTTCTCCAATTAGAAATCTTGAATAAGGACCAATCAATTAAAGGGCTATGTTGGTGCAACCAGGGAAGACCAAGAACGACAGGAGCCGAACGTGAGGATATCACAAAAAAACGAATAGACTCGTGGTGGTTACCGGAGAGAGAGAAAGTAATAGAACGTGTCTGGTGAGTTATGGACGCTAGATGGCGACCGTCAAGGGAACGCACATTCGTAAATCTCTTGACATGTACTGTAGGGATATTAAGTTTCTTTACCAAGTCACAGTCAATAAAGTTTGCGTTCACTCCCGAGTCCACAAGGGCACAGATAGAACGGCAAACTCTCCCCTCCCACGTCATTGTACCCTCCACTTGCAGGCGGCCCACCGATGACGAAGATGTCGGAGAGGAAGCCCGTCACCTGAACTTTTCGTCGAAGCAGGACGCCGCGGGGTGGGCCGGATGGAGCAGCGGGAGATGAGGTAATCCGCCGAACCACAGTAGAGGCAGAGACGGAGCCGCACACGGCGAATTCTTTCCTCCACTGACAGATGATTGGCCTCCAGCTGCATTGGAAATACCTCTCCAGAAACCTCCAATGGCGCGAACGGCGGTGGGGGCAAATAGGGAAGTATCTTATCTCGGCGTCTCGGAGCCAGACTCGGGAGCTGAGGCGGGTGCACTCCTCGCTGATGTTCATGCTCCCGCAGACGGTTGTCCAGCCGGATGGAGAGAGAAATTAGTTTATCGAGAGTCCGAGTCTCGTCCCGGGATGCCAACTCATCCTGCAGACGAGAACTGAGGCTGGACAAAAACACACATTGTAAGGACGTCTCACACCAGCCGCCTTCCGCCGCTAAAATGCGGAATGTGATCGAGTGGTCCGCTACCGAGCTCGCATCTTGGCGTACGACCAAGAGGCGTAATCCTGCCTCTCGTTCCCTGCAAGGATGGTCGAACACACTCTTAAGCTTTTCCACAAAAAGAGGTAAACTGGAAAGAAGTTCGGGCTTGTTCTCGCATACCACCATTGCCCATTTGGCGGCGCGACCTGCAAGCTTGCCAATCATATATGCCACCTTGGCTGAGTCAGAGAAATAAGTGTGGCTCTGTTGGTTAAACACGAGGAGGCATTGATGTAAAAATAGCCTGCAACCTCCCCGTGCAAGGGGATTCACCAGATTAAGAGCCGATGGGGCCGTGTTCTGTGGCGGTAAGGGCTCTGCCGTGGCCCGAAAACGGGGCGGAAGTAATCCGGGCGTGCATGTTGCGGACGAACGTGGAGAGATCCTCCAGCTTCTCCTCATGGCGGGTGATTGTTTGGCCCTGGGCCTTAAGAGCGAAACGAAGTTGTTTATTCTCCGCGGGATCCATGGTGTTGACTGGATTATTATGTCATGCGTGGGAGGTTCCCAAGATGCGGAGACGAGGCCGTGCCGGTCTGGTAAGTCTCTTTACTCAATAGAGAGAGCAATTCCCAAACATAAAGAAACTACAGGAGCACCGCTGCTTGTTACCGGATTGGTAACAAGTGTGACTGCTGTGTAGAACCACCTGACTCACGGCTGGCCAATGTCTGCAGAAAGTACATAAGACAGAGCAGTGAGTGAAACATAAGACCGACCCGCCCATGTCACAGAGGAGTGTGACAGAAATACTAAATAGTTTCAATACATTTTTTGACCAGATTTTTTGACCAGATTTGGCAGCAAAAATTCCACTGTCTAGTAGTAGCAAAATGGAGTCACTGATCGAAATCAACTCAAATACAATGTTTCTCTCTGGAGTAAACAAAGCAGAAATAATAGCTATTGTTAATAATTGTAAAAATAAAACATCCACTGACTGCTCTGACATAGATAAACCTTTAAGGAACATATGCAATTTATTATTCCAAACTGGAACGTAAAATAAATATTTAAAAAAGAATACCTCTGTATGAAAATGTGAAGAAATATCCAACCATCCATCAATTTTCTTCCGCTTATCCAAGGTCAGGTCGTGGGGGCAGCAGCCTATTATTATTTGCAGATGATGCAGATATTTTCTATACTAGTGATAATTATAGTAAACTTGAAGATAATGTAAACAATAAAACGAATGAAACAATGAAGCTAATCAAAATAACAGAATGGCTAGATATCAATAAACTATCCCTAAATTTAAAAAAAACAAAATTTATGTTTTTTGGGAAATACAAAGACAATTATGACTCGGTAATAAAGTTAAATGGCATGGTAATAGATAAAGTGACAGAAAATATATTTTTAGGAGTACCTATTGATAGTAAACAAAGCTGGAAAGCACACATCAGACACAAACAAAGTCAAGTTTCTAAAAGAGTGTCAATCCTTAATAAAGGTAAACATTTTCTAGACTATAATCCACTGTATTTATTTTACGCTTTAGTTTTGCCACATTTGACTTACTGTATTGATGTCAGAGGCAATAAGTTCACTACATCCCCTCTTTGTGCTTCAAAAGCGTGCAGTAAGAACTATACACGGGGTTGTTTTTGGTGTATACCAATATGTTACGATACGGTCTTCTGGGCATGGTGTAACGACCCCGAGGATGCAGAGAGCTGGACGCCAAGCAGGTAGGTAGGAGGAATCTTTAATAAAGATGCTGTGAAGCAGCGGCAGAACTTAACAGCGAGGGAAAAACCAAAAGACAGTAACACTAGCCACATTAAAGTAACACGGAACGTGGGAAAAGAAACAATAAACCGACACCCGACTGGCACGCACACTTGAACATAAATTGCAAGGAACTAAATGAGAAACAGGTGCACGTAATTAACAAAAGGTGGAAAAAACTAGGAAACGGCCCGGAAAACACGTGAAACCAGGAAAATAAACAACACAGACAAACTAACTAGAACTAAGCCAAAACTGTCACGAATACAAAACACAGAACATGACAGTACACCCCCCTCAAGGACGGATCCTAGACGTCCTAAAAGTCTAAAAGTCATAAGGAGATGGGAAAGGCGGCGGGAGGACAGGTGGTGGGTCACCGGCGGGACCCCTGCGGGGGTCGGCCGGGACGGAGATCCGAGCGTGACCGGTGAGACCCCTCTGGGGGTCGGCGGGACGGAGACGCAGGTTTTATATAAAGCCAATACAAATATCCTTCCTATTAATAATGCATAATAATAATTTTATTTTAACAAGTGAGAACCACCATGAGAAGTTTGTGTGTGTCTGTATGTGGTGTTAAACTCTGGAACGGATTGGTGCTAAAGCTCAAGCAATGTCTAAATATTAACCTATTTAAATCAACATACAAAAAATGGTTCTGTATCAGTACTTGAATGTTACCTGCTGTTCAGGTACTATTAGATATAATAATAGAAGGGCCATTACTCATAACTATGTAAGGCCATGATAACATACACTAACTGTATGACCATTTATTTAACAATGACTCATGATAATTCATACATATTATGTAATATGATGATTTTTCTTACAGTGTATTATATCAATTAGGAAGAGAATAAGAATTGCATACCATTGGAAGTAATGATACACCTCAGATAACTCATGTATAATACATACTGTATATTGCTTATAAATGACCTTCTCCTACTTGGAAACATAATTTACTTGCTTGATTATGATCATTACTATTATAATTACTACAATTATTATATTAATATATAACGACCTAGATCCTGGTTCAGAACTATAGACTAAGTTGATCTTAAACAGCGGTGAAAGTGATTATGGTAATT
This sequence comes from Oostethus manadensis, assembly GCA_024372805.1. NCBI lineage: Eukaryota > Metazoa > Chordata > Actinopteri > Syngnathiformes > Syngnathidae > Oostethus > Oostethus manadensis. Next base: position 3,226,438 of record QODF01000079.1, on the reverse strand, counting down.
TAACACATTGAAAGATATGCACACTGACATAACTATGGTTCTGTCTTCTTTTGGACTGTTTTCTCACACAATAAAATCAGGGCAGATCAGGGCAGCCCTGTCGAGAAGCTAGTTGCTGATGCTGTGTCCATTAGCTTCACTACTGTCCACAGCAGTAGATATGTGATGCTACACATATCAGTATCAATATTGGCCAATATTGGCAAACAAGTCAATGTCCCTATTGAAATCCCTATTTTATATTTTTTTTAATCTGCAAATGTACAGGGGCTCTGAATATTGAATCATACTGCATTTATTGCACTGTGGAGTAAAATGGTGCCCGCATCTGGCACTTCAGGGTTTTGCCAAGAATCCCTTGAGGCGCAAGGCCGAATTCACAAGGGGTTCAGGTCACTAGATCTTCAGATTTAAATGTAAAAATGTAAAATTTTCTAATTCTGAAAAAAAACAACAGCCTGGAAATAATAAATAAATTAATCACACGATAAATGAGTGCAAACTCGATCATTTTGTCGGTCTCCATTTATTGCCATGTGCATGCGTGCCTGTTTTCTTCATCTCTCACCTCGAAACAGGAAGCACTTCATGCAGGAAAGTCCTTCTATAGAACAGAGGCAAACAAAGTGAGACCTCTCATCAGTCATACGATGGCTTTGTCTCTGTGGAGGCAGGCGAGACAATTAACATCCCTGTACAGCAAAAGTGTGGCACTTTGTGAATGCAAATGCGAAGTAATGTGGTAGAAGTTAAGAGGGAAAATGATCTTTGCAAAGCCAAATGCCACCACCCCATGTGGGAATATTAATGATGAGCAAGATGAGCTCATCACCACAAACAAGCCAGTATGCCGAATTTATTCAAAAATGGTAGCAACATAAAAGGCAACAACTTTCACACTTGAAATTTATTCACCTAACCCAGTTTTCCCGTCTGGGACAAATATATATCAACTTTATATATCAACTTTAATATTTAGAATTTTAGTCCCCCCCATCCCCATCCATCCACCAATCCCAAAACACATGAACCCCTAAAACCAGAATCCATATATAAACGTTGTTTACACAGAATGTCTTTCTCAGCTTTTAGAAATAATGGTGGGTGTGACCGGGACCTTCGGAGCACACACCTGCCCAACGTCAAGGTACACGGCTGTTCCGGCCGGGGGATGTCGACAGCTCGGTGCCCTTCCCCAAGCCTCCCTCCGCCTTTCTCTGGTTGCTGTGGTGGTGATAGGCGTCTGGAATCTACTTTTCGAAGGGGGGGCTAGGGCGTCCTGCTGGGCAGCAGAGGACACACAGCCTCTGCCGGTAGCAGCGCCATGCAAGGCTCCACTGGCTGCATCTCCACGCCATGTCCCGCCGGCCGCAGCAGCCGTTCCAGTTGCGCCTCCTGCTCAGCATCTGATTCAAAATCACACAGCTCCATGTTGGACGAGATTGAAGTAGATGTAGAGCAGAGCTTTCCTACTCCAAATCATTTGTTTTGATGCCAGAAAACATTGTGGTAGCGGTGGGGGAGTATATAGAACGACTCTCGTTCGACCCCCGGAGGGGTCCCGCCAGCTTCTCTTAAGTCTCCATCCCGGCCGACCCCCGAAGCGGTCCCGCTAGCCACCAACCACCTGTCTTCCCGCCACCCATGCCTCCATTGACTTCGGACGTCTGGAATCCGTCCTTGGGGGGGAGGGGGGGGGGTACTGTCCCGATCCGTGTTTTAGCCAGCGTGACAGTTTTGCTTTTGTTTTCATTCTATCCTCGGTTCCTGTTTGAAGCTCTCATTTTGTAGTCACTTCCTGTTTTCTTTCCCATCAGCTTTGCTTTCTCATTCTATCGCACCTGCTCCTAATTTGTTCTTAGTTATTTAGTTCAGCTGTGTGCTTCCCCGCTTGTCAGTTTATTTGTGTTTCATTGCGTTGCTTCGTGTCTCTTTGTGTTTTTTTTCTTTTTGGCTGTATCTTGTTCCTGCCACTGCAGAGCAGCAAATTATTATTAAAGATATTTTGCTTATCTGCTGTGAGTCCTGCTCTCCGCCTCCTTGATGTCATCACCGCCAATTATGCCAAGACGAAGCCGTAAACGTGACACTCGAGTGATGGAAAACAAACAGTAATCTGTCAGCCTTATTCACTGTATTTCACTCAAAAGCACCGCGTTCAGTATTATGAGCAAAGTTTTTCAACTGACTTATTTCACCAACCAAATTAGAAGCAAGCAGATTGAAAAAACAAAACCACACAGACAGTGACCATTGCAACACGAGCCGTTTACAACTCTGTCTTGACAAATGTACTGCATGCATTACAAAACAAGTCTACCTAGTAACATTAGCTACGAACTGAGCTGAGGAAAACCTAATAAAATGTGCAGAGTGGAGGCAGTGACCAACTCTGTCTCAAATGTACCACATACGTTACGTAACAAGAGGCGTTGCTATGTATGACTGGCCAGTCACAAAGCGTGAAGAGTAAATACATAAGTAGTTACCAAATTAAGATTTTCCTTCATCACTGTTAATGATAATGACAAGCTGTACTCATTTCATACTCATACTCTGCAAAAAGGCATCATATGTATTACCAGCTGATCCCTAGTTATCAATCAAAGATATAGAGATTTGGAACATTCCCATTGATAAAAGAGACTCTGACACCTTTAATGGATTACAAATCAATCTCAAAGATTGGCTTATGAGGAGCCAGATATTGACTATTAATTTTAGGATAACGTTATGTCTTACACATTGTTGCATGTCGTTATTGTGTTCTATTTTATTGTCCATCTACTGTCATTTACATCATCTACAGTTCTCTTGTGTAACGGTTTGGTGTTTTTTCATTGTCTCTTTGTCATTGTCCCTTTGACCTGCCAGGGACTACAGATGTAAAGTAGCCTTTGGGTTATTTCTGGCACACCTACATGTAAGTGTGAATATGCACTGTCACATTTTACCTTCGCCAAGTGCAATGCAAAGCGTGAAGTGGAGGCGCAGCGTTCAGGTTATGTTTTTGCAGGCGTTTATGTTTGTTGTCACAATAACTTCAAAAATTGATTTGGATGAAATTTTCCTAAATTTTCTGAAATGGGATATGAACAACTGATTGAATTTTGAATTTGTCATCCGGTTCACCGTCTGTATTCTTTAACATTGCGAGATGGAACAATTTTTGGCTATTGTGCATGTAACTCCACACAAAAAACAAAAAATGGACACAGCACTTGGGAAAAAAAATACAGCGCAAGTTTCCAACATTTCCAACAAAATATTAAAGACTGATCCATGAATGTAGGATTATTACAAGAGCTCTTGCCACAGAACTTTTTAAAAACCTTCTGGAATCTATCGACCACAATTGTGATCGTACATCCACAGGGGAGTGCCAAGACTTACTGGAACGAGTAAGGAGGCAAATTTCACTATAATAGAAATAAAAAACAGCGCTGATTGCCGCAACAATGCAACTACCTGCCCAGCTGCCAAACGGTAGTTGACAACCACAAGCCGAAGGACATCAAACCTCGGCGTCTGACACAGACGAGAGTGCTGACAAAATTAGCTACAACTTGGACTGGCGTGAAGTACGAGATTTTTGAAAGGCAAAATTGGAGCACAGACAGCAGTTTAAGTCACGTTAAACGGCTAACCGCTACACGGCGTTGCCTAGCAACAGCCAAACAATACTGCCAAATTTAAAAAGGAGAAAGAACAAGAAACAAGCTCAAGCACCTCGACTCGAAGTACCCCGGAAATGTTACTCATGAAAGTGCCTTCATCAGAAGAACTGTCAAATGAAGAAATACCAAGGAAGAGGGATGCAGCGGCCGGCACGAATGCGCTGGCACCACTACCGCGGATAGCAGGGGAGTCCCTGCACGGCCACATGAACCAGCTAACCACGCGTGCGGATATATGGATTGAATGACAAAGAAATCTGAGGAACTGGAAGAACAATTGGGAAAAATCCCAGGAAAAGACAAAGATAATGGTGGACATTCTGGAAGCAATGCGAGAAGAACACGCTGAAGGCATTCTGAAGGCAATGCAAAAGGAAGTTCGAGAAGTAATGAGAGGACAAATGGACAAATTACACTGATATCATGAAAAAGAAGATTCAACCCCTGAGAGAGGAAGTAAAACATCTGAGAGCAGAGAACAAGGCACTACAAGATAGTAATGCTGCCTTAGCTACCGCTCTCCAAGAAGTCAAAGAAAACATGGAAGAAAAACACAAACTCATTGAGCAACTGCAGACCACAATTGATGACATGGATCAGAACAACCGAATGAACAATGTGATCGTGAAGGGGCTCAGGATCCAACCCAGGTCATATCCCAGAGCAGTCGGGAATAAAGAGGAACTAGATGAAGAAGACGTCGCATCCGCTGAGCAACAAGTTGTTAATTTTCTACATTCAAAGGAAGTGGAAGTAGACATCAACATAATCGACCCCTGCATCCCACTGTATGGCAGGAACAGCACCACTTCCGTCATCATCGTTAAATTCACTAACAGGAAATTCAAAGTCGCAACTGCTGAAGCAGGGAAGGAAGCTGAAAGGAACAAATGTCTACATGAATAAGCATCTCATTCATGACAAAACGCAACGCTGGAATTGCCAAGAAAGCATGTGACCTGAGGAAGCAGGGAAGATCCAAGGCACTTGCAGCGCCAACTGCAAAATTTTCATTAAGCTAAATGGAGGACCAGAAGCGAGAGTGATTGCTGTCAAAGATTTAAAGGACTTGGAAAAATACTAAAGAACATGGAAAACCACATTGAAAAGGAAAACAACCCCAAAACAAGACCAACACAGAGGGAAGTATTAGATTCATTATTATTTGGAAATTTGGAAATGCCAAAAGCAAGACACAAGGAACTGATCAACCAGATGCACTTGAACTAGGATCACATAAAAATACAACTAAAGAAACTCATAACACAACACTACAGCTCGCTGGATGAGAAGATCTTCAACTGGCCATCTTTACTGTAGTCTCACAGACCAGAAACTTCCGGATCTGGAAAAAAACATAGACCGGACACAAACTTTTTTTTTGACATCAAAAAAGACTGCCACTACTACACGGAGAAGGAATACAACAATAATCTAAACATAGGTAATAAATTGTCTATTATCCACATAAACAGCAGAAGCATGTAAGCAAATCATAACAACATCAGGCAATACTTGGATCAGTTCAAAGAGCTCTTCAAAGTAATTGCAGTCTCAGAAACTTGGATAAATGCTGACAAGGATCTGGACCTTGAACTGGAAGGTTATGAAATGAACCACATCAACAGAAACAACAAAAGTGGAGGAGGAGTGGCTGTGTACGTGGACAAACATCTGAACCACAAAATGGTAAAGAGCATGTCTTTTGCTGTTGACAACATTTTATAATGCATAACAATTGAAATATGTTCAGAAAAAGGCAAAATCATTCTAATAAGCTGTCTGTATAGAACACCTAAGTCAAGCATGGAAATATTTGAGGACTGGATGAAGGAAACCTTCTCATACATCAACCAAAAAATTATCTTTGTTTGTGGAGACTTCAACATTGATCTTCTGAATCCAAACAAGCAAAGTAGAATAGATGACTTTATTGATACAATGTACAGCCTCAGCTTATACCCAAAAATCACAAGACCAAGCAGAATAACAGACCACAATGCTACATTAATTGATAACATACTCACTAATCACTTTGATAACGACACAACTAGTGGCCTTCTAATCAATGACATCAGTTTACATCTTCCAGTGTTTACTATTTACAACAAAAACTACAAAAAACAAAAGATGGAGGACAAAAGAAGCTGCAAAAGACTACACGCAGAGGACAGCATCAATGCTTTCAAAAAAGATTTAGACGAAAAAAATGGGAGAGTGTGTACAGTGGAGGTGCATATCCTCTGCAAAGGTCTGCAAAATGCCTGTAAGAAAAAAAAATACATTACATGAGAAAGTCATAATTCAACAAACAAAAGTTGCTGAAATAACATAAACATATAACAACAAGTTAAAACCTATTTTGAGAATGTGCAAGAAAGAATATTATAAACAAATACTAGATAGGAAAAAAAACAACATTAGAGCTACTTGGGGCTTTCTAAACAGTATTATTAGGAAAGGCACTAAGAAAGCAGACTACCCTCAATGCTTCACATTTGGAAATGTTAATAATGATGATATGATAGACGTAGCTGAGAAGTTTAATAACTACTTTGTAAATATTGGACCAAATCTGGAAGAGGAGATCACAAAATCCTGGTCAGTGGAGGAAGAGAAGGAGACTATAGACAGGAACCCAAACTCCATGTTCCTCACTGATGTGAGCAAAGAGGAAATCATTGACATTGTACATAAATGCAAAGAAAAAACATCAACTGGTTGTAATGGAATTGGAATGGAAACGATATGAATGATTATCAATGAGATCGCAGAACCGCTAATGCATACCAGCAATCTATCATCCCAGACGAGCAAATACCCTGACAAAAAGAAGACAGCTAAAGTAGTTCCAATCTTCAAAAATGGAGATAAACATTATTTCACAAACTACCGACGAATTTCGTTATTACCTCAATTTTCAAAAATCATGGAAAAGTTATTCAACCATAGGTTGGACACATTCCTCAATAAGAATGACATCCTGGCGGACAGCCAATACGAATACAAAGATAATATTTCCGCTTCTATGGCACTGATTGAAATCACAGAGGAAATTACGAATGCTATAGATCATAGAAAGTGTGCAGCCTCAGTATTCCATCCATACATCCATTTTCCTCCGCTTATCCGGGTCCCCGTCGCGGGGGCAACAGCTTCAGTAGGGAAGTCTGGTCCCCAGTGACCTCTTCCAGCTCCATCGGGAGGACACCAAGGCGTTCCCAGGCCAGCTGTGAGACATAGTCCCTCCAGCGTGTCCTAGGTCTTCCCGGGGGCCTTTTCCCGACTGGGCATGCCCAAACACCTCACCAGGGAGGCGCCCGGGTGGCATCCGGACTAGATGCCCGAGCCACCTCAACTGGCTCCTCTCGATGTGAAGGAGCAGCGGCTCTACTCTGAGCTCCTCCCGGATGGCCGAGCTCCTCACCCTATCTCTTAGGGTGAGTCCAGCCACCCTACGAAGGAAACTCATTTCCGCCGCTTGTATCCGCGATCTCATTCTTTCGGTCATGACCCATAACTCATGACCATAGGTGAGGGTGGGAACGTAGATCGATCGGTAAACAGAGAGCTTTGCCTTCCGGCTCAGCTCTCTCTTCACCACGACGGTCCGGTACAGCGACCGCATTACTGCAGATGCTGCACCGATCCGTCTGTCGATCTCACGCTCCAACCTTCCCTCACTCGTGAACAAGAACCCGAGATACTTGAACTCCTCCACCTGAGGCAAGACCTCACTCCCAACCCGGAGGGTACAGTCCACCCGTTTCCGACTGAGAACCATGGCCTCGGATTTGGAGGTGCTGAGTCTCATCCCAGAAGCTTCACACTCAGCTGCAAACCGCTCCAGTAAACGCTGAAGGTCACAGCCTGATGAGGCCATAAGGACCACATCGTCTGCAAATAGCAGAGACGAGATCCTAAGGTCACCAAGCTGGACTCCCTCAACACCTTGACTGCGCCTAGAAATTCTGTCCATGAAGATTATGAACAGAATCGGTGACAAAGGGCAGCCTTGGCGGAGGCCAACGTTCACCGGAAACAAGCTTGACTTACTGCTGGCAATGCGAACCAGGCTCCTGCTTCGATTGTACAAGGGCGCAGGAGCAACAGTATTCATGGATTTAACGAATGCTTTTGATACAATCAATCACAACATCCTAACCACAAAAATGGAAAGGTATGGAATCAGAGGGTTAGTTCTGAACTGGGTTAAAAGCTACCTTGCAAACAGGAAACAATATGTGAAGCTAGGAGAATATGCATCTAGAAATTTAGAGATATTAGGTGGCGTACTGCAAGGTTCAATTTTGGGACCAAAATTATTTAACCTATACATCAACGACATCTGCAAAGTGACAAAACACCTAAAGCTAGTACTGTTTGCAGTTGACACCACCGCTTTTTACTTTGGAGAAAACACACAAGAGCTAATAAGAAAAGTATCAGATGAAATGATTACTCTAAAAAGATGATTTGACAAAAACAGGTTATCCTTGAATCTAAGTAAAACGAAAATTATGCTATTTGATTATAGCAGAAGAGATACTTGTGAGAAAATACAAATTGACGGGGAGGAAATTGAAAGGGTGAATGAACATAAATTTTTGGGCGCCATAATTGATGACAGAATGAGTTGGAAACCTCACATCAAAAACAAACGAGATAAAGTAGCAAGAAATACTTCAATACTGAAAAAATTAAATTTGTCAAAAATCACTCCAAACTCTCTATTGTTCTCTGGTGTTACCATATCTAAAACACGAGGCAATAACTACAAAAGTAGACTTCACTCGCTTGATGTACTGCAAAAAATATCAATTAGGATAATCCATAACGCGGCATATGAAGAGCATACAAATCCACTGTTTCAAAAATCACAATTATTAAAATTTGCTGATCTGGTAAACCTTCAAACCGCTAAAATGATGCATGAAGCAAACAACAACCAGTTACCAAAGAATCTAAAACAATTTTTCTTAACAAGAGAGGAGAAATATGATCTTAGGAATAAACTAAAGTTAAAACACAAATATGCAAGAACAACACTAAAAATCTTTAGTACTTGGGTATGTGGAATCAAACTGTGGAATGGATTAAGTAAAGAACTAAAACGATGCTCTACAATGAGTGACTTCAAGAACATTACAAACAGTTGATGTTTACAAAAAACAATGAAGAAGAGTCGTGAAATATTGTGTACATCCAAGGTCATATTACTTCATTCCTTGGAGAGTCAATTTTCTGTCTGTTGACTGTCAATGCTATGTTTGTTACCATTACCTTATATTTGTACTAGAAACTTTTCATCCTAGTGAGAACATTGTCTGTACAACAACAACGTTTTGTTACAATTGTTATACACCACTCATCACTATTTTACTAATATTATTTTTTATTATGAATATCATTCATCAGGACGGCAATATAATTTATTTAACATGACAAGGACTACTATCTAACATACTGTCACTTTACCTTACTTATGCATTCAAACTTAGTAACTGCAGGAAGCCCACAAATGTATTGAAATAAGAGAGACCCTATGGGGGTAGTATTTAATATGCTTTGCTTCTTCCTACTCCTTTTGGACATGTGGAACTGTTGATTGTATTAAGTGATGTATTCCAATGTAATTTACATGCATGTTCAAATAACATTAAACTATTACCATTATTTTGGTGTGAATCACAGTGTGGGAGGAACTATGATGCTGGGTGAAGATCTGCCCTTTCTGAGTGCTTTCCTAGTTTTAAAAAATAAATACAAATACGAAATTGTCTGGGTTCACAGAAAGTAATTGCAAAAGAAATGCTGCTCTTTGAACAGTTGAAAAAATAGTATTTAAAAAATGCTGCAAATGTTAGCCAATACAAATCGTCTGGGAGAAAACACATGTCACAAATAGCAGTAATTTCCCATGCCTTCAGGCTATAGAAAGGGTCCTGAGCCAACGCACCCTGAACGGCAGCTCAGAGTACCCGGCCTTCTTGGTGTCTACCAGAGAGCACCCCAGTTGGTGACTTAGTAGTTCTACTAGGAAAGTCCAACGCCCATGTGGAAATGAGAGTGTGACCTGGAGGGGCGTGATTCAGAGGAACGGCCTCCCGGATCAGAACACGTGCGGTGTGTTGTTGTTGGACTCCTGTGCGAACCACAGTTTGTCTATGACAAACAACATGTTTGAACATAAGGATGTCTACAAGTGCACTTGGCACCAGGACACCCTAGGTCGCAGGTCTATGATCGACTTTGTAGCCTATCATCAGACCTGCGTCCGCATGTTCTGGACATGCAGGTGAAGTGAGGGGCTGAGCTGTCAAATGATCACCACCAGATGTCAGGGCTGCCGTCAAGCTGAAGTCCTATCGAGCATGGATGGCTTGTTGGACTCCCGAAGCAGCTGAGAGCTACCGGCAGGCCAAGCGGCACTCAGCTTCAGTGACTCGAGGCAAAAAACTTGGGTGTGGGAGAAGTTTGGTGAGGCCATGGAGCAGGATTTTTGGTCAGCCTTAAAAAGGTTCTGGCGAATCATCCAACACCTCAGAAAGGGGAAGCAGTCCCCAGTTCACACTGTTTACAGTGGGCACGGTGCCTGCTCACCTTGACTGGGAATATAGTCAGTCGGTGGAAGGAATACTTTGAGACCCTTTTCAATTCCACTGAAATACCTTCCGTAGAGTAACACGAACATGGACATTTCTATCACCGTGCTCGAGGTATCTGGGGTAGTCAAAACACTACCCAGCGGCAAGGCTCCAGGGGTGGACGAGTTTCAACCCGAATTCCTCAAGGCTCTGGATGTTGAGTAGAAGGTAATTCCTTGTCTTCCAGGGTGTCCAAGTGCTCGCAAAGTTTGACAACAAAGTTGCCAAGTTGTCTTGGCTGACACGTCTCTTCAACATTGCATGGAAGTTGGACACAGTGCCTCTGGACTGGCAGACTGGGGCGGTGGTCACCATTTTAAAGAAGGGTGACCGGAAGGTGTTCTCCAACTAGAGAGGGATCACACCCGTCAGCCACCCTGGGAAAATCTATTCCAGGGTGCTAGAGAGAAGTCTATGACCATTAGTCAAACCTTGGTTACAGGAGTTTGCCTAACCGGTCTACGTGTGCTTTGTGGACTTGGAAAAGGCATTTGACTGCATCCCTCATGGTGTCCTGTGGGGTGCTATGGGAGAGTAGCATGCTATTACGCTATCATGTGCCATTCGGTCCTTGTTTGCATTGCCAGAAGTAAGTCTCGCCTGTTTCCGGTGAACGTTGGCCAACCGCCAAGGCTGCTCTTTGTCACTGATTCTGTTCATAACCTTCATGGACAGAATTTCTAGGCGCAGTCAAGGTGTCGAGACAATCCAGTGTGGTGGCCTTAGGATCTCGTCTCTTCTATTTGCAGACGATGTAGTCTTGATGGCCTCATCAGGCTGTAACCTTTAGCGTTTACTGGAGCAATTTGCAGTTGAGTGTGAAGCTTCTGGGATGAAACTCAGCACCTCCAAATCCGAGGCAATGGTTCTCAGTCAGAAATGGGTGGATTGTACTGTCCGGGTTGGGAGGTCTTTCCCCAGGTGGAGTCTCGGTTTAAGTAATACACATTGCTCATCATTGCTCAATCCAATTACTATTGCAGTTCCTTCACAAAGCTGACAAGCTGCAAAATAGAGTTTTACCTGTTTTAAGTCGACACCCCTTCGATTGCTTGACTCACTTCTACATAAGTTGTGGTTGACAATGAAGCATTGGTACTTCCAAGCTCCTCCTGCTTCAGGGGATCGAAAAGATTCCATAGCAAAAGCGGTGAGGGTGTACAGTTTCCAGCAGATTCACGATAACGGCTATTTAAGCATGATTGAAAGCTGCAAACAGCAGAAGACACAAACCATATGATGCTTTTTCTTCCATCCGCGTCATCCCATGTAGTCTTACAGTGCAATGTTAAATAAAAGGAGGTACTTTTATTTTACAACAACAGGCAAAATTAAATACACAGGGCTTTGTTCACATAATTAAATCATAAATGCTACATTGACATATACTAATACAACATTGCTGTTGCACTGAATGTTAAGCATGGATCCAGGTTTGAAGCTGATGTAATGATGTATTATGCATGTCTGTAAACAAATCAAATGTCTGCACTGCATGTTCAGTACACGCTGTAACTGTCCTAATATGTGTGCATAGATTTGTGAGTTGTGTAAAATCACAACAGTTTGCTTCGCTTGTGTTCTCCCCAGAACTGACTAACTGTGCAATATTTTATACTTTATCGACACAGATCAAAACGTGGGCAGAGTATACCAGGCGCCCATATTTAACCACACTGCACTCTGTTTGTTTATTCTGCTGAAGTAGAGGTAATCTGTCATACTTTGCAGAATGATGTGTCCCAGTCCAAGTTTCAAACCGAGCCATTTTCACGAAGCATGAGTTCAAAGGTGCAATTGTTCCTCCAGGGGCGGTTTCTTCAAATGTGACAGCATAATCAAGATGCAGACGTTTGTCGAGGTCACTGTTGTGATCTCACATTACTTGCTCAAGGTGAAGCAGGTCCTGGCATTTATTGTGGAGTGACCCTTCTTTGAAAGAAATGTAAAGTAAGATGTGTTTCATTAAAATAAAAAAACAGTCAAATAACACAGCCAAGTAAGAAACAGTGACAAACATTGACACAGTCCAGGTGTCTCATCTGTAAAACTTGTTTAGTGCACAAAACGGGGCCGAAAAGTTGCGTCTGCAGTTTATAAAAAACACAACATAACGTGGAAATGTATTCATCAGTCCACCAACGTTGTACCTGGCATATGCACCCCGAACTATGGCCCGTGAGCCTGATACATTTGACCCGGCCTTCTAAACATTACCAGAGACGCATTATGATTATTTTTGTCAGTTTGGCCACACGAATGAGACTGGCCCTGTTTACCCGTAGCCATGGTTCTTGCAAATGGGAGATATTTTGCTGGGTTTTCCCCTGTCATCTACACGTGCCCGGGTTTTTCTCCTCATTAAAACGAAGGTTTCTAAATGCTCCAGCCAAGTGGAGATTTGCAGATTTCTCCGGATCTACGTCATCAATCTACGCATGTGGCTAGCACACATACCTCAAGCAGCACTGGCCTTAGTTTGACAGCTGGTGTACTCCTCACCTGCTCGGCATCTGATGCAACATCACACGGCTCCACGTTGGATGAGATTTAAGTAGATGTAGAGCAGAGCTGTCCAACTCCAAATCATTTGTTTTGATGCCATAAGACATTGTGGTAGCGGTGGGGGTGTATAAAGAACGACTATCCCAAATCCGCTCATGCGTCCGTTATCCACTGTCAGGCCATATTTGCTTCTTATAGTCTTCATTTTTGTGGTTAGAAAAGCCCAAGTTATCTCTCCCCTGAAAAATGAATGGACGTCTTGTGTGACGCTTGTTGCATTTATTTGTGTTGTCACTCTTTGTTATTGTAAGTTGCATTTGTTAAATAAAGTTGCTAAAAAAAAAAGCTTTGCTGGTCTTTTTTATTTTGTATTTATCTTCTATGTTTTTCCTCACCCCAATTGTCTGTTTACATGTATTTTTTTTACTATGAAAAAATAAATAAATGTCATGTGTGGATGGACAAGTACCTGCCTTTGTGTGACGTATTGTGGAAGTGACGTCAAAGGACGGCTAACTACTGCTGCCTAGAGGCTTAGCATGCTTGTAAATGTGGTTAAAAACGCATTTTAGCGTTTGCCTTGTCCACACATAGCAGGGTATTTTTAAAATCAGAATCAGAATCAGAAAAACTTTATTGCCATTGTAAGTGAACAACTCACAAACTAGGAATTTTCTTTGGCGACTCAGTGCGACGAAGAATTCTAAGTAAACATCCATTAGGGTCACGGGGATGCTGGAGCCTATCCCAGCAGACTTTGGGCGAGAGGCGGGGTACACCCTGGACTGGTCGCCAGTCAATCGCAGGGCACATATAGACAAACAAAGACATACAACCATTCACACTCACATTCATACCTATGGACAATTTAGAGTCACCAATTAAGCTAACATGCATGTTTTTGGAATGTGGGAGGAAACCGGAGTACCCGGAGAAAACCCACGCACGCACGGGGAGAACATGCAAACTCTACACAGAGATGCCCAGCGGAGATTTGAACCCAGGTCTTCCAGATCTCCTGACTGTGTGGCCAATGTGCTAACCACTCAACCACAGTGCGGCCCCTAAGTAAACATAAAGCGTTAAATAAACACAGAACAAATACTTACTAAACATAGAACCCTGAGTAGATAATTCAAATTGAAATCACTGATAAGTAAAGGCATGAGGATGTTTTTTAGTGCAGGTGTTATAAAGTGCCAATAATACTGGTTATAAAGTGAGCATAGTGCAAATGTTATAAAGTGTTCATGAGTTCAACAGCAGCAGGAAATAAACTGTTCTTGTGGCGAGAGGTTCTGGTCCGAAAGGACCGTAACCTTCTGCCAGAGGGGAGTGGCTCAAATAGTCCATGTCCAGAATGGGAAGAGTCAGCAAGTATCCGGCCTGCTCGCCCCTGAGTTCTGGAGACGTACAGGTCCTGGAGAAATGGAAGGCTGCAGCCGATCACTTTCTCAGCGGAGCGCACGATGCGCTGCAGTCTGTGTTTGTCCCTGGCAGTGGCCCCAGCAAACCACACTGCGATGGAGGAGGTGAGGATGGATTTAATAATGGCCGTGTAGAATTGCACCATCGTCTGGACAGGCAGCTTGGTTTTCCTCAGCTGCCTCAGGAAGTACATCCTCTGCTGAGCCTTCTTGATGAGGGAGCTGATGGTCTGCTCCCACTTGAGGTTGTGGGTGATGTTAGTGCCCAGGAAGCGGAAGGAGTCCACAGTTGTGATGGGGGAGTCTAACAAGACGAGGGGGGGCAGGGGGCCTTTGACTTTCCTGAAGTCCACGATCATCTCCACTGTCTTCTGAGCATTGAGCTCCAGGTTGTTGCAGCTGCACCACGACACCAGCCGGTCCACCTCCTTCGTGTAAGCAGACTCATCACCATCTGAGATGAGGCCGACGAGGGTGGTGTCATCCGCAAACTTAATCAGTTTCACCGAGTCGTGGTTGGAGGTGTAGCTGTTGGTGTACAGGGAGAAGAGCAAGGGGGAAAGTACACAGCCCTGTGGGGATCCTGTGCTGATAGTCCGAGTGTCCGAGACATTCTTCCCCAGCCGCATGCGCTGCCTCCGAAAACCGCATATTTCTCCCCATACGTTTTTGAAAAAAATGGTGTCCACACGACCTCGCATTTAAAAAAACACATCCTCACGTAACCGGATAAATGCATTGGGAACCACAGTCATGAGTATTCCTAAACCTGTAGGCACCAGTAGTTACTAAAATTCTATCCAATCAGAATAATCTCCTGTCATCCCGTCTCTTCCGCAAAACAAAACCAAAATGGCGCCAGACTTGTTCTTGTGGACTGACAAAGAGTTAGAATTACTTCTAATGTGAGATTTTATTGTAATTTTATTTTCGTGTGTGCATATTGCATTTAATTTTTGCATGTATTGGGGTGATTTTCATTTCTTATATTTGTTTGTGTGCATATATTTTATTCTTGGATGTTGCATGTAAAATTTTACGCAAATGCGTACCAGTTTGGAAGTTAGGACTATGTTTTTATGACAGGACTCAGCATTGGACATCGGGGGCAGTCCCCCTGGATTGGCAGACCGGTGTGGTGGTTCACACTCCTCAGCCTTCCTGGTAAGGTCTATTCAGGGGTTCTGGAGAGGTGGATCCGCCGAATAGTCTAATCTTGAAATGAGGAGGAGCAGTGTGTTTTTTGTCCTGGTCGTGGAACTGTGGACCAGCTCTCTACTCTCACCAGGGTCCTGAGGGTGCGTGGGAGTCTACATGTGTGACTTGGAGGAGACATTTGACCGTGTTTCTCAGGGAATACTGCGAGTGATCCGGGAATATGGGGTATTAGACCACCTAATTCAGGCGGTTTGTTCTCTGTATGACCATTGTCAGAGTTTTGTCTGCACTGCCGGCAATAAGTCAGACCCATTTCCAGTGAGGGTTGGTCTTCGCCATGGCTGCCCTATGTCACCGATTCTGTTCATTACTTTTATGTACAGAATTTCTAGGCGCAGCCAGGGCATTTAGGGGTTCTGGTTTGGTGGCCGCAGGATGAGTCTCTGCTTTTTGCGGATGACGTGGTCCTGTTGGCTTTATTAAGCCGTGACCTTCAACTCTCGCTGGATCGATTCGCAGCTGAGTGTGAAGCGACTGGGATGAGATTTAGCACCTCCAAATCCGAATCCATTGTTCATTTCCCGGAAAGGGTGGAGTGAAGATTAAAAGTTGTAATTTTACCAGAAAAAAAGTCGTAATATTAGGCCAAAAGTCACAAAAATCCCGTGTCTTCATAGTAGTGTGAAAATAATCTGAGATTTTGGGAATACAATTGTAAATTTACAGCTATAAAGTTGTACATTCACAAGAAAAAGCTTAATATTACAAGAGTAAAGTTGTAGCTTTACAAGACAAGACTAAAAGTTATAACTTGACGTTACAGGGATTGCCTGAGACATCTATGAAACGGCACAATGACACGTAATATACTATTTTTGCTTGTTTTCTCGAAAAATTACCAATTTTTTGTTTTACTCTTGTAAAATTAAGACTTTTTCACGTAAAATTGTGACTTTTTTCTCATAATATTATGACTTTTTTCTCGTACATTTTACTTTCCGTTGAGTCAGAGGGAAAATAGAGCATATTTCTTCAGGAAGGAAGGAAACTTACCTTACCTTGTATACCCTGCCACCTCCACATAAGGTTCTCCCATTTCATAGGTGTCTCAGGTAATGCCTGTAACATCATTACGACTTTTATTAACGTAACGTTACAACTTTACTTTAGTAATATTACAAGCTTTTTCTCTTAAATGTAAGAATTTGTTGGAAATTTAAGGATTTATTCTCCAAATCTCAGTTGATTTTAATACTGCGTTGTAACAAGCATTGCCTTAGACAGTTCTAAAAACAGGGGACTTGTGTGACCTTTGGCCTGCTGACAACAGACTGAACTGAACACACTAACCACACCATCACCTACAGGCCTAATGGGTGAAAGGCATGCTCTTCTGTGTCTGCCACAGCATCATTTTTATGATTTTTTAATGCAACTGAATTTCACCATCTTCTTTCAAAGTGCATTGTATTGAAAACTACATTATCCCATTGAAGTTTCAACAGCAACAATTGGTTTTGAATCAAAATTAACCACCAAATAAGGCATATTTGTCATGGCTTTGATATGAATCCCATATTGTCATCTATCTAAATATTTATTGTCAAGCAATATTGCCCAAGCTGTGGTTTGTTAGTATTCTGTCCTTTATCAGCAATACGGTTGCAGCTCTGCTCTCTATCAAGCTCATGTCTAAATGATCTACCCAAAAAGCAGCAAGTGATGTCTATACTTTCACAGCTTTTCAGTGCTAACCAAGAGCGTATGTGGCCCTCCCGGTGCGGAACCTTTTTGTCTTCCTAATGAGAATCTCACACTATTAGGGCCTTGAGGAGCCTAATGAACTATCGGATATAGTCAACAACAAAACAGCGATTAGTTTCTGAAAAACGAGCTGTAGAAAGGGAGCAATTATCTAACTACGATATTGGGAGGGCCGACTGTATTCAGTGTTATAGAGGTATTTAACAAGGTTTGTTGTGTTGCCACAACACCTTTCCGTTTTTTGATAAATATCGCACCCAGCGTGTTGTAGTGTTGCCTGTTTGTGGGGCTGAAATAGAACCACAATTGGCTCTGTTTATGATTGGCCTGACTGACTGACTGAGCATTGTGCTGCTGCGCAGGTGGAAGTAAAGTACTTCCCACCAACCGCGTACCATTTAGACAAGAGCTAAATAACTTGGTAACTTTCCAATGTGTTACTGTAAAGCATACATTACCTCAAATGACAGAAGTATCAAAAGTTATTGATATTTTTATTTTTAAAACTTTGGCACCCATGTTCATAGTGAGTTAACTTTTTCACCATGACTTTTGTAGAATCATTAAACAGCTACAGTATGATTTGTTCTATTTAAAGACTTTTTTTACTGATTTGTTATCACAGTAATTGCTCACTGTCTTTATCACAGCCTTCCTCAATATCTATTATTAACCAGTTCTTTAGTGAATAAGAGGTGCCAGGAGCCAATTTGACGCTGAGAAACGAGAAGGCATCACACTCATAAGAGAGAGAGGGCAAAAGGATTTGTTAGAAATTATTGCCATGTGAGCACATCCATGCTCCAATTTCCCGCATTGCTTCCAAGCCATCGGGTGATGAACGGCACCATCTTTTCCAGAGACCGCTAAGGACTATAGTGCAAGTAATTATGGCACACTCATTGAGAAAACCACTTGTACATCCTTATGGCTTTCAATAAAATTTTTCTTTTAAAATTTTAAATTATTATTAATTTTTCTAAAATTTTTCTTATTAAATTTTTTTATTTTAATTTGTAATCCTTTGGTTTTTTTTAACAGACTTCTGGGTTCTGTAAGTGGCTCTTTGTATGGGTTCACCAAAACATTTAAGCATGAGACTACACAACCTCTCAACACAAAGATGAATGTCAAACAAGTCAAGGGGCTGCGATGCTTTTGAGGGCCCTACTAAAAATGGTGATGTGGCTGCAAGAGCAAAAAGGAAAGACTTCAGGACGGACATTGTCCAGGCACTGGCAAAAACAACAGACCAGTAAATGTCAATATTAAGAGCAGCAACCCTGAGTTGAGAATGACTACTCAGGGTAAGAATTGTCAGATTTCCTCACAGAGCATCAGGCTGGTGCTTTTTTATGTCTACCACTTTACTTTTTTGTTCCATAGCCCTCATGATCATTTAAGAAGATCAAAATGACCGTCTTATTGCATCCAACCTCAAGAACTCCCATTTCAAACTCCGTAAGATCCAACAGTGCAGAATGTAAATTCTTGCAATTTTTCACCTGCTAAATTTTGAATTTTGATCAAGAGTGTATTTTGATGAGTGCAAGGTTTTATATGCCGCTATGTGTCATGGACTTAGTCCAAAATAGCGTCATATACACTGCTCAAAAAAATTAAAGAAACACTTGAATCTTGAGGCGCCGTGCTCTGGAGGGTCCAACCAATGATGGGCAAAGAGGCTCGGATCATACTGGACCATGTCTACCGGAGGGGAGACGCACTGTAGAGAACCCTATGTGGTAGATACAGGTGCCAAGGTGTCGATAACCCGCAGAAGCCTCAAGCAGAAGAGACTTCTGGATGTAATCCTGGCAGATGAAACTCAGAGGACAATGCCATTTGGGATATGGAAGGGTCTGATTTGGATCATAGGCCCGAACAATCTGTTGACGTTAGGGGATGCTGACGAGTTGCACAAGAAAATAACCCCGCAGGGATCCCTTAAAGCCTGACTAGGGAAGCTACAAGCCAGAGGAGTTCAGTTGGGATCTGCCGCACCGGAGGGATGGTACAAGCCGGTGGATGTGGCCGTTGTCAAAATCCAGCAGGTGCGGGACAGCGACCTGTCCCCAGAAGGGAAGGAGAGACTAGCCCAGATCCTGGAGGTGGCCTTATTGGCCCACTTTAAGAATGACTGTGATGATCTGGGACCTAAACATCTGCACACAATCAAAAGGGGAGTGCATCCACCTGTGAGGCAGTACCCTCTGAACCCAGAAGATGTGGAGGAGATAGACAAAATCGTCAAGGAATTACTGATTTTGGCCATACTGCGTGAGGAACCATACCCCCTCACTAATAGCCCATTTCAGTCAGTAAAAAAGCTGGAATCAGCTGGAGGTGGCTGGCAACCTGTGATCAACTTCAAAGCCCTGATTAGAAGAACTATAGCAAATTGTGCAAGTTTGATTAACCTCCAAGCATCTCTGAAGAACTTGAAAGTGAAAAAATACAAGTCCTGCATAGACTTGGTGAATGGATTCTTTTTGCTGAGACTAGCTAGAGGATCTCAAGGCAAGACAGCTTTTACCCATAAAGGAAAGGCCTGTGTGTGGCAGAGTCTTCCACAGGGGTACAAAAACTATCCCAATGTATTCCAGTTGGGCGTTCTGGAAGAGTTAGAGGGACTACCAGTGGCTGTCTATACAGATGATGTGTTTATAGCCAGTGACACTGAAGAGGAACATCTGGACTTTTTGCAAGAGGTAATTGAGAGGGTCTATAAGGCAGGCCTCAAATTCAATCTCAAGAAGTGCCAGCTAGCCAGATTCCAAGTGGATTACCTGGGGTACCAGGTGGCTGGGGACTTGGAACTTTCGGATGGGTATAGGCAAAAGATCAAACAGATTTTGCCTCCTACCTCTGAAAATGAGCTTCAAAGGATATTGGGGCTTTGCAACTATGTTCGAGACCATGTCCTTCTCTACCAGAATCATGCTTAGGCCGTTGTACGCCCGCCTGAGGAAGTTCGAAGTGGGGCAGGCAAGATGAGCATCATGGCCGAGGTCGGCTCAGGACCAGGAACACCTGGAGCAACTGAAGCAAGCGATCAAGGAGGCTGTAAGACTGGAACCAAGAGATTTAACAACACGTTTGGTTGCCGAAGTGTCATGTGAAGAAGACGGTGCGATAATAAGCTTTAAGAATGAGGGAAAAGGCCTAGTAAATTTATAGAGCTACACTTTGTCTTCAGTGGAGAAGAAACACCCACGGGAAGAGAAAGAGTTAGCCTTACTTGCTAGGTATTATGAGTCCATTAAGGAGTTGGCCCGAGGACAAGGGATCAGAGTGATAATGCAGAGCCAGGTGCATAGGTTCCTGACAAAGGACACCATTGATAGCACAAGGGCTACCGATGCGAGATGGGGTAAGTGGAAAGATATCCTTCTGGAACGCGATCTTGAAATAGGGCCAATGACCAGCCCCAAGAAGCCGAAGAAACTAAGCCCAGTCGAGGAGCCGGTGTATGAGTGGATACTCTATACGGATGGATCATAGAAGAGTACGGATTGGTATGCTTATATGGGCTTCATCCTGAAGCAAAACGGAGAAGAGCTTGTTCGTCGTTGGGGAAAAACAGTTGGTAGTGCACAAGCGGGGGAAGTAACGTTAGTCCTGGAGGGAATGCTGGAAGCTATGAATCAACATGTGAAAAGGCTGCAGTTAGTAACGGATAGTTACCACTGTGCTCAAGCGCTCAAAGACTATCTGGCCTTTTGGGAAGAAAATGGCTATGAAGGAACAAAATTAAAATCGGTTGCCCACAGTAGAATGTGGCGAAAGATAGCCAAGCTGAGGCTAAGCCTGGAGGTTGATGTTGTCCACCAGAGGGCCCATACCAAGGAGGGGGCCCATTGGCAAGGGAATGATCAAGTGGATCGGTTCGTGCAAGGAATAAGTTGTAATTGTGGGATGTGAGACGTGGGATGTGACGCCTACGGGAAGGATAGTCCCAAAGGAGTCTGTGTAGAGAGTGGTGCTGGCCGTACACCGCTTCGCCATGTAGGCCCACTACCTACGCGGATGGAGTTGGAGAAACTGGAACTTTGGATTTCAGAGAGAGCTATTTGTACTGCCCTAAAGAATTGTGAGGCATGTGGGAGATACAACGCCGGCCGCAGGGGGCAACGAGCGGATGGGCTCACTATCAAGAGCACAATACCATCGGGGTCGGTGAGCATGGACATGGCTGGACCCATGGGAATTAAGGGTATTGAGGAAGAAAAATACCTGATTGTGCTTGTAGACATTATGTCGGGACATGTGGGGGTTAAGGCAGTGAAAAGCGCTTACGCAAATAGCGTCCTGCGTACCCTAGAGGAAGGATGTATGTGGCTAGGCATACCAAAGGAGCTATGGACGGATAATAGGACGCATTTCAAGAATGCGTTACTGGACCGGTGGTCTCAGGACTGGGGAGTGGAGCGAATCTACTCTCCCCCTTATACTCCACAAGCCAATGGGGTTGCCGAAAGAACCATTGGCCTGATCAAGAATTGGTGGGGGAAGAACACCAATGGCAAAGAGTGGAGTACTAAGGCTTTAGAGATTGCGGCTCAACTCAATGGGAGGTGGAGATAAGATAGAGTCTCCCTCAGAAGAGTTTAACCAACGACCCTTTATGATGTCAGAAACTGGGCGGAACTCAACAAAAAGAGAGGACCTGAAGCCTACAGGGCCATTCAGTGTTGGGCAGCGAGTGTGGATCAAGGCAAGAGAAGCACCGAGCACCGCAGCAGTAAACCAACATAGTGGAGGAAGTGTTACATCTGAACACAGTCCGATTTAAGAGGAAAGGAATCCAAGGGGTGGAGCAATTGAAGCCTATACCCGGTACTCAAACCAAAACCAGGGAATAACTAGAGGAAAATATGGCCAGCAATCACACTGCTGAACCACCCTTTATTGGACTGGCCACCATCAAAGGGATAGTTATCACTAGAAGAACCACGACTGGCGTTTGGGTCGAGAGAGTGTTAACCATATTAAAAAAAGCTAATGGAGGATGCCTAATGGACCAAGCAGAAAGGATCATATGGTACAGTGAGGATTACAACTGCGCCATTTGTGGGAGTGAAAAATAGCTACCAACCTTATGGAGCGGATCATGCTTCCTGATGCAAGAGGCCCAGGAGGTGATGAACCAGAAGTGGAGAGGATTTCACGGAGCGCTGCAAGCTATGTGGCCCATGCACATATGGACCGTTAGCTTAAGGGCTTTGCTTGAAGGAACACAACGCTATCCCCAGGCCCTGAGAGTGTATCGAGATCCGGATTGGCGAGGGGTTATGGGAGTTATGACCCCAAGGCCGAGCTGGATTGTCAGTACAAGTCAATGGGAATTAGTCACATGGTCTGGGCTGGTGACTCCATAGTTCTGCTGGGAGACTTCAACGCCCATGTGGGCAATGACAGTGTGACTTGGAGGGGCGTGGTTGGGAGGAACGGCCTCCCTGATCTAAACCCGTGCGGTGTGTTGTTGCTGGACTTCTGTGTGAATTACAGTTTGTCCATAACAAACACCATGTTCGAACATAAGGATGTCCACAAGTGCACTTGGCACCAGGACACCCTAGGTCGCAGGTCTATGATCGACTTTGTGGTCGTATCATCAGACCGGCGTCCGCATATAGAAGGTAGAAGGAATACTTTGAGGCCTTCTCAATCCCACCGACATGCCTTCCGTAGAGGAAGCAGCGTCTGAGGATATGTACGTGGACAGTTCTATCACCGTGGCTGAGGTAATTGGGGTAGTTAAATCACTCCCCAGTGGCAAGGCTCCGGGGGTAGACGAGTTCCGCTCAGAATTCCTCAAGGCTCTGGATGTTGGAGGAGGACTGTGTTGGTTGACACGCCTCTATAACATTGCATGGAAGTCAGGAACAGTACCTCTGGACTGGCAGACCAGGGTGGTGGTCCCCATTTTCAAAAGGGCTGACCGGAGGGTGTGTTCCAACTATAGCGGCATCACACTCCTCAGCCTTCCTGGGAAAGTCTACTCCAGGATGCTGGAAAAAAGGGCTTAACCGTTAGTCGAACCGGTTACTGGAGCTGCAATGTGGTTTTTTGTCCCGGTTGCGGAACACTGGACCAGCTCTACACCCTTGCAAGGGTACTCGAGGGTATGTAGGAGTTTGCCCATCCGGTCTACATATGCTTTGTAGACCTGGAAAAGGCATTCGACCGTGTCCCTCGTGGTGTTCTGTGGGGGGTGCTTCGGGAGTACGGGATTGGTGGCCCGCTACTACGTGCCATTCGGTCCTTGTACAATCGAAGCAGGAGTCTGTTTCGCATTGCCAGCAGTAAGTCGAGTTTGTTTCCGGTGACTGTTGGCCTCCGCCAAGGCTGCCCTTTGTCACCGATTCTGTTCATAATCTTCATGGACAGAATTTCTAGGCCCAGTCAAGGCGTTGAGGAAGTCCAGCTTGGTGACCTTAAGATCTCGTCTCTGCTATTTGCAGACAATGTGGTCCTTATGGCCTCATCAGGCTGTGACCTTCAACGTTTACTGGAGCGGTTTGCAGCTGAGTGTGAAGCTTCTGGGAGGAGACTCAGCACCTCCAAATCCGAGGCCATGGTTCTCAGTCGGAAATGGGTGGTCTCTACCCTCCGGGTTGGGAGTGAGGTCTTGCCTCAGGTGGAGATTTCAAGNTGCAGCTGAGTGTGAAGCTTCTGGAATGAGAATCAGCACCTCCAAATCCGAGGCCATGGTTCTCAGTCGGAAACGGGTGGACTGTACCCTCCGGGTTGGGAGTAAGGTCTTGCCTCAGGTGGAGAGTTCAAGTACCTCGGGTTCTTGTTCACGAGTGAGGGAAGGTGGGAGCGTGAGATCGACAGACGGATCGCTGCAGCATCTGCAGTATTGCGGTCACTGTACCGGACCGTCGTGGTGAAGAGAGAGCTGAGCCGGAAAAGCTCTCTGTTTACCGATCAATCTACGTTCCCACCCTCACCTATGGTCATAAATTATGGGTCATGATCGAAAGAATAAGATTGGGGAATAGAAGCGACGGAAATTAGTTTCCTTCGTAGGGTGGCTGGACTCACCCTAAGAGATAGGGTGAGGAGCTCGGCCCTCCGGGAGGAGCTCAGAGTAGAGCTGCTGCTCCTTCACATTGAAGGGAGCCAGTTGTGGTGGCTCGGGCATCTAGTCAGGATGCCTCGAGGGCGCCTCCCTGGTGAGGTGTTTCGGGCATGCCCAGTCGGGAGAAGGCCCCCGGTAAGACCTAGGACACGCTGGAGGGACTATCTCTCATAGCTGGCCTGGGAACGCCTTGGTGTCCTCCCAATGGAGCTGGAAGAGGTCGCTGGGGACCGGGAAGTCTGGACTTCCCTACTGATGCTGCTGCCCCCGCGACCCGGACCCGGATAAGCGGAGGAAAATGGATGGATAGATGGATGGTCTGGGCTGATAAAGGAGATCCTAAACAGGGGTGACCTCAAGATGACAGAGGTAGAGCCGAGAATGAAAAGGTCATCCATGGATGTAACCTGTTTGGATACATCACCGCTTTGGATGGCAGATGGCCCAAGTAAGCAGCGTGGAAAGAGAAACACTGACAGTGAGGTTCAAAGTCGAACCCGAAGAAGTGGTCGAGGAACAGAGTGCCCAACTTGAGGGGGAACCAGGATTTTGCCGTGCAGGCAGGAAATCTCGGAACCCCAAGAGGCGGATTGGCTCAATAGGAGAGAAGGCATGTTTGAAGTGGTCCCGAAGCCATGGCTCACCCTCAGGCGCAGACCACTAGGGAAGGAAGAGGAGAGGATGGACCGGTTGGGCAATTGGTTGACTCCCATCGGTCGTGGTCCAATCGATCTCTACCCTTGGCAAAATTATGGACCGACCTGTGAAACGCGACTATCATACAACTACTGGACCAAGAAGAGCTTATGGAAAAGAAATGGAAGCCTGAACGAAACCGCCGAAGTAACCCCCAAAAAATATCACTGGTGGAATTGGCTACTGGCCCACAGAAGGATGCAGGGTGGTAGGATGGAGTGTATTCCAAAAGTGGGAGACCGGGACCTCAAGGACCAAGCATTACTTCTTAACAGTCCCATGGATCCTCAACACCTGCCTAGTGAAGGTAAATGGCATACTGGTGAATGATAAGATGAGGTCCCAATTACTAGGATCCACTCCAAGACCTATATGTAGATACCCATCTGGCCGAAATGCTGATGTGGACCACCAATCAGAATCTGTACTAAAAGTTAGAGGCCCGTGTCAAAGATAGGAGACACTGGATTATCGAGATATGTATGAATATGTATGGTATGGCGTCGGCTGGACTATAGGCTACCAAAGGTTAAGCAAGCTTATTATGAGAGGCTGATGGCACAACCAGTCAGAAGTGCTACACCACCGAGACGCTGCCGCCGGAAAAAGAGGGAGACCAAGGAAAGATGGAATGCAGGAGCAGAAGAGATCAAATCCAGTTAGAGCTGGTGGTTCAACGTCTCCAAGACCTATTCCACCACGACCCATCGCGAGAAGAAGTACACACCTGAATACGAAGTACCCCCAGTTGACCCCGTTTATGATAATCTTAATATTGATGACAACCCCCGAAGAGATGTTCATGAGAACACGCACCCCCTGAGACGACTGCCCCGCGAATGGCTCATCATAGTTATAGTAGCGGTCATAGTGGCACTAGGGCTAGCAGCCGCTGTACTCTGGAGAATAAGTACAGATGCTGAAGCCACCCCTGTCAAGGGAAAAAATAATATTGGACCTGATAGAGGTCCGCCACAGAACCACAAAAAGGTTCACCCAGACATGCTGGGAAGCTGAAGACCATCTCCTTGAAGTCAACTGGAACGTCTCAAACTCTGAGGACTCTTGGTGGAAAGCGTAAGGGGCCGCCGAGAATGGCGTGACCCCGGAAACCCGCACTGCAGTCGAACGGATCATTAGTGGACAAACAGCGGACGTTCAAGAAGGAGAAAAGGAGTTGCTATTGCACACAGACCTGGTCAACCTGATAGAAAAGGAAAACCTCATGGAAAGGAACTGGACTGTGGTACATGCTTGCACAAATCCCAATAACACTATACAAGTGATGGTGCGCAGCCTGCTGGAGAAAGCAACCAAAGATGTTTCCTGTAACTGGCAGAGGAAAGAAAGAGTAGTTCCGACCTGGCATTGCACAGAAGTCTGTGTACTGGTGCCAAGGCTAGGGTAGGGTCATGGAAGAAGGGAATAGTGCTAGGAGCACCCTGGCAGGAGGATAACATGGGAGACCAACATGGGAACCTTGCTGAAGTTGTCTGGATCTCAAGTGTAACCAGACAACTGATAACACGGTAACAACTCCCGCGCTGGTGGAGGTGGACTGGCCGATTGGGTAAAACTAAACGATCAAAGAACAGAGAACAGTCTTAACAGTCTACCATGCTCAGGCTACATCTATTGCTTTAAGGTTGTAAACATACAGCACAAGTACTGTAGTAGTAACTCATGTAAAAGTACATGTGCATTTATAGGAAACACACGCACACACACAACTGCACTACATGGCATTAGGGACTCTTGCAGAAAACTATTGCAATGCTACAGCACTCAATAAGAATATAGTATTAATCAGAAACATAAGCATTTAGAAGCTCATAGTCCGTGTAACTTGTGTAACTTCGGGGTGAACAGAATTTTTTTATGTATAATATGTGTGGATTATACAATGTGAGGGTATAAGGTGATTACTTAGAATAAGTAGAAATGTGATAATAACAAGAGAATTAAAGAAACAAGCCCCTACACCAGGTAGTAAAGGGTCAGCAGTGTCCGCCAAAAGCTACTGTGGGTGTGACTCACAGGAGCAGCATGTACCAAAATAACCACAGTCCTGCGCAGTGCAGAACCTGGTTCTGATAGACACGGGAAAAGTTCCTCTAAAGGGGAATTCCACAAAGGGGGTAGTTAGGGAAAATCCACTGGAAGGGGGACGGGCTGGAGATCTGTAGGCGGTGACCTCTGGGAGGAGTGAGAAGATTCTGGAACAACCC
>QODF01000079.1:3157922-3199201 GCA_024372805.1 Oostethus manadensis | reverse complement strand
CCCCCCCCCCCCCCCCCCCACCCCCCACTATGGGAGGAGAGAAGAAGATTCTGGAAAAGACACTCTCTCAATGGGAGGAGAGAGAGGGTGCTGGAAGGAAACTCCCACACAAGAGTTGGCAGAAAAGGAGGCTGCATTCAACCAACAAGGCTTCTTGCCTCTCATGGAGCTGCGTGCTACACGTTGAGCTTTAAACCTGGTTGGTTCATCCGGCTGACTTTGTCCGCTGGGTCCCTCTGTCTGGCTCCTTGGAGGTATAAGATTTTCCAAGACGCTCTTGCTACTAATATTTAGATTGGGACCCGCCAGTCCTCCAAGACCGTCCTCCAGACCTCCTTCAGACCGTCAGGTGAGCTGGCACAATAGATTAGGAACACTAAGCCGTGGAGCTACCTGAAGAAGAGCCGAGCCCGGGGGGATATAGAACCAACCACAGCAGCCAACCTTTTTCTTGCCACCTTTGGGAGCAACTTAGATCCATGAGCGCTCCTCGGGGAAAGCCGTCGACCTGATCACTTGCTGTCCCTTTCCCCTGGATTAGAAATAACCACCAGCAGAGAAAGTATTCTTTCTGGACTTTCGGTTTTATTACCTGGCATTGCCATCTGGGTGGGAGTGAAGTACTGGATTTCCAGATAGGGCATATTCCGTACCTAGAGGTATGTAGGTGGAGCTCAAGGGAGCTAGTCATTTAAGAGTACTCTCCTTATAGTCATATTTGTCTGCTTGTATGCCCTTGCTAATATGTTAAAATTAAACCTGTCATCTAATGCAACTATTCAAGAATTGTCGTCCCATATTCTCTATGATACAAAAGAGTAATCGGTGTGATGAAAGTGAAAAAATCATGCCGCAGACTGCTCCATTTTGCCAAAATGTCATTGTAGCAACTCAAAATGATTCTGAGTAGTTTTTGTGGCCCCCACGTGCTTGTATGCATGCCTGACAACGCCGCGGCATGGTCCTAATGAGACCACGGATGGTGTCCTGGGGGATCTCCTCCCAGATCTGGACCAGGGCATCACTGAGCCCCTAGATTTCTGAGGAGCAACCTGACGGTGCCGGAGGCCCTAAACATAATGTCCCAGAGGTGTTCTATTGGGTTTAGGTCAGGTGAACGTGGGGGCCAGTCAATGGTATCAATTGCTTCATCCTCCAGGAACTGCCTGCATACTCTATCCACATGAGGTCGGGCATTGTCGTGGACCAGGAGGAACCCAGGTCCCACTGCATCAGCGTAGGTTCTGACCTACGCTGGGTCTATGGGTCCAAGGATTTCATCCCAATACTCAATAGCACTCAGTGTGCCATTATCTAACCTGTTGGGGTCTGTGAGTCCTTCCAGAAATTTGCCTCTCCAGACCATCACTGGCCCACCACCAAACCGGTCATGCTGAATGATGTTGCAGGCAGCATAACGTTCTCCACGGCATCTCCAGATTCTTTCATGTCTGTCACATGTGCTCAGGTTGAACTTACTTTCATCGGTGAAGCGCACAGGGTGCCAGTGGTGTAGTTTCCAATTCTAGTGGTCTATGGCAAATGCCAATCAAGCTCTACGGTGCTAGGCAGTGAGCACAGGGCCAACTACAGGACGTCAGGCCACCCTCATGGAGCCTGTTTCTGATTATTTTGTCAGAAACAATCACACCAGTAGCCTGCTGGAGGTCATTTTGTAGGGCTCTGGCAGTGCTTGTCCTGTTCCTCCTTGCACAAAGGAGCAGATACCGATCCTGCTGAGGGTTTAAGGACCTTCTACGGCCCTGTCCAGCTCTCCTGGAGTAACTACAAATCTTCTTGCAACAGTGCGTATTGATGTGGCATCCTGGAGGAGTTGGACTACTTGTGCAACCTCTGTAGCGTCCAGGTACCGCACCATGGTATCAACAGAGATGGTGATCCAAGCCAAATGAAAAACTACAGCAGTATAAAGTTACTCAGTAAAAAATCACCCACAAGAGATGGGGAGTCAGTGGCCTCAACCTAGAAAACCATTCCTGTTTTGGGGTCTGTCTTATTGTTGCCCCTCTGATGCACCTGTTGTTGATTTCATTAACAACAAAGCAGCTGAAACTGATTAACAACCCCTTATGCTACTTAACTGACCAGATCAATATCCCAGGAGTTTGACTGATAGGTTACTATACTCTGATTTGTTTGTGATAGATTCAATAAGACACTCAAAAGAAAGCAAAGGATCAATCCAAAGACCAAGATACCATATTATATTGATATGATTTTATATTGTGAGGGGTTAGTCCAAAGTCAACAAAATGGTGACTCGAGTTCACACCCTTTGTGAACTCCATTATTCTCAATTTGTGTCTGCATTATAATGGCAATTGCTCAAACACATGTTCACGTAATTAGAAGAACATTAGCTAAAATCTAACTGTACACTGATGGCTAAATCGGACACTGGTGGCGTAGTAATACTGGCCCAAAGTTTATTCATCAGAAATGTTGAGGAACGTGTGTGGAATGAGGCGTTCACCTTGGTTTGTTTGAGTGTTACCTTAAAAACAATGCAGTTTTAAAACATCATGTGTCTTGCTGCTTACTTACCCGTACTTGCTTTCTCGTTTTTCTCTTACAGCATGCATTGATACACTTCCCCACGCTGTGCTCACCGAGCATTCTTTTACATATATGCCATGCCATAAAACCTGCGCTAGATAGTGCCATAAAACGCTTGCACGCTTTGATGCAAAAAAACACACACAAAAAACTGATGGACTATAAAAAGCATTTCATAAAAGTACCTATGGCTGCTACCCTAGTAGCTTTGATGTGCCTTTTGGTGCCATTATTACTGTGCATTCATGTATTTCTACAATGTGGCCTTTTCCGCAGAAATAAGGCCAGAGTTCAATGTGAATGTAAAAAGGAAAAATCTACACATACCACCATCCTCAAAATGAAAAATGTACACACGTTTATATATGCATATATAGATATATATATATATATATTTATGTATGTATGTATATATGTATGTATGGTGTGAACAGGTGTTTGCCCCCTTTCTTTTTTGCATGTTAGTCACACAAACAAATTTAAATGTTAGTCAATGACAACACAACTGAACACAAAATGTAGTTTTTAAATTAACTTTTTATTATTAAAGAAGAAAAAAATCTAACCTACATGGCCCTGTGTGAAAAAGTGATTACCCCTCCTGTTAAACCATACCTGAGATTAATTGAGATATATCTGTCACGATCTGTGTGTTTGTCATCGTGACAGTTTTGGTTTTCTTGTGTTTCTGAGCCGTTTCCTTATCTTCTTCACTCAGTTAATTACGTGCACCTGTTTTCCCTGCTATTTATGTTCAGGTGCGTGCGCCAGTCGGGCGTCTGCCCATTGTCATTTGTTACTTTTTTCCCTCTTCCCGTATCGTTGTTTTGTTCCTGCCACTGCCTCGCAGCTTTATTATTAAAAGATTTCTGCCAACCTTACCTGCCTGACGTCCAGCTCTCTGCATTCTCGAGGTCGTTACACCATGCCGCGCCGAGCGAAACATGACAATATCAGCCTGAAAAAGGTTATAAAGTAATATCTAAACCTTTGAGACTCCAGCGAACTACAGTGACAGCCAACATCCGAAAATTGCGAAAACATGGAAGAGTGGTAAACCTTCCCTGGCCAACAAAAATTATCCCAAGAGCGCAGCGACGACTCATCCAAGAGGTCACAAAAGACCCTACAACAATATCCAAAGAACCACATGCCTCACTTGCTTCAGTTAAGGCGAGTGTTCATCACTCCGCCATGAGAAAGACACTGGGCACAAAGGAACTGCGTGGTAGAGTTCCAATACCAAAAACTCTTGTGTACAAAAACCATTAGTTCATCTTAGTTTTGCCGGAAAACATATTGATGATTCCCAAGACCTTTGGGAAAATATTCTAGGGTCTGATGAGACAAAATTTTACATCTGGTGTAAAAGTAACGCCACATTTCAGAAAAAGAACACTATACCAACAGTAAAATATGGTGGTGGTTGTGTGATGGTCTAGGGCTGTTTTGCTGCTTCAGGACTTTGAAGACTTGCTGTGATAAATGGAACCAAGAATTCTGTTGTCTATTAAAAAATCCTAAAAGAGAATATGCGGCTATCTGTTCATGACCTCATGCTGAAACAAACTTGATCCAAAACACACCAGCAAGTCCGCCTCTGAATGGCCGAAGAAAAACAAAATGAAGACTTTAGAGTGGCCTTGTCAAAGTCTTGATGTGAATCTTATTGAGATGCTGCGCCATGACCTTAAAAAGGCGCTTCATACTAGAAAACCGGAATGACAACAATTCTGCAAAGATGAGTGCAAGTTATCATTGCAAGTTATCGCTTGATTGCATTTGTTGCGACCACAGGTGGCCCAACCAGTTATTAGGTCTAAAGTAAAATCACTTTTTTCACACAAGGTTTTGTACCTTTGGATTTTTTGTTCTTTAATAATAAAAAGTTTCATTTAAAAACTGAATTTTGTATTCAGTTGTGTTGTCATTGATTAAGATACACACAAATATTTTGGTGCTTTTCTGAATACATTTCATGAACACAAGATTGCAACTGGTTTCTAATTCCCTCAACCTTAACTTGGATTGGCGAGAGGTACCGATTTCTTGAAATCAACGAGTTACATGTGCTGAAAGCTGCTAGGAAGCCAAGCTAATCGGCTTATTACTGACGTTTCAAGCAGTTGCCTAGCAACAATTCGAAAAAAAATAAAAAAGAAAACAGAGAAAGCATCTATTACAATTGTAAAGGATGCTGGCCCTGGATTCGTGGATTTTCTGGACGCAAGACTATAGAGATGGTGATTAAATATGTACAATCGCAGAATGACAGTCTCGTCGAAAAGATCCTAAGAGTCCATCGTGATGTCATAAACCTTATGGAGAAAAATAGATCACTGAGCAAAGAAACTAAAGCTCTAAAAGAAGAAATCATGAAGTTGCAATATAAAAACGTTGCGTTGTGTGCTGCGTTTAAACGGGTTTAAAACCCTATGGCAGATAATAAAGCACTACGCACTGATATCAAGGCTTTGCAGGATAATATAAAGCCACTATTGAAAGAAAATGCTGGGTTGCATGCTGCTCTCAGGGAAGCTAAAAACCATTTGGAAGAAAATAGAGCATTTATGCAAGGATGTTAGAGTTCTGCAGAATGATATCGAGACACTATTAGAAGACAATGCTGCCTTGCGTGCTGCCCTCAAGGAGGTTAAAAACCCCAAGGAAGAAAATAATGCATTATGCAACGACATAAATGCTCTACAGGATGATATCAGGACACTATTGAAGGATAATGCTGCCTGGCTCACCACTTTGGAGGAAGAGAAAGAAGCAAAGGATAACATCACTGAGAAAATGAAAACTATAATGGATGAGATGGATACGAATTAACGAATGAATGATGTGTATCCTCAATGGGCTCAGCATTACACAAAAGATGGAGAAGCTCATAACAGAGGAGAACCAGATGGAATGAATGTTCCTTCATCAAAGCAACAGATTGTCAGCTTCCTACAATCAAAGGAGGTGGATATCGATATCAACACCATTGATACATGCATCCCACTGTATGGCAGAAACAACACCACACCTGTCATCATCAAGTTCACCAAAAGGGAATTCAAAACTGCACTGCTGAAACAGAGGAAGAACTTTAAAAGCACAAACGTCTACTTAAATGAGCATCTGACAAAACGCAACGCTGACTTTGCCAAGAAAGCACGAGACTTGAGGAAGCAGGGAAATATACAAAGTACTTGGAGCACCAACGACAAAAAGAGAATTCAAAACTGCACTGCTGAAACAGAGGAAGAACCTGAAGAACCTTTCAAGAACCTGAAAGGCACAGACGTCTACTTAAATGAGCATCTGACAAAAAGCAACGCTGACTTTGCCAAGAAAGCAAAGTGAGCGAGACTTGAGGAAGCAGGGAAAGATACAACGTACTTGTAGCACCAACGGAAAATAATAAATCAAGCTAGATGGAGGTCCAGGAGAAGCAGGAGTGCTGGTTGTCAAAGATATCAATGTACATACTAAATGTCATACAATCATGACAACAAGGACAAAAGAGGATACAACGCAGAAAAACATTAAGATTACTTTAAATAATACAAACATTGATATTAACGTTGAAAGAGCACGCTAAACAAAGTATTACAATCAGGAACTCATGTACTTACATTTAATGACACTCACAGTACAACACCAAGATAGCAAGCAAGATGTTGATCTGGAAATCAACAGGGGAAGAGGGAAGGAAAAAGGAGGAAAAAAAGGAAGACAAAAAAAATTGTTTTAAGAAAAATATGATATTTGCATGTATGTGTATGTGTGTAATATATATGTATCAATGTATGTATACATACAAATGTATGTGTGTATCCACGTATATACACAGTATGCATGAGTATGTATTAGCAAATCATGTAAGAAGGGGGTAGGATTATATAAGCTGTGCTTCTTCCTACTCCTTTTCGAACATGTAGATCTGTTGAATGTCCATCCATCCATTTTCTATACCGCTTATCCTATGTAACAAGAATAATTCTTTGTACAATGTATGCATGTTCGAAACAAATTAAACCAAACCAAGATTTCAATTTTTTGATGATGGGAAACATTTAGGTATGACAAACAAAAAATCAAGAAGGGGGCGGACCCTATTTCATTATATACAGTACAGTATATACAGTAGTATATAAAGTACAGTATATACAGTATATACCACAGTCTTGAATAGGGCTATTTTTATCAAATGAACAAAAAAAGCACAAAGTTGGCCAACCACAGATTGCAGCTACACAGTGTTTCATATATGTTTCTTGTTTTATATATCTCTGAAAGGATTTTGGTGTTTTTTGTAAATGCATTTGAACTCAGGAACACTTGTCTAATTCAATTTAAATGTTGTGTGTGTGTGTCGAGGAGGGATCGGGGGACAACTAAATGTAGCAGATGACATGTTTGGCCCCCGCACGTATCGTCAATGTGACTTTGCCCACTTGCTTTCACACCTTGGAATCTCTGCTGTCTCCATTTTTGCTCTTATTTTGCCTCAGCATTCCGTTTTTTCTCCTCCTTCAGCCTATCTCGTGCTCTCCCTTGACTGTTTTTTTTCCTCTGGTTGTTACATTAGCATAAAGCAGCCTTTGCCTGCCAGTGAAGGGGAACATATCCAGCCCACACTTTCCTCACAGACACCAGCCGCAAACGCTGCAAACTGTCAAGGCACACAGCGACACACGCGCACGCACGCACGCACACACACACACACACACAGACACACGGAGAAGATGTTGACAGGATTATAATTAATGGAAACCAGGACCCACACTGAACTCACAAGTTAACTTTTGTAAAGTTGCATTTATAGACAAATCCAACACAACCACAAATGTTTACGTAAAGCTTCAGTAATGTCTCATCTGCTCTGAGCGTGAGTTAGCTAACGTGTCATGATTCCAAGTTAGGCTGTAAGGCGTAAGACACAGTGAGCCTGTCAGCTTGGAATTGGACATGTTTATCAGTCATGTGCAATTTAGAGATATGGAGGATGACGACTTTGCTGTGCATTTCACAGCATAACATAAACACCTCAAAGACTCAAGGTCATGAATATGGATAATTCAAAACTGACATATGGCAACGTGACAATGGAACCATTTATGGTTGGGAAACGAATGAATCTTATTTTAAAGCAGCAATGTTGAAAAAAAAACATTAAAATACTTGCATGACAATGGTGTTTTTATTGCGGTATTTTCGTTTTTCTGCTTGTGCTTTGTTTTGAAAGCTGCTTTGTTGCTGGGGGCGGAGCAACAAGGCAGGTGGACATAATCTGCAATTAGTGTGATTCATAGGCTCTGCATCCACACCAAGAAGACACCAGATTATTCCTCATAATTCTCCCGTGTTGAATGAACTGAGCTCTCTATTCTCCATTCTCCATTCCAATACTTCCATGTTCCCTTGTTCCTTGCTGATGGGATGGGTGGATTGACCCTAATGTCAATGTCAATGATGGTGTCAGTGTCGGAAAGAGGAGATCAATATTTTTCAGTTCTCTTCTATTTTTGTAAATATTGTCTTTTTTTTTTGCTATATTGTTCGTCATGCTACATAGTTGAAAAACCAAAAACCTTTGTTTGGATGGTTCGCATTGCCAGCAATAAGTTGGACCCGTTTCCAGTGAGTGTTGGACTCCTCCAGGGCTGCCCTTTGTCACCAGTTCTTTTCATTACTTTCATGGACAGAATTTCTAGGTGCAGCCAGGGCATTGAGGGATTCCAGTTTGGTGGCCGCAGAATGGGCCTCTCCTTTTTGCGGATGAAGTGGTCCATCCCTGCAGCTGGGATGACAATCAGCACCTCCAAGTCCGAGTCCATGGTCCTCGCCCGGAAAAGAGTGGAGTGCCATCATTGGGGATGAGAGCACGCCCAAAGTGGAGGAGTTTAAGTACCTGTTGTACACGAGTGAGGGAAGGATGGAACGTAAGACGGACAGAGAGATTGGTGGCATCTACAGTGATGCGGAATCTGCATCAGTCTGTTGTGGTTAAGAGGGAGCTGAGCCGAAAGGCAAAGCTCTCATTTTACCGATCGATCTACGTTCCCACCCTCACTTATGGTCATGAGCTTTGGGTAGTGACCGAAAGATCGCAGGTATGAGCGGCCGAATTGAGTTTTCTTCGCAGGGTGGCTGGGTTCTTCCTTAGAGATAGTATGAGAATCACTGTCTGGGAGAGACTTAGAGAGAACCGCTGCTCCTCCACATTGAAAGGAGCCAGATGAGGTGGCTCGGGCATCGGTTAGGATGCCTCCCGGACCTCCCGGGAGGTGTTCAGGACACGTCTAACCGGTAGGTGGGCTCAGGGAAGACCCGGGACACATTGGAGAGACTATGTCTCTCAACTAGCCTGGAACGCCTTGGGACCCAACGGGAGGAGATGGACGTAGTAGCCGGAGAGAAGAAAATTTGGTCTTCCCAGCTTAGGCTGCTGCCCCTGCGACTCCACATCGGATAAGCGGAAGAAGATGGATGGATGGATGGATGGATTTAGTACTAGAGTAATCATTCATTTATTGTGGTTATATGGTTCCAGACCTGATTGTGATAAGTTCTGCAGAGTAGTAATGTGTGATACCACCGATTTGGTTTCCCATCCAAAACTAAGTAAAATTCAGGCTGGCATCAATAAAGCCAATTTGATGCCAATACTTTGTGCAAATTCACATAAGGTGTCTGTTAAATTTCAAACAGTAGTGTGTTTTAAATCAAGTCAGTCATCCCCAGCGAGCTGCAGGTGGAAGATTTTATTGCAGGTAGAGATATCCGACGTTGCCTTTTTTCCGATAACTGCCGATATAGTCCAATTCTCAATTTCCGATTCCAATATCAACCTATTTTGGTAAGTGTAACATCACATACTGTATCAGCTGTCGTGGAATAACATAAATCAGCGACAAAACAGACTTCATTATCATCGGTCCACACAACATCACCAAATCCTCACAGCACTTCACCCTGCACTTCGACAACGCCACACTCTTTCCATCCCCACTCATCCGCAACCTCGGTGTGCTCCTCGACCCCACTCTTTGATTTGAACCCCACGTCAAGCACATAACCCGGACTGGATTCTTTCACCTCAAAAACATAGTCCGTCTCCGCCCATCACTTACCTTCTCTGCCGCTGAAACTCTCATCCATGCATTCATCACAACCAGAATCGACTATTGCAATAGCATTCTCTACGGTACACATCACCCCTGTCTTCTACAAGCTCCACTGGCTCCCTGTCCCTCAGCGTATCCACTTCAAAATCCTTCTCATCACATTCTAAGCACTCTATAACCTGGCGGCTCCCTACCTCACAGACCTGCTCCACCACCACACTTCTTCTCACTCCCTCCGCTCCTCTAACTCCAACCTTCTGTCCCTGCCCTGTAAGACCAAGCTCCGGACCTGGGGGGACAGAGCCTTTTCCATCGCTGCCCCCACCTTCTGGAACTCACTGCCCAAACCCCTCAGTTACTGCTCTGACCGCCTCACCTTCAAGAAAGAACTCAAAACTAATTTGTTTTAAATTGCTTTTAATGTTTGATATTCCCGTGACCCTAATGAGGATAAGCGGCATAGAAAATGAATGAATGAATGAATGTTTGATTTTATTCTGTAAATTTTGTCCTGTTTTTATTCTTTAATGTATTTTAACGTGTCTTTGAGTGTCATGAAAAGCGCTATACAGAATAAATAAAATGTATTATTATTAAAATGCATTATTACATAGCTAATGGATACAGCGGTAGCAATTATCTTCTCGACATGGCTGTAAATATTGTCCATCATAGTGCTTTTGTACCTCGTCTTACTGCTGCTATTTCCGTGTGTTTTTCATGTCTGCAATTATGCGCTCAAAACAATGTTATAATGGCCAAATCATGCAGTCTGTGGGCCAAATACCGTCGAAGGTAATTGTTAAGTCTTACCCGTGAAAGGTTATTTCCTGGGATTTGGTTTGGGCTGTAAACTACTAGGGACTATGTCTCACAGCTGGCCTTGGAACGCCTTGGTGTCCTCCCGATGGAGCTGGAAGAGGTCGCTGGGGACCGGGAAGTCTGGACTTCCCTACTGAAGCTGCTGCCCCCGCGACCCGGACCCGGATAAGCGGTGGAAAATGGATGGATGGATGGATGGATGATATAGCTACCTTTACGCTCATATTACCCAATATACGTAGCAGATATAATCAGAGGAATTTTAAGACGTATGTAAGGCTTGTGCTTGTGTGAGTTGAAATAAATGTATTCCAGGCATGGAAGAGACAGTGGTGGTTCAGAGTTGAGGGCTTTTTTGAGATGGATTACAGACACAGCATATATATGATGATTATTATTATTGTGCTTGTTGTGAGAATTTAAACTGTTCTGGCAATCAAGACTGTTACTTTTTTCACTGAAGAAATACTGACACCTGGTGACAAAGAGAATGACTAATAGAAAAACTATCTTCATAATTGGTCTTCTTAATTTCTTATATTTGTGTATTTTAGTTCATTTTGCCATTTTTATGCTTGACATTGCTTCATTTAGGCAACAAATGAATGTGTAACAATATGCATTTTTTTTAACTAAAAGGGCATATTCAACCACAAAACATGATTCATCAATATATATATATTTGACAAACTGAGATAGAGTGAAGCCGCAATGTGGTGAGGGAATTTATGTAACTCAAACAATCAAATACCAATAAAAATCAATCAAAAGCAATAAAAGAATATCAATATTTTTTTATTATTTTGATGATATTTTACAGTCATACATTATTAAATTACTGCTATCACTCGCAACTTTCTTTGGAATTATAGCAGCTTATGTAGGGTTTGTCACATTCAGTGAAAAAATGCACAGAGGAGTCGTCGATGCAGAGGGTCTATTGTTTGGACACTTGATTCCAGATACCTTACATGTACAGTATTGACCTTACAGGCTGCTGTAGTAAAGTGTGAACTAAGTATTGTGAGATTCCGTACAGAAATGATCCTAGTTGGCCCCGTAAAGAAACGTAGCACAAATACAGCATTTTGTTGTGCACGCTACCCAAACGGGCAAACGCAAACCAAAGGAAAATATTACAGTCGCGTTGGGGGAACACTGGATGCAGAAGCTGAGATATGCTTGTACATATTAAAATAACAAAACTTTAATGTCCACAAAAATACTGTGAATGAAGAAGCTGGCAACATGAATTGCAAGTAGTCAAGAGTCAAATCGAAGACAACCGGTTATTGTAGCTTTTCACAACAACTACCTCTACATAAGTCAACACATACGGTAGTGTTAGAATAATAGCAGTAAAATATGACTTACCAGATGAATCACTGTATCATTTGTATTGCTACATGGCAAACAAGTTACCAGTAGGTGCAGTAGATTCTAAGAAAACAAACAAGACCCAGCATACATGATATGGACGCTCTTAAGGCTGTGCAATTGGCCAATTAGTTGAAAGGGGTGTGTTAAAAAAAGTAGCAGTGTCTGCCGTTGACTTTACAAACTCAAAACTATTTTGTACAAACTTTTTTGTTTCTAGGATTTGGCAATCCTGTTATTCACTAAACTATTATTTAGTTGTATGATCATAGTTTTTGGACAGTCCACAAAATGTTCTTCCATTTCTCTTTAGGCCAGTTGATTTGTTTTTTGGCAAATTGTGACCTCTTCTGTACATGCCTTTCTTTAACAGAGGGACTTTGTGAGTGATTCTTATAAATAGACTAGCCTCACACAGATGCCTTCTAACTGGCACAGTACTTACAGGTAACTCCAGACTGTCTTTGATCATCCTGGAGCTGATCATTGGTTGAGCCTTTGCCATTCTGGTAATTGTTCAATCCACATAGCCAAAACTTTTTTGCACCTCTTCATAAGTTTCCCTCGCTAATCAACTTTTTAATCAAAGTACGCTGTTCTTCTGAACAATGTCTTGAACGAACAAGTGCTGGTTTCTTAAATAGGGGTCATCCGATTCACACCTGTGTTTTCACAAAATCGATCACTGATTGTATGCCACACTGCTATTTTTTTTTAACACACTCCTTTCAACTACTTTGTTGCTGTATTTGTAGTTGTTGCTGACGGAAAAGCATATAGATTGAAATATAACACAGGATTAACAAAACCCTGTTATTTTCTCCCCAGCGGACTTTTGCTGTGAACATACAACAAAACAAAAGGTAGCACCAAACCTAGGAAATTAAGCACCACTGATAGCAGGATCTAAACATTCTAAATGTTACACACGCAACCATTCTCTCTTTGCCACCACCTGTCCCCTGCCTCTGGCCTAATCAACCGTGATAAGGCCAGGTGTTTTATATGTCTGGTAAAAACAAAAAGGTCTTCATCCTTCAAGGCCACAAAGGCTGGCTCCTTAGGAGAGTGGTCCAGCTGTGGATGGAGCGATGTGAATTGGGATGCTGTAGCCATCAAGACAATTCCTGGTAGCGTCAAACATTCACACATTTATGTTTACGTCACGTACCGTATCTCTGACCAGTCCTGCAAAAAACACCAACAGTGAAGAATACTAAATCATTATAGGTATGATGCTCTCCCTGATTTTAGAGGAAAGTATGGATTGATACCAAGTATTAATTTGTAAGTAATCGTTTTTACTATCCTTTCTCCATCCAGACCAGCAGCATTGATCTTGTTCAAATCCTGCAACGGCTCTTTGGTCAATATGACAAAAGGTAAGATTTGCGCAGGGATTTTCTGGCAGTGCTGCTGGACCATCTCCACCAAGAGTGCAGCCATGAATGGAGAAACTCTGGTATTCCTTTTCCGTCTGGCATTGTAGGAATTCATACAGGTTAGTCTCCAGAGTATTGGGGGTTCCTCACTTCACTGTCCACCACATTGTCCATCGGATTACTGAGGAAGAGGTAGCCATTTGCCATTAGGGCCTCCACTTCCCGAAGACAGATGAAGTCCTGGAATCAGCAACAAATGAGTTTTAAGGCCTTGCACGGCATTTTTTTATTTTTATTTTTTATAAAGCCGCTGAAACGATCAACGCCCATGTCAAGAATAAACCACCAAGTAGATGGTCACTGTTACACGATCAGTTTGTGACACTTCTAGCCAGCCCAATGAAGCCTGTGTACTCTGGTACAGCCCACTGTACATCCAGACCATTTAGCCTCTTCCTACTTTTGCCTGGCACATAGCCTCCAATATCCACTGCCTCTTATGACTCCACACAAGTAGTGGATGCTAGGTGTGGGAGTCTGGTGATTCAATCAACAACCTGCTAAGGCATGGTCCATCATCAAGCAGGGCTTTGGTATGATGGAGACCAGGTTTCCTTCAGTCTTCTTGCAAAAAATGGATTGTTATTAAATTGTTGTCAAAACGACAATTTCTGTCCTGCATAACTGCTCCTAGGAGGAGGTGACATCATGGCCTCTGATGAGATTTTAATCTGTTGTAGGCAATTACAATTATTTCAATGTTTTTTTAATTATGTATTTATTTAAAAGGGACAATGCATATTAATGAACACTTCCGTGTAAATATGCCAGAATTAGCCAAAGGCTACACGTTTTTAAAAGTAGATGGTGGGGAGACGGTTGTCTTAAGGTTGTGAAGTCTAATTGTCTATGCATTTGTGCTGTTTGGTTCTATTACATCACTGTGACTTCAATAAAAATTATTTGCTTAGCAAGAACTTTTTATATCTGAATGAGGGCTTATTAAACCAGATAAATATATTGGTTGAAGGGTGTTGACCTCTAATAATTTTGGCATGCAACAGTCCAAATGTCCACCCGATTTACAGAACATTTTAATCTCTATTTATAGGTGTTTTAAGACATAATTGTGTTCTTTTTTAGGATCTAAAATGTCCCTTGTTTGATCAATAAAAGTTGTTAATTTTCCTAAATACCCATTATCTTTGAAAAAGTTATTTTAGCCATTGTCATGCTTGAAAAACCTTAATTTATGCAAAAATGCATAAAATTTGCTCCAAAATGCAGATTTTTGACAAATAGGCCATATTCAACCACAATATATCTTAATTTATTATTAATACAGTTTAGAAAAATATTTTTTGATAATCCACATTACCTGCATTATTAGCTTGTGTCAGCATATTTCTATGCTTCCACTTTCTAGAACACACACGAAAGGGAAAGACGAGACTTCATGTCTCACATAAAGATTGTGGATGATGGGCAAAATTCCAAAAGATACCGTTTTGTTTTTATGAGGCCCAAAGGATGTTCATCTAATTAAAACCAAAAACAAAAGCATCTTTGGATTTCATCCACTTGTACATAAGGAGCTGAGCAGCACCTGACTCCTTGTAGATTCAAATGTTAAGTGGTTGGCTTGAGGCAGCTGCAGAGCCCTCATCCCTTCTAGTGTGGTTTCAAAAAGTAATTCATTTATTGATTCGCCAGTCAAAAGTGATATGTGTTGGAGACCAGAGGGGTTTGACAAGGTTGATCTATAGACGAGGCGAAAGACACAAGTGGGCTATTCAGAAAGGAAGGAGTTTGAAAAGAGGAGATAAGGCAAGTTCACCTAATTAAGTCACAAAATGCCAAGTCAATAATGTACACAGTGGTGATATAACTGTACTCCACTTTATTCTGAGAAAAAGGACGTTGACAGGCTCTTACATAAATATTGAATTATTTTAACAGGTACAAAAACACGTCCCATTGTACAGAATTTTACTATCCTGTTTTGTAAACTATTTTTTTAAAATATACAGATAGCAAGATAAAACTACTTTGGTAAAACCATTGGACACATGAATTGTAATTAATACACTAAGGAGGCGCAGCCTCATCTGTCATGGTGGAAAATAAAAATGTAAAAATTGCTACATTTGCCTTATCAAAACATGGCAGAAACCAGAGACGCAAAAAGTGGGTATGCACTTTTTTGTGGCGCACGGACCTGTGCACAGTATGTTATTGTATTATATAATAAACATATAATATACAGTATATTATCAATAACAGAGGCACATCAGAGCACATCCGCTCCTTTGTCTCCTCTCAGCTTAGTGCACAACCACAGCCAGTTGTGTACTTCAGTGTACTTCAATGAGGGCACTGGATTTCGGATGCCACATGCCTGTTTGTTTTTCAGCATGTCGGCAATTTAATGCTTGTAGGAACATATACTATCGGTCAAAAGTGTTACAATAACTTCTCTGGAGGAAAAACCTAGAAAAACCTATCTCTCTTTCATTGTTAATTGCCTTTTTTCTTGCCATTTTTGTAACAACAAACTACTTTCGCCAGTACAATGCTGTTCAACTGATGTTCACAAGGGAGTAGCACCATAGTGTGTTGCAAACATTGTTTTTATACAGACCGAGGGGGTAGTAAGTACTCCAGAACTTGGACAACCTGTGGGGAATAGATGCACCAAATGCCAAGGCTGCCATTTCAGCAGAACTGCTTTAATTTGTCAACTCATTTGGTGGTCTTTTTGTATAATTCTGAAAAACACATTTATTTTCAGGGTAACCTTAACTTTTTTACCTTCTGGCACTTCACCACTAACCTTTTTACCATTTCAAGCTATTCTTTGGACTTGAAGTTATTTAAATTTGGGACTTTGAATGTTGGAACTATGACAGGAAAAGGTAGAGAATTAGTTGACATGATGCAGAGAAGGAAGGTAGACATATTGTGTGTCCAGGAGACCAGGTGGAACGGTAGCAAGGCTAGAAGCTTAGGAGCAGGGTTCAAGCTGTTCTATCATGGTGTAGATAGGAAGAGAAATGGAGTAGGGGTGATTTTGAAGGAGGAGTTTGCTAGCAACGTCCTGGAGGTAAAAAGAGTGTCAGATAGAGTGATGAGCCTGAAGCTAGAAATCGAAGGTGTGATGTTCAATGTTGTTAGTGGG
Organism: Oostethus manadensis; assembly: GCA_024372805.1. Classification (NCBI taxonomy): domain Eukaryota; kingdom Metazoa; phylum Chordata; class Actinopteri; order Syngnathiformes; family Syngnathidae; genus Oostethus; species Oostethus manadensis. Next base: position 3,182,744 of record QODF01000079.1, on the reverse strand, counting down.
TATGCTCCACAGGTAGGATGTGAGATGGAGGAGAAAGAGAAATTCTGGTCAGACCTGGATGAAGTGATGCAGAACATCCCTAGAAGTGAGAGAGTTGTCATTGGTGCGGACTTCAATGGGCATGTTGGTGCAGGAAACAGAGATGATGAGGAGGTGATGGGCAAGTTTGGTATCCAGGAGAGGAACGCTGAAGGACAGATGGTGGTCGACTTTGCAAAAAGGATGGAAATGGCTGTAGTGAATACTTTCTTCCAGAAGAGACAGGAACATAGGGTGACCTACAAGAGTGGAGGTAGGAGCACACAGGTAGACTACATCTTGTGTAGAAGGTGTAACCTGAAGGAGGTCAGTGACTGCAAAGCAGTGGTAGGTGAGAGTGTAGCCAGACAGCATAGGATGGTGGTGTGTAGGTTGACTCTAGTGGTGAGAAGGATGAAGAGGGTAAAGGCAGAGCAGAGGACAAAATGGTGGAAGCTGAAAAAGGAGGAGTGTTGCGTGACTTTTAGGAAGGAGTTGAAAAAGGCTATGGGTGGCCAGGAAGTCCTTCCAGATGACTGGACAACTACAGCTACTGTGATCAGGGAGACAGGTAGGAGAGTACTTGGTGTGTCATCTGGAAGGAAAGTAGATAAGGAGACTTGGTGGTGGAATGAGGAGGTGCAGGAGTGTATACAGAGTAAGAGGTTAGCTAAGAAGAAGTGGGACACTGAGAGGACTGAAGAGAGTAGACAGGAGTACAGAGAGATGCAGCGTAAGGTGAAAGTAAAGGTGGCAAAGGCCAAACAAGGGGCTTATGATGACTTGTATGCTAGGTTGGACAGCAAGGAGGGAGAGAAAGATCTATACAGGTTGGCAAGGCAGAGGGACAGAGATGGGAAGGACGTGCAGCAGGTTAGGGTGATGAAGGATAAGGATGGAAGGGTATTGACAGGTGCCAGTAGTGTCATGGGAAGATGGAAAGAGTACTTTGAAGAGTTGATGAATGAGGAAAATGAGAGAGAACAAAGAGTAGAAGAGGTGACTGTTGTGGACCAGGAAGTAGCAAAGATTAGTAAGGAAGAAGTGAGGAGGGCATTGAAGAGGATGAAGAATGGAAAGGCACTCGGTCCTGATGATATACCTGTGGAGGTATGGAAGTGTCTAGGAGAGGTGGCAGTAGAGTTCCTGACCGGGTTGTTTAACAAGATCTTAGATAATGAGAAGATGCCTGAGGAATGGAGGAGAAGTGTGCTGGTGCCCATTTTTAAGAACAAGGGAGATGTGCAGAGTTGTGGCAACTACAGAGGAATAAAGCTGATGAGCCATACAATGAAGTTATGGGAAAGAGTAGTTGAAGCTAGACTAAGGGCAAACGTGAGCATTTGTGAGCAGCAGTACGGTTTTATGCCAAAAAAGAGTACAACAGATGCAGTATTTGCTTTGAGGATGTTGATGGAGAAGTACAGGGAAGGTCAGAGGGAGCTGCATTGTGTTTTTGTAGATCTGGAGAAAGCTTATGACAGGGTGCCCAGAGAGGAACTGTGGTATTGTATGAGGAAGTCTGGAGTGGCAGAGAAGTATGTTAGAGCGGTGCAGGACATGTACGAGGACTGTAAGACGGTAGTGAGGTGTGCTGCAGGTGTGACAGAGGAGTTCCGAGTGAAGGTAGGACTACATCAGGGATCAGCTCTGAGCCCCTTCTTGTTTGCTATGGTGATGGACAGGCTGACGGACGAGGTTAGACAGGAATCTCCATGGACTATGATGTTTGCAGATGACATTGTGATATGTAGTGAGAGCAGGGAACAGGTGGAGGAGAAGCTTGAGGGGTGGAGGTTTGCCCTGGAAAGGAGAGGAATGAAGGTCAGCCGCAGCAAGACGGAGTACATGTGTGTAAATGAGAGGGACCCAAGTGGAAGAGTGAGGTTACAGGGAGAAGAGATAAAGAAGGTGGAGGATTTTAAGTACTTAGGGTCAACAGTCCAGAGCAATGGAGAGTGTGGAAAAGAGGTGAAAAAGCGTGTGCAGGCAGGCTGGAATGGGTGGAGAAAAGTGTGGGGTGTGATGTGTGATAGAAGAGTTTCAGCTAAAATGAAAGGAAAGGTGTACAAAACTGTGGTAAGACCAGCTATGTTGTTTGGTTTAGAGACAGTGCCGCTAAGGAAAAGACAGGAGGCAGAGCTGGAGGTAGCAGAGATGAAGATGCTGAGGTTCTCTTTGGGTGTGACCAGGATGGACAGGATCAGGAATGAGCACATCAGAGGGACAGCACATGTTAGAGGTTTTAGAAATAAAGTCAAAAAGGCCAGACTGAGATGGTTCGGACATGTCCAGAGGAGATATAGTGACTATATTGGTAGAAGGATGCTGAGTTTTGAATTGCCAGGGCCTAGAGGAAGACCAAAGAGGAGGTTTATGGATGTAGTGAAAGAGGACATGAAGGTAGTTGGCGCAAGAGAAGAGGATACAGAAGACAGAGTTAAATGGAGGCAATTGATTCGCTGTGGCTAACGGGATAAGCCGAAGGTATTTTAAGGTGAACTGGCTGTCAGAGTATGTGGGAACAGAAGAGTAGCATGTTGGCATCTTTTGTCATTAAGCTATCACCTAGCATATAAGTAGAAATGTGTCTTCCAATGGAAACAGCTAAAAAAATGCTACTACGCTAATGCTATAGTGGTGTGAATAATTTAAAGTCTGTGTGAAAACCTTGGAAACACTTCCTGTATTTATTCTTCTTCACTCACACATTGGTTCTAAACAAGCAGTGCTGCCCTCTGCTGTATGCACCCTCAACTACAGTTCACACCCACGCACACACTTCTCATCAAAGGCAAGACTTCTCTGGGAAGACACCTGGGACGAATCTTCAAAGAAAATGCCCTTGCCGTATGGGCGTAGAACCAAGCAGCTGCAAAGCATTCAATTTCCCAACAATTTGAACATTTTGTCTTGGGCACGGTCTGAATCGGTTGAGAAATGTAAACAATACAAACCTTCTGAAAATCTCCCTTTTTATTTCCAATGGGAAAAAAATCCCTTAAAACGGGGAATTTTGCAAAAATCTTGCATTTTACATAAAAAATTTTTTAAGTAGAATGTCTTTTCCAACTCAGTTGGACATTTTGATGGATGTTTGCATGAAGTCGGTTGAAAACTGTGGGACTAGTAAGTGGACAAAAAAGGGTGGAATAAAAATAATAATAATAACTAGACCTGTGCAATTTCGGGGGAAATTGCGTGTGAATGCTGGCAACGCTGAAGCTGAACTGCAATGCCGCTGCATGCTACACCTGGCATAATAACATAAATGTAGCTGTCCTCTGCTGCATGCACCCTCAACTACAGTCCACACACACGCACACACATTCTCTTTAAAAACAGACATCTGTGGGAAAAGCACGTGCATGAATCTTCAAAGAAAACGCCCTCACCGTACGGAGCATACCACAACAGCTGCAAAGCAATCAAATCCCCACCATATGAGCATTTTGTCTTGGTTACCGTCCAAACCGGTTGAGAATTGTAAAAAAGATGAACTTTAGAAATCTCCCCATTCATTTACAATGGAATGAAAAGTTTGGAAAACGAGAAATTTTGCAAAAACTCTGCATATTAAATAAAAAATTTTTAGGGAGCATCCCTTTCTTAGCTGAGCCGGACATTTTGATGTATGTTTGCATGAAATCAGTTTAAAAAATGATACAAAACTATTTAATGCTTGCAATGCTCTAGTGAGCTTGAGAGTTTGACATTTTGGAATCGAATCGACTCTTTGGAACAAATCGACTCTTTTACATGAACAAAAAGAGCCGGGTCTTGTGGCAGAAAGCCGATTTGTTTGTCCTCTTCTTTTTTATTGCGTGTTGTTGCAGCCTTTTTTGATGGCTCACTTGTTATCTATCAAAACAGCTAACCATGCTATTAAGCTAATCATAACTGTATAATCATGTATTCCAATGAATACAGCTAAAAATGCTACTATGCTAATATTAGCATGCTAGAATCTTCTACCACTGAGCTATCACCTAGTATAATATTATGTGAATTTTTTTTTAAAGAAAACGCCTTCACCGTATGGCTCTGACCATAAAGACTGCAAAGCATTAAATTGGCAAAGGGATCAAATACTTATTTCCTTCGTGGAAATGGAAATTAATTTATAATTCTTTTTGAAATGCATTCTTCTGGATTTTTTTTGTCATTGTTGTCTCTCAGTGTTCAAATAAACCCACTATTGAAATTATAGACTTATCATTTCTTTGTTAGTGGGCAAACTTACAAAATCAGCTGGGGTTCAAATATTTTTTTCCCTCACTGTTTATGATAAGTAAATATCAGGAGAATGTCAACTGGGTTGAGCCATATCCATCGACGGGCCATCGACATCTTTTTTGTTTTTTGGCTGCCTACAAAAATACAACAAGCAGGTGTTTTCAGATATTTTCTCTCAAAAATCCATCCATCCATTTTCTTCCGCTTATCCGAGGTCGGGTCGCGGGGGCAGCAGCCTAAGCAGGGAAGCCCGGACGCCCCTTTTTCGGCCATTTCATCCAGCTCATCCCGGCGGATGCCGAGGCGTTCCCAGGCCAGCTGAGAGACATAGTCTCTCCAACGTGTCCTGGGTCTTCCCTGAGGCCTCCTACCGGTTTGACGTGCCCTGAACACCTCCCCAGGGATGCGTTTTTGAGGCATCCTAACCAGATGCCCGAGCCACCTCATCTGGCTCCTCTCAATGCGGAGAAGCAGCGGTTCTACTCCGACTCTCTCCCGGATGACAGTGCTTCTCACCTGATCTCTAAGGGAGAGCCCAGCCACCCTGCCAAAAAAACTCATTTCGTCCGCTTGTATCCGCGATCTTGTCCTTTCGGTCACTACCCAAAGTTCATGACCATAGGTGAGGTTAGGAACGTAGATTGACCGATAAATTGAGAGCTTTGCCTTTCGGCTCAGCTCTTTTCACCAGACAGACCATCTCACGTTCCATCCTTCCCTCACTTGTGAACAAGACCCCGAGGTATTTAAACTCCTCCACTCAAGGCAGGACCTCATCACCGACCCGGAGATGACACTAAACCCTTTCACGGGTGAGAACCATGGACTCGGACTTGGAGCTTCACACTAAGCTGCGAACCGATCCAGTAAGAGTTTAAGGTCACTGCTTGAAGAAGCCAACAGGACCATGTCATCTGCAAAAAGCAGAGACCGAATCCTGTGGCCACCAAACTGAAACCCCTCAACGCCCTGGCTGTGCCTAGAAATACTGTCCATGAAAGTAATGAACAGAATCGGTGACAAAGGGCAGCCCTGGCAGAGTCCAACTCTCACTGGAAACGGGTCCGGCTTATTGCCAGCAAATCAAACCAAAATCTGACAGCGGTCGTACAGGACATGAACCGCCTGGATTAGGTACCCTGTATTCCCGGAACACTTCCCACGACTATCCTACTATCGACTATCCGGCGGATCTTCCTCTCCAGAACCCCTGAATAGACCTTACCGGGAAGGCGTGTCGGTGGGATTGAGGAGGTCTTCAAAGTATTCCCTCCGCCGGTCCACAACATCTTGAGTCAAGGTCAGCAGCACACAGTCTTCACCATACACGGTGTTGACTGTGCACTGCTTCCTCCTCCTAAGAGGGCGGATGGTGGACCAGAATCTCTTTGAAGCCATCCGGAAGTCGTTTTCCATGGCCTCTCCAAACTCCTCCCATGTCCGAGTTCTTGCCTCAGTGACTGCCAGAGCTGCAGACCGCTTGGCCTGCCGGTACCTGTCAGCTGCCTCTAGAGTCCCATGGGCCAAAACGGCCTGATAGTACTTATTCTTCAGTTTGACGACATCCCTCACCGCTGGTGTCCACCAACGGGTTCTGGGATTACCGCCACGACAGGCACCGACCGCCTTACGGCCACAGCTCCGATCAGCCGCATCGACAATGGAGGCACGAAACATCGCCCACTCGGACTCAATGACTCTGCCAGACGTTTCACAGCAGACCCTCACAATGCGTTTGGGTCTGCCAGGTCTGACCGGCATCCTCCCCCACCATCGGAACCGACTCACCACCAGGTGGTGATCGGTTGACAGCTCCGCCCCTCTCGTCACTCGAGTGTCCAAAACATGTGGCCGCAAGTCCGACGACACAACCACAAAATCAATCATCGAACTGCGGCCCAGGGTGTCCTGGTGCCAAGTGCACATGTGGACACCCTTATGCTTGAACATGGTGTTCGTTATAGACAATCCGTGACGAGCACAGTTGTCCAATAACAAAACAATGCTCGGGTTAAGATCAGGGGGGCCGTTCCTCCCAATCACACCCCACCAGGTCTCACTGTCGCAGCCAACATGAGCGTTGAAGTCACATAGTAGATCAAGGGAATCCCTCGAGGTAGCAAGCTCTAGTACTTCCTCTAAGGACTCCAAAAAAGGTAGATAGTCTTAACTGCTGTTTGGTGCATAAGCACATACAAAAGTCCGGACCCGTCCTCCCACCCGAAGGCGTAGGGAAACTACCCTCTCGCTTACCGGGGTAAACTCCAACGTGAAGGCTTGGAGCCAGGGGGCAACAAGAATTGTCACCCTTGCCCATCTCCTCTCATTGCCGGCAACACCAGAGTGGAATGAAGTCCAGCCCCTCTCGAGAGGACTGGTTCCAGAGCCCTTGCCGTGCGTTGAGGTGAGTCTGACTATATCTAGCCAGAACTTCTCCACATCACGCACCAGCTAAGGCTCCTTCCCCGCCAGAGAGACATTCCACGTACCGACAACTAGCTTCTGTAGCCGAGGATCGGACCGCCAAGGCCTCCGCCTCTGGCCGCCAGCCAGGTCACTTAGCACCCGACCCCTTTGGCCCATCCTACGAGTTGTGAGGTCATGGGAGGGGGGACCCACGTTACCTTTTCGGGCTGTGCCCGACCGGGCCCCGTGGGTGCAGGCCCGGCCAACAGACGCTCGCGATCGTGCCCCACCTCCAGGCCTGGCTCCCGAGGGGGACCCTGGTGACCCATGTCCGAGCGATGGAAAACAAAGTGATTAAAAATGTTTTTAATCATCATCAGGGTCTTTTGAGCCACTCTCTGTCTGGTCCCTCCCCTAGGACATGTTTGTCATGGGTGACATTTTAATGGGTCTCAATGAAGAATTTGTGACTGGATCCCGAGTAACAAGATTGGGTGTGAGCTGTTTTGCAAGAATGAATGTACACACACAGACTGTATACACACTCAGTGTTGTAGTCTTACTTTTGCAAAGTAATGCTTATATAACATTGCACCTTTGACATTTAATTAGCAGTATTTTTGTATGTGCTGTAATCTTACTTTTGCAAAGCAATGTTTATGTAACATTGCACCTTTGACATTTAATTAGCAGTATTTCTGTATGTGTTCCACTTTGTTGGCGGTATATCCATTATCATTTTTCATTACGCAAAATGTGTTTGGGTTCTTATTAGGGGTGTAACAATTCATTTTAACAACGATTCAATTTGTATCACGATTCATGGTTGCAGATTCAATTCAAGGACAATATTGGTCTATTTACAACAATACGATTCAGTAACTTTTAGCCAAAAATTCAAGCAGTCTGACGGTGAAATAAATACTTAGATACTAGAGAGTGCAGGTGAAATTTCATAGATTCCCATTGCTTTTTGTATGAGAATCAGGTACAAATTCATTATGGACATAAACAAACAAGTAAACAATTAATGAAAAATGCATTCACATTTTTACACTTCAAGTTGAATTAACAAAGAATAAATAACAGGTTGAATGATTAAATCTATCTGATTGACATGACTAACTTTAGCTTGATATCTCATTCACTTTTCTTGCCAAAGCATTAAAGAAGCTAAGAAATTAAAGAAGAAGTTTCATACCACCAAATTTGAATGATATTTCACATACAGATAGATATTTAAGTGAATGAATATCATACATACTGTATCATACATGCTATCAAAGCTACAAGGATCAACACGCTTATCATTGCAAGAAAAAAGGGAATATACGCCAGAACAACAGTGGCTCCCAAACGACAAGCCCCTCATTCAACCAGAACACAAACAAGCACAAGCGTAATGCTCGTTACGTACCTTTTATCTTGTCCTGACCCTCCCATCCATGAGTTTGAAAGGCTTCAAGTTAGACTTAACTTTGGATGTGGTCCAACATTCAGTATAAATCCATACCAAATTGAAGAGTAAGAAGTAATTTAGCTTTAACATGTATACCAATGAAAATACACCCCATATCCTATGAAAAATTGCACATTTTACAACGTCCACATGGACTTTTCTAACAGAGCACTTAACGTCACATGACATCATCCGTGCACCCCAGTCAACAGGCATGACTAACTGTTACAAGGGTAACGTTTAACATCTTTAAACACACTCTATAAACACACACATCCATATAAAACCTGCAGTGCATTAAATCCAATGCTTTATTTCCTACTATCGATTAAATCGATTGATTACCTTTCAAACGATCGTTAGATTGATATATGTTGTCGAAAAAGATTGATGTAGTTGGATGTTAGGAATATAAATCAATACATCTAGTGCAGTGGTTCCTTAACCTTTTTGCAGCTTCCCCATTTTGGAGATGAAATAATTTTCAGCGCCCCCACCCTAGGGGGAGCGCCCCCCAGTTGGTAAACCACTGATCTAGTGAATTAATCTCACACCTCTAGGTCTTATGCTCTTAACAGCAGATGTAAGATAAAAGTGGGACATTGTGTATAAACATACTTGAATATTTTAGTTTAAATGCCTTTGTTCCATTTATTATCATTCCAGGGAAATATGAAAACGGGTGTTTTTGATTAAACAGATCCAACCCTTACATTAAAAGCAATAAAATAATATGTACATGAGCAAGGATCCATTTCTGGGCATTACTGTTTTACCAGTAAATTCATAACAATGTATCGTTATATGCCTGTGGAATTACTAATTGCTTAAAAAATGAGATTTGGGATTAACACGTTCATCTTTGGGGTCCAAATGAATAAAGGAAGACAAGCTTGCATTTTATCTGAAGTTGATATCAGAGAAGCCGGGAGACTGAGCTGGAAATTAATAGCATCCCTCCATCTTCAAAAAGCAAAACTTCAATTACCGAAAAGCTGCACAGAGCTTGTCATATCACTGTGATCATGCTACGGTGCTATAAGCATCCCTGATCATGTTAAGCCTGCGCCTGCCTTACGTATGATCTTTTTACTGACTTTGGAAAAATCATCATTCAATTGCAACAGCAAAGCGACAGTGACGACACCCAAAGAGAGTGGGAGATCCAGAAGAAGATAAATGTCAAATCCTTAACGATCAGAGCTGAGCACAATAGTAGGACAGTGGGAGCTAATTAATAGTAGAAGCTATGACTACCTCCCACAGAGTCAATCTAACACCTACTATTCCCTACAAAGTCGACATATCTTCCCATCTGAAGATCAAGTAACATTTGTTTTAAAATTACCATGACAGAAACTTTTGGAAAATAGGCAGTGGACAAAATTTAGGCTCATTTGTGGTTTGAAAAAACAGAGGCTACAAAATATGGAATCACACAAAAATCACAAATACAAAAACATACAAATATAGTCACCTTATAATTCAGATTTGTCATTGCTTTTTCTGTTTTGTCTTTGTTTTTTTCGTTTGCTTTTCCTTATTGCAATTACCAGACGGCTAACATAAGCTGGTAAAAGCAATGACCATACAATTGCTATGGGCGGGTCCTTCTGCCAGCATGACTAGTCCCATCCAGCCTGTTAGCCGCTTCTCTCAGCAGCCTTGATATGGACTCCGTCATGTAAGACATTCGCGCAGAGTATGTGCATGGTGGCGTGATAGTGATGATGACCCATGACATAGCTACTCCATAGTCACTGCAAGCAGGTATCATGTGATCAGGTAGTCAACCCTGGCAGAAGAATTGTATCTTCATTGCTTTTAGCAGCTAGATTTAGACAGCTGGTAAACGCAATGAGGAAAAGTAAATGGAAAAAACTAAGACAATACAGAAAAATCAATGACAAAAAATGGATTTAGAATATGATTGCATTTGTATATTTTTTATTCTATTATTCTCTTTACATTTCCACATGTATTTCCTTTTAATTTTAACACACTTTTGATTTCATAAGGAAACGCACTTTGAGCTTATGTACTACGGACCATTTGCTCGTCCCACCACTTCTATTCTACTGTATAATTGCAATTTGACTTTTTTGGACTCATTCTAATTGTGTCTTTTGTGCACAGTTGTCGCCGACATTAATTATAAAGGAATATACAGGGTGGGTCAAAAATCTAACTGATTGACATGACTAACTTTAGTTTGATATCTCATTCACTTTTCTTGCCAAAGCATTAAAGAAGTTATTTCATACCACCAAATTTGAATGATATTTCACATACAGATAGATATTTAAGTGAATGAATATCATACATACTGTATCATACATGCTATCAAAGCTACAAGGATCAACAAAAGGTTGTCTCCGATTGACTCTTGACTACTTGCAAGTCATGTTGCCAGTTTGTATGTTAAAAGTTTATATTACACACTTTAGAAGCATTTGGCGGGCCATTCAAATGCACGGTGTGCCGGAAATGGCCCATGGACCGTAGTTTGCCCACCCCTGATTTAAAATAACCCTTATCAATCCCCTTTGGTTGAAGAATGTTGGCCACCTGTTGCTCTGTTGTAGCAAAGTCATCTTTTTATCCTCCTCTATTCTCAGCAAATTTTTCATGTGTGTGTTCTGCTCCATTCCAACTTTTCTTCATATCATTTGCAGCATCATGTGATTTTTTTCATCACTTTGCTTCTTTACACTTTTTCTTAAAACCTATCAATTTGCTTCTGAGGCGATGCATTGCCTGTGTACTAGTTCATGCTGGATGAGCTCTTCCTTAAAGACAGTTTTGCCAATTCCGCCATCTTCTCTTCATTCTGGTTTCCAATCCATTTTAAAACACGGTACATTGCTACCCAATAAATACAGTAAATGTAAAATGTACAACATCCTCTCAGCAGATGAACGTGTCCCAGCTCTCAGTCCCCTCACATGTGACACAAATTTTCATGTTATTGCAAGGAGTGGTATATTTTAATTCCATCTGCGACCACACCACGTACAGTGTGTGTGTGTGTGTGTGTGTAAACACGTGCTGCCAAATCGGTTCCCAGCAGCACAAGACCTACATGCGCTTTGCGCTGGAACATGGATATTATAATTTATCAAAGTTTGCATCGATATGTAAGTTTAAAATCGATCACTTATAAGCTATAGTCTCTTTCTTCCGTTAAATTATGATATTAAGATGTCACTTAAAAATACATATGGGAGATGGTATTAATGTGGTGTTAAATTAAAAGCAAAAATTTTGTGTTCCAAGAAAATATGTGCAACAGTCAACATATTCATATTTAAACCATAACACGCCATGTTGACGATTTAAATGTCCAAAAATGTGACTGACTTTTACTTTTTAAGTTCTATAGAAAACATTTTGGAATTGTCATGTGACTATCCTAGAAAGCCAGACATGTAGCACAAATCAAGAAGCCATTTCCTATAGCAGAGGAGTTACACTCTGAGTTACCTTGAGTTGTTCTTAATACTGTATGTTATCGTTGTACATTTTTCCATTACTAGCCTGTTTTGCATCTTGTTGTATGTGTAGATTCATTCATTCATTCATTTTCTATGCCGCTTATCCTCATTAGGGTCACGGAGATGCTGGAGCCTATCCCAGCAGACTTTGGGCGAGAGGCGGGGTACACCCTGGACTGGTCGCCAGTCAATCGCAGGGCACATATAGATAAACAAACATTCACACTCACATTCATACCGATGGACAATTTAGAGTCGCCAATTAACCTACCATGCATGTTTTTGGAATGTGGGAGGAAAGCGGAGTACCCGGCGAAAACCCACACACGCACGGGGAGAACATGCAAACTCCACACAGAGATGCCCAACGGAGATTTGACCCAGGTCTTCCAGATCTCCTGACTGTGTGGCCAATGTGCTAACCACTCAGCCACCGTGCGGCCGTATGTGTAGATGTACATGCTAAATACATTTTGGTGACTATCACATTGTATCATTTAATTTATTTGACAAGGTTTTAGATGCAAGTGGATTTCATTCATTTGTTCAATAGAAGAACCGAACAAGAACAATTTATTGATGACTATTCTGCAGAATTGAGTGCAAATCATCCATCCATCATGCACCTCATCTCAATGTGCAGGAGCAGGGGTTCTACTCCGAGTCTCTCCCGGATGACAGTGCTTCTCAGCCTATCTCTAAGGGACAGCCTAGCCACCCTCCAGAGGGAACTCATTTTGGCCGCTTATACCCGCAATCTTGTCCAATTGGTCACTACCCAAACTCATCACCATGAGTGAGGGTAGGAACTTTCAATCAATAAATTGAGAGCTTTGCCTTTCAGCTCAACTCTTTCTTCACCACAACGAACCGATGCGGAGCATCACTGCAGAAGCTGCACCAATCCGCCTGTCCATCTCACGTTCCATCCTTTTTCCATCCTCCTCCACTTGGGGCAGGACCCTTTTCCGGGGTGAAAACCATGGACTCAGACTTGAAGGTGCTGATTCTCATCCTGGCTGCTTCACACTCAGCTGCGAACCAATCAAGTGAGAGTTAAAGGTATTGGCTTGATGAAGCAAACAGGACCACATTATCTGCAAAAAGCAGAGACCCAATCCTGTAGCCACCAAACCGGAACCCCTCGACACCCTGACTGCACCTAGAAATTCTGTCCATGAAAGTAATGAACAGAATCGGTGACAAAGGGCAGCCCTGGCGGAGTTTAACCCTCACTGGAAACGGGCCTGACTTATTGCCGGCAATGCGAACCAAACTCTGACACCGGTCATACAGGGAACGAAACGCCTGGATTAGGTGGTCCGATACCCCATATTCCCTGAGTATTCCAAACAATATTCCACAAGGAACACAGTCAAATGCCTACTCCAATTCCACAAAATACATGTGGACCGGTTGAGTAATCTCCCAGGCACTCTCAAGGACCTGGCTGAGAGTATAGAGTTGGTCGCCAGTTCCATGACCTGAACCAAAACAACACCGCTCCTCATGACTCCGAGATTCGACTATTCGACTATTTCTGAACTCTAGGGGTGTTACGGTTCACATGGATGTATTGAATCGTTCTGGTTTTGCATGTTGGCTTTGGCCCACTTAAAGTTACAGATGGACAAAGGCAAGCGGATAAATACAAAGTTGTGTCGACATTGTTCTACAGAGATGGGGTTTGCTGCAGGAAACACAACTAACTTGTTAGCACACTTAAAACGGTATCATCTGGCAGTGAATCACAAACATCTACAAGAAAAAAATACAGCTTAGTGCAAACACCGATAGCCTCAGCTCACTACCTCTGTTGCTATTGAGCGGGTTTTCTCCACTGCTGGAGATATTGTCCCTGCAACCTCTGTACACTGTGCTTTCTGCACAAAATGTGGATACATAATAGATCTTTTTCATATTAAGTTCAGTGATTCATGAGTCATCTGATTAGCAGTCACTGACATGAAAAGTTTGAAAGATTTACACACCCAAGCCGTCATTAAAAATGTGTCATTTACTGGATCTAAAACAAAAATATTTTGGTATTGTTTGTCCATCATACATAGGGCTGGAACAGTAAGCTATAGTCATAACAGGATCATTCTGATTTTTTTTACATGAGGTTGGATGACATCCCCATCATTAGCGTAGTATATCAAAGTGGACTTATCCCCCAATTTGTTCCATGAGTCAAGTTCTGGTCGGATTTTGGTGATGAAGAACGTAGATGTAGTCAATTGCTTAAGTAAAGAGTTTAGCTTCTCAAAACAATATGCGTTCAGAAAGGGAATACATTTGCCTTGCAAAACATGACTCCCTGAGATAAAAAAAATCAGACCTCACAAATCACTCGGCTTTACTTTTGTCTTCCGTCTTAATAATGCTTGCTTATTAACGGATGTCAATTATTGTGTATGTGATGAATGACGACTGCGGCTTGCACATTTAATTCCCCTTGTGGCACACATACGTAAACAAGATGGCAGCAACGCTCGAGTCACATACAACATCTTCATCACATACATAACAATGGACAGCTGATAGCGCGCATTGATATGACGGAAGAGGAAAGTAAAGCTGAGCACTTTGTGAGGTCACATTTTTTTATTTCGGGGAGGCATGTTTTGCCATGCAAACGTATTACTTTTGAATACATATTGTTTTGAGAAACCAAACTCTTTGTTTCAGTAGCAGTAACTTACCAGATTTACATTCTTTATCACCAAAATCCGACCAGAACTGGACTCTTGGGACTAATTGGAGTTTAAGTCACTGCCAATGTGCTACACTAGTGATGGGGATGTCATACAACATCATGTCAAAAAATCCTAAATATCCCTTTAGGGTTCTTTCATTTTGGGTTCAGTTAGGGAGCAAAATGCAAAACACAGCGAACATTGTAGGGTACACCCTACGTCTGCACACAAACCACAAACCACAATAAGCACACAATAAAAAATGTTGGATATATTTTAATTCATTATCATATGATTATATAATTGATTATTTTGTAAAAGGAAATATTTACAGAACAGCATGTTCTCCTTAATTGTCCCTACATACACCAAGACGTGCCAGGTTGGTGTAAAATTTATTGGCTCATATGCACTGTGGTAGCTGTTTTTAAACAATATTTATAACAAATGATGACTTGCTGTGCTAAGATGTGGTGAACTGGGATCTTTATGTTGTTTTACTGTGGTCTGCAACAACATGGCACACAAAGAATACATCAGTAAAATGCAACTAATGTTGCACATAAATACTGTAATGTCAGGTATAGAAGCCACTACTTTTTTTATGTCTTCTTACGCAATGATGTGGCTAATTTCTGGTCAGAACAGTCATTTTCGCTTTATGCACACACCCTAATCATGAAAAAACACAAATAAATGCACATGATGCAGCTTTTAAGTGAAAGGAGATGAATATAGAAATTTTGCTCAAATCTGCCAGAGGATCCTGACAGAGGGGAGTAAAAAATCTACTATTTCCAGAAACAGATTTCAAATGGCTGGACTAATGCGTGATGGAGAGGGCAGACCACACAAACTCAGGGGGCTAATTTGTCTGAAGACAAAAGTGACACAGCAACAACAAAAAGAGAAATTGTGTGACAAAGGAATTATGATCCATCCATTTTCTTCCGCTTATCCGACGTCGGGTCGCGGGGGCAGCAACTAAACAGTGAAGCCCAGAGGTCCCTCTCCCCGGCCACTTCGTCTAGCACTTCCCAGCGGATGCCGAGGCGTTCTCAGGCCAGCTGAGACATAGTCTCTCCAACGTGTCCTGGGTCTTCCCTGAGGCCTCCTACCGGTTGTACGTGCCCTGAACACCTCCCTAGGAAGGCGTTCATGAGGCATCCTAACCAGATGCCCGAGCCATCTCATCTGACTCCTCTCAATGCGGAGGAGCAGCGGTTCTACTCCGAGTCTCTTGCGGATGACAGTGCTTCTCACCCTATCGCTAAGGGAGAGCCCAGCCACCCTGCGAAGAAAACTCGTTTCGGCCGCTTGTACCCGCGACAGCCCCCGACAACTTAGATCCTAGGATCATTGGGACACGCAAACTCCTCCACCACGATAATGTGGTGACTTAGGGAGGAGAAAAAGGAATTATGAGACTGTTCAATTCCAGACCATTCCACAGCAAATAATGTGCAGGAGAACGATGACAGAATAACTTTTCTGATAAGCTACTGTTTAACTAGTCATTTACACGCACTGTTTGATTAAAAAGCATTTATTTAATTAACAGTGTAAACAAATCTGTGCACTAAACATCTGCGTACTAAAATATCCCATGTTACAACAGAGACACCCGCTGTCCGGAAATTACTTCAATTATGAAACCACATGCACATAAAGTACAGAAATCAAAGAATCAATCAAGGAATCTAAATCCAGTGTTTATTCCATTCCATTTTCTTCTGCTTATCCGCGTCCGGGTCGCGGGGGCAGCAGTCTCAGTAGGGAAGACCAGACTTCCCGGTCTCCAGCGACCTCTTCCAGCTCCACCGGGAGGACACCAAGGCGATCCCAGGCCAGCTGTGAGACATAGTCCCTCCAGCGTGTCCTAGGTCTTCCCAGGGGCCTTCTCCCGGCTTGGCATGCCCGAAACACCTCACCAAGGAGGCCCCTGGGAAGCATCCAGATGAGATGCCCGAGCCACCTCAACTGGCTCCTCTCGATGTGAAGGAGCAGCGGCTCTATTCTGAGCTACTCCCGTATGACCGAGCTCCTCACCCTATCTCTTAGGGTGAGTCCAGCCACCCTACGAAGGAAACTCATTTCCGCCGCTTGTATACGTGATCTTGTTCTTTCGATCATGACCCATAACTCATGACCATAGGTGAGGGTGCGAACGTAGATCGATCGGTAAACAGAGAGCTTTGCCTTTCGGCTCAGCTTTCTCTTCACCACGACGGTCCGGTACAGCGACTGCATTACTGCGTATGCTGCACCGATCCGTCTGTCGACCTCTCGCTCCAACCGTCCCTCACTTGTGAACAAGAACCCGAGATACTTGAAATCCTCCACCTGAGGCAAAACCTCACTCCTATCCTCGAGGATACAGTCCACCCGTTTCCGACTGAGAACCATGGCCTCAGATTTGGAGGTGCTGAGTCTCATCACAGAAGCTTCACACTAAGCTGCAAACTGCTCCAGTAAACGCTGAAGGTCACAGCCTGATGAGGCCATAAGGACCACATTGTCTGCAAATAGCAGAGACGAGATCCTAAGCTCACCAAGCTGGACTCCAACAACGCTTTGACAGCGCCTAGAAATTATGTCCATGAAGATTATGAACAGAATCGGTGACAAAGGGCAGCCTTGGTGGAGGCCAACGTTCATGGAAACAAGCTTGACTTACTGCTGGCAATGCGAACCAGGCTCAAGAGTAATTCAGAAGACCCTAATGAAGAATAACAAGAGGAGTGACCGCACCTCGCCCGGACGTGTGACACTGGGGCCTCACCCTGGAGCCAGGCATGGGGTAGGGGCTCGCAGGCGAGCGCCTGGTGGCCCGTGGGGCCTGGCCGGGCCTAGCCCAAATCAGGAACACGGGAACTACTGTATGTTGTCAGGGGCTTTATGCCCCTGGTAGGGTCTCCCAAGACAAACAGGTTCTAGGTGACGGGCCAGACTAAGAGTGATTCAGAAGACCCTCATGAAAAATATCAAGTTGAGTGACCGCGCCACGCCTGGACGAGGGACACCGGGGCCTTACCCTGGACCCAGTGGAGGGGTTCGCAGGGGAGTGCCTGGTGGCCAGGCTTTCAACCAAGGGGCCTGGCCGGGCCTAGCCCAAATTAAGAACACGGGAAACTCCCCCCTCCCGCAGACCCACCACTAGCAGGGGCAAGCATAAGGGTCCGGTGCAATGCGATTTGGGCAGTGGTCGAGGGGCGGGTGTCTCGGCGACCTGGTCTTCCGCGGCCAAATCTGGTTCTTGGGACATGGAAAGTTACTTCTCTGGTGGGGAAGGAGCCCGAGCTAAGTGAAGAGGCGGAGACATTCCCACTAGATATAGTCGGACTCACCTCAATCAACAGTTTGGGCGCTGGAACCAAATTCCTTAAGAGGGGCTGGACCTTGTTCTTCTCTGAAGTTGCTGCAGGGGAGAGGCGGCGAGCTGGTGTGGGCTTGTTAATAGCCCCCCGGCTTGGTGCCTCTGTGCTGGAGTCATCTCCGGTGAACGAGAGGGTTATTTCCCTACACCTTCGAGCTGGGGAAAATGTCCTGACTGTGGTTCGTGCGTACGCGCCGAACGGCAGTACAGAGTACCCAGCCTTCTTGGAGTCTATAAGAGGGTTTCTGGAGAGCACCCCAGCTGGTGACTCCATAGTTCTACTGGGAGACTTCAACGCCCATGTGGGCAATGACAGTGTGAATTGGTGGGGCGTGGTTGGGAGGAACAGCCTCCCTGATCTCAACCCGTGTGGTGTGTTGTCGCTGGACTTCTTTGCGAATCACAGTTTGTCCATAACAAACACCATGTTCGAACATAAGGATGTCCATAAGTGCACTTGGCACCAGGACACTCTAGGTTGCAGGTCTATGATCGACTTTGTGGTCGTATCATCAGACCTGCGTCCGCATGTTCTGAACACGCGGGTGAAGAAAGGGGTTGAGCTGTCAACTGACCACCACCTGGTGATGAGTTGGATTAGATGGTGGGGAAGGATGCCGGACAGACCTTGTAGACCCGAACGCGTAGTGAGGGTGTGCTGGGAACATCTGGCACAGTCTCCTGTTCGTCGAGTCTTCAACTTTCATCTCTGGCAGAGCTTCTCCTGCATCTCGAGGGAGGACCGGGATATTGAGTCCGAAAGGGCCGTATTCCGTGCCTCCATTGCTGAGACAGCCAGTCGTAGTTGTGGCCGGTGGTCGGTGCCAGTCATGGCGGCAAGCGCTGAACCTGATGGTGGACACCGGGGGTTAAGGCTGCTGTCAAGCTGAAGAAGGAGTCCTATCAAGCATGGATGGCTTGTAGGACTCCCGAAGCAGCTGACAGATATCGGCAGGCCAAGCGGCACGTGGCTTCGGCGTGGTCAAGGCAAAAACTCGGGTGTAGGAGTTTGGTAAGGCTATGGTAAACGACTTTCGGTCGGCCTTGAAGAGGTTCTGGCAACCGTCCGACACCTCAGAACGGGGAAGCAGCCCCCAGTTCACACTGTTTACAGTGCGGACGGGGGCTTGCTGACCTCGACTGTGGATATAGTTGGTCGGTGGAAGGAATACTTCGAGGCCCTTCTCAATCCCAATGACATACTTTCCGTAGAGGAAGCAGTCTGAGGACACATACGTGGACAGTTACATCACCGTGGCTGAGGTAATTGGGGTAGTTAAAACACTCATGGGGCCCGGTCGGGCACAGCCCGAAAATGTAACGTGGGCCCCCGCTCCCATGAGCTCACCACTCGTGGGAGGGGCCAAAGGGGTCGGGTGCAAAGAGAGCTGGGTGGCGGCCGGAGGCAGAGGCCTTGGCGGTCCGATCCTTGGCTACAGAAGCTAGTTGTTGGTACGTGGAATGTCACCTCTCTGGCGGGGAAGGAGCCTAAAATGGTGCGTGAAGTGGAGAAATTACGGCTAGATATAGTCGGACTCACCTCAACGCACAGCAAGGGCTCTGGAACCAGTCCTCTCGAGATGGGCTGGACTTCATTCCACTCTGGTGTTGCTGGCAATGAGAGGCGACGGGCAGGAGTGGCAATTCTTGTTGCCCCCCGGCTCCAAGCCTGCACGTTGGAGTTTAACCCAGTAGACAAGAGGGTTGTTTCCCTACGCCTTCGGGTGGGAGGACGGGTCCTAACTGATGTTTGCGCTTATGCGCCCATTACCTGCCCTTTTTGGAGTCCTTAGAGGAAGTACTAGAGAGTGCTCCCTCGGGGGATTCCCTTGTTCTGCTGGGTGACCTCAACGCTCATGTTGGCAACAACAGTGAGACCTGGAGAGGTGTGATTGGGAGGAACGGCCCCTCTGATCTTAACCCGAGCGGTGTCTTGTTATTGGACTTCTGTGCTCGTCACGGATTGTCTATAACGAACACCATGTTCAGACATAAGGGTGTCCACATGTGCACTTGGCACCAGGACACCCTGGGCCGCAGTTCAATGATTGACTTTGTGGTTGTGTCGTCGGACTTGCGACCACATGTTTTGGACACTCGGGTGAGGAGAGGGGCGGAGCTGTCAACCGATCACCACCTGGTGGTGAGTTGGTTCCGATGGTGGGGGAGGATGCCGGTCAGACCTGGCAGACCCAAACGCATTGTGATGGTCTGCTACGAACGCCTGGCAGAGTCCCCTGTCAGAAAGAGTTTCAACTCCCACCTACGGGAAAGCTTTGACCGTGTTCTGAGGGAGGCAGCAAACATTGAATCCGAGTGGGCGATGTTTCGTGACTCCATTCTAGGTTGGCCGATCGGAGCTGTGGCCGTAAGGTGGTCGGTGCCTGTCGTGGCGGTAATCCCAGAACCCGTTGGTGGACATCAGTGGTAAGGGATGCCGTCAAACTGAAGAAAGAGTCCTATCAAGCCGTCTTGGCCCATGGGACTCTGGAGGCAGCTGACATGTACCGGAAGGCCAAGCGGTCTGCAGCCTTGGTGGTCGCTGAGACAAAAACACATACATGGGAGGAGTTCGGAGAGGCTATGGAAAACGACTTCCGGATGGCTTCAAAGGGATTCTGGACCACCTTTCGCCATCTCCGGCAGGGGAGCAGTGCACAGTCAACACCGTGTATGGTGGGGACAGTGTGCTGCTGAACTCGACTTGAGATGTGGTCACCGACACGCCTTCCAACATGGAAGCAGTGCCTGGGGACTCTGAGTCGGGTTCGCCTATCTCTGGGGCTGAGGTCACCAAGGTGGTCAAAAAGCTCCTTGGTGGCAGGGCTCCGGGGGTGTATGAGATCCACCCAGAGTTCCTTAAGGCCCTGGCTCTTGATTTTAACGCCATGTGTCTTGGTTGACACGACTCTGCAGCAATGCGTGGACGTTGGGGTCGGTGCCCCTGGACTGGCAGACCGGGGTGGTGGTCTTTTCAAGAAGGGGGACCGGAGGGTGTGTTGTAACTATCGTGGGATCACACTCCTCAGCCTTCCCGGTAAAGTCTGTTCAGGGGTTCTGGAGAGAAGGATCCGCCGGATAGTCGAATGTAGGATTCAGGAGGAGCAGTGTGGTTTTCGTCCTGGTCGTGGAACTGTGGACCAACTCTATACTCTCGGCAGGGTCCTTGAAGGGGCATGGGAGTTTTCCCAACCAGTATACATGTGTTTTGTGGACTTGGAGAAGGCATTCGACCGTGTTCCTCAGGGAATACTGTGGGGAGTGCTCCGGGAATATGGGGTATCGGACCACCTAATCCAGGCGGTTCGTTCCCTGTATGACCGGTGTCAGAGTTTGGTTTGCATTGCCGGCAATAAGTCGGACCCGTTTCCAGTGAGGGTTGGACTCCACCAGGGCTGCCCTTTGTCACTGATTCTGTTCACTACTTTCATTGACAGAATTTCTAGGCGCAGCCAGGGCGTTGAGCGGTTTTATTTTGGTGGCCGCAGGATTCTCTGCTTTTTGCAGATGATGTGGTCCTTTTGGCTTCATCGAGCAGTGACCTTCAACTCTCACTGGACCGGTTCACAGCTGAGTGTGAAGCGGCTGGGATGAGAATCAGCACCTCCAAGTGCAAGTCTATGGTTCTCGCCCTGGAAAGATTGGAGTGCCATCTCCGGGTCGGAAATGAGGTCCTGCCTCAAGTGGAGGAGTTTAAGTACCTCGGGGTAATGTTCACGAGTGATGGAAGGATGGAACGCGAGATGGACAGGCGGATTGGTGCATCGTCTGCAGTGATGCGGACTCTGCACCGGTCTGTCATGGTGAAAAGAGAGCTGAGCCAAAAGGCAAAGCTCTCGATTTACTGGTCGATCTACGTTCCAACCCTCACCTATGGTCATGAGCTTTGGATAGTGACCGAAAGGACAAGATCGCGGGTACAAGCGGCCGAAATGAGTTTTTTCCGCAGGGTGGCTGGGCTTTCCCTTTGAGATAGGGTGAGAAGCACTGTCGTCCGAGAGAGACTCGGAGTAGAACCGCTGCTCCTCCACATTGAGAGAAGTCAGATGAGGTGGCTCGGGCATCTGGTTAGGATGCCTCCCGAACGCCTTCCTGTGCAGGTGTTCAGGGCACGTCCAATCAGTAGGAGGCCTTGGGGAAGACCCAGGACACGTTGGAGAGACTATGTCTCCCAGCTGGCCTGGGAACGCCTCGGCATCCGCTGGGAAGAGCTGGGAGAAGTGGCCGGGGAGAGGGACCTCTGGGCTTCCCTGGTTAAGTTGCTGCCCCCGCGACCCGACCTCGGATAAGCGGAAGAAAATGGATGGATGGATAGTCTAACCATAGGTGAGACAATGGTTCAGGTTTGAAATGTACTGTAGCCTGTTCGCAAGGAAGCAGTTGGAAAAGTTTGGGAGTTCTAGGCCTCCACGTTCCTTGAATTTTGGTAAAGTTTTAAAACTTATTTGTGATGGCTTGTTTTTCCAAAGAAATGTATTAATATTGAGCTCATGGGTGGCCGCAGGATTTGATCTCTGCTTTTTGCAGATGATGTGGTCCTTTTGGCTTTATCGAGCAGTGACCTTCAACTCACTGGATCGGTTCGCAGCTGAGTGTGAAGCGGCTGGGATGAGAATCAGCACCTCCAAATCCAAATCCATGGTTCTCGCCCGGAAAAGGGTGGAGTGCCATCTCCGGGTCGGGGATGAGGTCCTGCCTCAAGTGGAGAGGTTTAAGTACCTCGGTGTTTTGTTCACGAGCGATGGAAGGATGGATGGTCATCCGGGAAAGACTCGGAGTAGAACTGCTGCTCCTTCACATCGAGAGAAGCCAGATGAGGTGGCTCGGGCATCTGGTTAGGATGCCTCCCGAACGCCTTCCTGGGAAGGTGTTCAGGGCACGTCCAACCAGTAGGAGGCTTTGGGGAAGACCCACGACATGTTGGAGAGACTATGTCTCTCAGCTGGTCTGGAAACGCCTCGGCATCCACTGGGAAGAGCTAGACGAAGTGGCAGGGGAGAGGGACATCTGGGCTTCCCTGCTTAGGTGCTGCCACCGCGACCCGAACTCGGGTAAGCGGAAGAAAATTGATGGATATATGGATGTATTAATATGCGAGTCTAATGATTTTAACCATGTTGTAGAGCAGGGGTCAGGAACATGGCTCACGAACCATACCTGGCTCTTTTGATGGTTGCATATGGCTTGCAGAGCCCTCATAACGACATACCTTACAGTCGCGTAGGCAACGCAATTGTGCAGAGACAGTTTGTCCTAATGGGGTTGCCGTAGTTTGCTAATGGTGTAGTTTGTGATAACTAATTGTGGAAACACTTGTGGCAAAGATGGCTAAAAGAAAAAAAGATAAGGATTACTGCAGTTTTTGGCAAGAATGGACAGAAAAATTTGCTTGTGTGGAGAGAGAAGCTTCCGGCATGTGTCTAAAATGTAATGACAAAGTTGCATCGTTGAATCGCTCAAATACAAAGCGCCGCGACGATACACACCATACTTCGTTTGCATTAAAATATCCTGCGGGGGACAGGAGAAAGAAAGCATGTCAAGAGTTACTGTGCAGAGTGCATGCTAGTCAGCAGCAACTGTTGGACCCAACAAGGTGATTGGAATTCAGATAGCTTTGCTGGTTCTTTAGCAATTGTGAGAAACAGAAAGGCCCTCACAGATGGGGAGTTTGCCAAATCATTCATGCTTGATGTTGCCAATTAACTTTTTGACAACTTTTCAGATAAAGACAAGATAATCAAACGGATAAAAGACATGCCTCTGTCAGCAAAACTGTTCACGATCATACCATCATGATGGCAAATCAAATTGAGGCAACACAAGTGAAAGACATAAATGCAGGACATGACTGAACATCTCAACCAGCTCAATGTGAAAAGGCTTTGGATATACGGTCTTATCCCTTCACAAGCAGTGTATGAAGTTGAGAAAAAGCTGGAACTCTTCATCACCGACACTGAAACAGGTTGTTTAGTACACTTTGAAGAGCTTGGAAAGTTTAAAGATGCATGTGCAGCAAGTGACCCTGCTCAACATTTTGATCTTTACCAGATAGCGGGCTTCACATCTAATCTTCTGCAGTCATTCAAAGCGTGCCTTGGAGAATTTCGTTAGCGCATTCATCTTTTTAAGTTAATCACCCATCCACATGAGTGTGCATTAGATAGCGCTGACCTGAGTTACATCCCTGCTGTCTCCATCAGAGATATTGAGCTACAAGCTCAAGAAATGCAAAAACTTCAACCCGCAGACCAGATGATTGTGAAAACTTGGAAAACACTTCCTGTCACATACCACACACTGCAGCATATGAGTATTGCTGTAATGACAATGTTTGGCTCTACGTATGCATGTGAGCATTTTTTCTGACATTTAAAAAGCATTAAGACCAACCTACATTGTATGAAGCTTAATCTAACAATGTATGAAACAGACTATAAAGCCCTATGCAAAACCATGCAGCCAGAGGTTGCAATAATGGTAAAAAGTACTGTTTTTCATCATTGGTTAGCAACAGCATAACACTGGTATTTAAAAGAATTCAGAGACGTATTGTACTCTAAAAGTGTTGTTCTTACATAACATGCAAAAACATACTTGTATTTAGTTTTAAAAATATTTAATGGCTCTTTTGAAATTATCATTTAAAAATATTTGGCATGTATGGCTCTCTAAGCCTAAAAGGTTCCTGACCCCTGTTGTAGAGGGTTTGGTGGCGATCATGGAAAATAGATAATTAACTCTTGGTGAGATCATCATTTTCATAGTGGATACTCTGCCCATAACAGCAAGGTTCTCCAACGCGCAAGATCAGCCTCGATTAATTTCAATAGTGGAGTATAAATCAAGCAGATCAGATCTGACAGGTTGGAGGAAATGTCAATACCCAGATCACAATTTCAGCAACAACCAGAGCAGTCACAGAGCAAAATAAGCAAAAATACAATGGAAAAAAACTAATGATATATACATACATGTACACATACTCGTACACGTATACATACACATACTGTGCACATACACATATCCATGCAGTACATACATACATACACGCACATACAGTGTGCATATATATGTATACACACATACATACATATGTACTAATAATGATAAACATACAAGAAAAACAAC
>QODF01000079.1:3139939-3157355 GCA_024372805.1 Oostethus manadensis | reverse complement strand
CAACACACCCCACCACTCGGAGAGGCAGCAACCCTCCAGGCACAATCACACACCTCACCCCCCACCACTGCCCCCAGTGCCCACACCCCTGTTGAATCCCTTGCACCCAACATACGACATACAACATACACACAAACACACTGACACACACCTGCACTCGCACACACAAACCCACACCTGCCCAACCCCATGCACACTCCCCCAACCCAGGTCCTCCCAGGCACCAATCCGGCACCGGGACGCGCACGCAGGTGCTAAAGTTTTTGATGAGTGAAATTCATTTGTGAAGTGAGGAACGTGGACAACCCTGCCTAGTGCTTCTTTGCAAAGTGAATTCTGGAGCAATCTGTTTATTGGTCCGAACAGAGGCCTTCGGGGTGTTTTCTATCCATGTTCAGAGCGCGTCTCTCCAAAACCTATTTTTTGTAGGGTTGCAAAGACAAAATTCCAGTTTACTCTAGCAAATGCTTTTTCAGCGTCTAATTGTTATTTTTTATTTGTTAATCAAGATTACAATCATGACAAACATTTTTGGCAAACAAAAAAATGATCAACAATAAAGGGTATAAAACAATGCTGTATAAACAATGTAACAATAATAATATACATTATTAGAATTATTCTATTACATATTACATGTACTACATGTATCTATTACATATACATGTAATTGTCTGAGTAAAAATAAACAAAAGCAAAAACTACTATTGGCTCTATTGGAATATACATAGGAATATACAAGTATTAGTACTAGATAGTAGTAATAGTAGTAGATAGTGATCTATTACTTGGAATACTTTTCCATGAGGTCATCACTGGTGGAGCTGGTAGATACACGCCTCAATCTTCTTCTGGAGGATACCCCACAGGTCTGGTTCAGGTCAGGAGGAAACATACAGTACATGACCACTCCTTCACCTTTATCATCAGCTTCCTCAGAAAGGCAGCTGTCATCTTGGAGGTGTTTTGGGTGTATTTTATTATTAAGGAGTCAGGAGATGTATCAGCAGGTCTGATGATGCAAACACAGTCAATCACATACCTTCAGTTTGTCACCTACAACTCAAAGCTAATATGTAGATGTTATGTTCAGAAGTTTCGCATGTTGACCTACATTGAACTGGACACGCCTGCCTCACAATGTCTGGCCAGCCTGAAAAAAACAATTTAACTTGTTTTATCAACTAAGCATTTATCCTTTGCAGAGCTTGCTGCTTGATTATCTGAATTTTGTCTTCATGTTGAATATTTGTTGTTTTTTATATGTAGACAAACTTTCTAAGTTACAATTGTCACAGTGATAGTTTCATTTGTTACCAGTGATCTTCTTGGCATAGATGTAGAAACATCAGGCTCAGGGAGAGGAAGATTTTCCAGTTCCTGTGCAGTTACAATAGTAACTGAAGCAAGTGATGCTTTTAAGAAGGAGGCCACCACTGCGACTGTTGTGTAAACCACCACTGTTAGCCAACTGGTGAATATAAATTATTAAAACTATTTATAAAAATGTCCACACAATCACCCGTCGATCCATTCACCCATTTGTCCTCATTAGGGTTTGGGTGAGCAGGGTCTATCCCAGCTGACTTCAGGTGAGAGGTGTGGTATACCCCGGACTGGTTGCCAGTCAATAACAAGCCACGTACACACAACACATTCACATTCACAATGACGGATAATTTGAACTCTCCAGTTTTGGGGATGTGGGGGGAAGTCGCAAAGTACCTGGAGATACACACACACGCATGGGGAGAAATGCAAACTTCACACAGACTGTGCAGAAAGATACAAACCTGACTGAGGCCAACCAACTTACCTATTGTCCACTATACGGCCCACTGTCATCTGCTAAAAACAATGATAAATGAGTTTGAAGGTTTTCCTGATGAAACAGACACATCAAACTGAAAAAATAAGACATGTAGTCAGATTTTTATTATGCCATCCTTACAAAACACAAAGCACATACCAGGGTATTGAGATGGATTTCAATCAACATTATCTACTATTTTCCCCTCCGTGAATCTCCACCTTATTGCGGTGGAGGGGTTTGAGTGCCCGAGTGATCCTAGGAGCTATGTTGTCGGGAGCTTTATGCCCTTGGTAGGGTCTCCCAAGGCAAACAGGATCTAGGTGACGGGCCAGACTAAGAGTGATTCAGAAGACCCCTATGACGAACAACAAGAGGAGTGACCGCACCTCGCCCAGACGTGGGATACCGGGGCCTCACCCTGGAGCCAGGCCTGGGGGAGGGGCTCGCAGCCGAGCCCCTGGTGGCCAGGTCTTCACCAGTGGCCCCTGGCCGGGGCTAGCCCAAAGAAGCCACACGGGAACTCCCCCCCGCAGACCCACCATCTGCAGGGGCAAGCATAAGGGTCCGGTGTTTTGCGATTTGGGCAGTGGTCGAGGGCGGGTGTCCGGGCGACCTGGTCTTCGGCGGCCAAATCTGGTTCTTGGGACTTGGAATGTCACTTATCTGGTAGGGAAGGAGCCCGAGCTTGTGGAAGAGGCGGAGACATTCCGACTAGATATAGTCGGACTCACCTCAACCCACAGTTTGGGCTCTGGAACCAAATTCCTTGAGAGGGGCTGGACCTTGTTCTTCTCTGGAGTTGCCGCAGGGGAGAGGCGGCGAGCTGGTGTGGGCTTATTGTTAGCCCCCCGGCTTGGTGCCTCTGTGTTGGAGTCATCCCCAGTAAACGAGAGGGTTATTTCCCTACGCCTTAGGGCTGGGGAAAGGGTCCTGACTGTGGTTTGTGCGTATGCGCCGAACGGCAGTTCAGAGTACCCAGCCTTCTTGGAGTCTATCAGAGGGGTGCTGGAGAGCACCCCAGCTGGTGACTCCATAGTTCTACTGGGAGACTTCAACGCCCATGTGGGCAATGACAGTGTGACTTGGAGGGGCGTGGTTGGGAGGAACGGCCTCCCTGACCTGAACCCGTGCGGTGTGTTGTTGCTGGACTTCTGTGCGAATTACAGTTTGTCCATAACAAACACCATGTTCGAACATAAGGATGTCCATAAGTGCACTTGGCACCAGGACACCCTAGGTCGCAGGTCTATGATCGACTTTGTGGTCGTATCATCAGACCTGCGTCCGCATGTTCTGGACACGCGGGTGAAGAGAGGGGCTGAGCTGTCAACTGACCACCACCTGGTGATGAGTTGGATTAGATGGCGGGGAAGGATGCCGGACAGACCTGGCAGACCCAAACGCGTAGTGAGGGTGTGCTGGGAACGTCTGGCAGAATCTCCCGTTCGTCGAGTCTTCAACTCTCATCTCCGGCAGAGCTTTGCCTGCATCTCGAGGGAGGACCGGGATATTGAGTCCGAATGGGCCGTATTCCGTGCCTCTATTGCTGAGGCAGCCAGTTGTAGTTGCGGCTGCAAGGTGGTCGGTGCCAGTCATGGTGGCAAGCCCCGAACCCGATGGTGGACACTGGGGGTTAGGGCTGCTGTCAAGCTGAAGAAGGAGTCCTATCAAGCATGGATGGCTTGCAGGACTCCCGAAGCAGGTGACAGTTGTCAGCGGTGGTCGAGGCAAAAACTCGGGTATGGGAGGAGTTCGGTAAGGCTATGGAGCACGACTTTCAGTCGGCCTCGAAGAGGTTCTGGCAAACCGTCCGACACCTCAGAAAGAGGAAGCAGCCCCCAGTTCACACTGTTTAAAGTGCGGACAGGGGCTTGCTGACCTTGACTATGGATATCGTTGGTCGGTGGAAGGAATACTTCGAGGCCTTTCTCATTCCCACTGACATGCCTTTCGTAGAGGAAGCAGAGTCTGAGGATACGTACGTGGACAGTTCTATCACTGTGGTTGAGGTAATTGTGGTAGTTAAATCACACTCCTCAGCCTCCCTGGGAAAGTCTACTTCAGGGTGCTGGAGAGAAGGGCACGACCGTTAGTCGAACCTTGGTTACAGGAGCTGCAATTTGGTTTTTGTCCCGATCGCAGAACACTGGACCAGCTTTACACCCTTGCAAGGGTACTCGAGGGTATCTGGTATGGACAGAATTTCTAGGCGCAGTCAAGGTGTTGAGGGAGTCCAGCTTGGTGACCTTAGAATCTCGTCTCTGCTATTTGCAGACGATGTGGTCCTTATGGCCTCATCAGGCTGTGACCTTCAGCGTTTACTGCAGCTGAGTGTGAAGCTTCTGTGATGAGACTCAGCACCTCCAAATCCAAGGCCATGGTTCTCAGTCGGAAACGGGTGGTCTGTACCCTCCAGGTTGGGAGTGAGGTCTTGCCTTAGGTGGAGGAGTTCAAGTATCTCTGGGTCTTGTTCACGAGTGTGGGAAGGTTGGAGCGTGAGATCGACAGACGGATAGGTGCAGCATCTGCAGTAATGCGGGCGCTGTACCGGACCGTCGTGGTGAACAGAGAGCTGAACCGGAAGGCAAAGCTCTCTGTTTACCGATCGATCTACGTTCCCACCTTCACCTATGGTCATGAGTTATGGGTCATGACCGAAAGAATGAGATTGCGGATACAAGCGGCGGAAATGAGTTTCCTTCGTAGGGTGGCTGGACTCACCCTAAGAGATAGGGTGAGGAGCTCGGCCATCCGGGAGAAGCTCAGAGTTGAGCTGCTGCTCCTTCACATTGAGAGGAGCCAGTTGAGGTGGCTCGGGCATTTAGTCCGGATGCCTCCCGGGCGCCTCCCTGGTGAGGTGTTTCGGGCATGTCCAGTCGGGAGAAGGCCCCCGGGAATACCTAGGACACGCTGGAGGGACTATGTCTCACAGCTGGCCTGGGAACGCCTTGGTGTCCTCCCAGTGGAGCTGGAAGAGGTCGCTGGGGACCGGGAAGTCTGGACTTCCCTACTGAAGCTGCTGCCCATGCAACCCGGACCCGGATAAGCGGAGGAAAATGGAATGGAATGGACCATTAGTTAACCCAGTACAGCTACCCTTAATAAGGTAGTTTCTTCTGAGTAGCCACTTTGGGGACTGAGGAGACACTACCATCAATCACTTCCATCATCGGTTGCCCATTATTGCCGAAGGTCAGCCGCTCAGTGCTGCAGGGCCCTTGTTTTTTTAATGCAATTTTCCAAAGTCTAAAACAGTGCTTAAGTGTAATGATATAAAGCCTACGTCACATCTGGTCATACAGGCTTCTACGGCTGGTTGGCGTGCAAGAATCGCACGAGAGGCGTGCGTGTGATGTGCTGATTTTGGAGCCGTTGACTGGCCGCAAAGGTTCTTTGTCATGTCAACCAAACTCTGAGCGTTTCCGTATTTTCAGGTTGCAAGACAAACATATACTTCGCGACACAGGTTGTACTTACTCCTTCGTGGTCACAACTATGTTCGCCATGAACCAAAATTTGTAAAATCCTACGTCCAGTTATGACCTAAGCATACCCCAATCACTACTTAAAGCATGAACTTATTGCTGTGAATATTATTTTTATATTGAGTCATATTTTGTTTGCCTACAATCTTATTCCTCTGTATTTTATTCTTCCATAATAGTACATTGCCACTGGTGCCGCTTAATGAGGACTAAGCGGCATAGAAAATGAATGGATGAATGTTTTGACAAGTGCAGTTGCAATACATATGTAAAAGTGGATCAAGTGCACAATGTCACTTTGAATCACAATCTTTGTCTGAGATAGACGTGGAGGCAAACACTATTATCATTTGTAGTATCCAATATAATAACATGTAGAATGCTGTATATTTATGTGTTGTTTTCTCCACATGCGTTTCAGGTATGTGAGGCTCTACTGATGAAAGTTAACCATCAGTTGAGCAGTAGAACATGATAGTTTATCAGTTTGGATGGTGTGGACAGAATGGTAAATTTGGGTAATAAAACTTCACATACACTTGGGATTTCATCGGGGGAGTGGGTCACACCAGACCTCCATTCCTGACATACATTTTGGTTTCCAGAGATTTAAAATGTGGGAAAAAGGCCCATAGTCCAAACAAGGGTAGACTGGTTGGAGCCAGTCCATAGAGATGTCAGTTGTTAATCAACATTAAAGTAACATGTGTCCTGACCATCAAAGGATGGAGCCCAACTTTAAGGCAGTACTGCAGGTTGACGTAATGTTTTACAAAACTTATAAGTTGGACTGCTGACCCAACTCTTGTTGGAAGTGCTTCCAATCTGACCTAGCTTTCTCACAGGATGCTGCAGACCTGTACTGATGCTCACTGCATAATTTAATAAAGTTGTCTGTGTTCAACAAGTGGCATCAGCAGAGTTTGTTCTTCACCATCACCACTCCACCTTAGGACTTTCCTTAGGGGGCTTCACAGCTTTACTGCCCACACGGTCCTTTGCAAGTGAACACATCTGCACAGGCTGTCGTAATGACGAAGGCGCCAGTATTTATGCCAAGGATGGGGAACACAAACAAAAGAAAGAGCAGTGGAAAAAAAAACAAAATCTTTATTGTCATTGTCAAGACACACAAGAAAATTACCACAGCAGCAGTGTTAAAATAAAGCATATAAAACACTATCACATTAAAACACAAGAATAAAAATGTAAAAATGTGTATAAATGGAGGCGGCAAACCAAAAAAAATCCATAAAAAATATTTTATCACTCATTCTCCTTAAATCTCTGGCCAAAGTCACAGTAAATAGGCAAGAAATGGCTGCTTTCAATTTGCTTATGTCAACATGAGTTAGCCAATCCAAGGGGTGACAACATACATTAGATGTGACATGATAGTTCCAGGGTAGCAGTGTTTCAACCTGTGAGAAATTTGGTGACGTCCACAGAGAAATTATTAGAGCTAGTTTGTGTTCATGTGGTCAAAGCTGTTGATCCTAATGAATGTACCCCAAAAGGAACTATCTTGATGGGTAAGGAGTTAGGTCTTGCCTCAGCTGGAGGAGTTTAAGTATCTCGGGGTTCTTGTTTATGATTGAGGTAAGGCTAGAGCGTGAGATCGACAGATGGATCGCCACGGTGTCTGCAGTACTGCGGTCAATCTACGTTCCTAACCTCACCTGTGGTCACAAGCTTTGGGTAGTGATCGAAAGAGCAAGATTGTGGATACATGTGGATGGGTTTACTCCACGGGGTGGCTGGAATTTGCATGGTGGATTAGTGGTTAGCATGTTGGCCTTACAGTCGGGAGATCAAGGGTTTGACTTTTTGTTAGGGCATCTTTGCAGATACACCAACATCTTTCTACATTCCAAAAACATGCATGTTAGGTTAATTTGACACCCCAACTCGTCAACAGGTGTGAATGATTGTTTGTATGTGTCCTGTGATTGGCTGGCGATCACTTCAGGGTGTACCGAAATCAGCTGTGACAGGCTCCAGGTTGCCCGGAACCCTAATAAGGACAAGCAGTATTGTCAATGGATGGATGGACATTTCATTTGTATTTGAATTGTTTTACTTGATATTTATGTGGTCATCAGATGGTTGGGACAAGAGAAAAGATGGTTAGAAGGTGTAGCTGCAAAAGCCACAAATGTCATCCATAGCTGTAGCTATGGATGGGCTGTTCCGTATTCTTCGCCATCACATCATATAGTGATGTGATTGTATCGGTTGACAGAATAAAAGTTATTTAAGACTGTTGCGAAGTGCACTGGATGCATTGCCAACCTTCATTAAACTACCCATGGGGTCCAGTGCAATTTGCGACAGCCCTAAATAACTTTTATTCTGTCAACCAATACAACTAGACAGACACGGCCGTAAAAAGATGTTTCTTAGATGCATCATAAAAAACCCAAGGAAGTGATTTAAGATTTTGCAAGACTATCCTTCATTACTGGATGTCAATATCGTGGTCATTCATCCAGATTTATGCAAGGTTGTTTATACGCGACACATCTTTCAATTTTATATCCATTTATCAAGGAAAAAGCTCCCGTGAAATTCTCTCTTCAGTGCACCGTTGGGAGCAATATTCTTCCTGATTGGCTCTCATCCCGCTGTAGAGAAAAAGTAGTAAAATTACTTATTTTGTTTGCCATAATTTGCTTCAAATCTGAATGGAAACACCTCTCTCAGAATAACTTCATTCATCTGCGCTCCATTATATCGCCGTTGCTGACACCAGTGGCAGCAATAAGACAGGCCAATAAAGAGGAATAAAAATATACTGTTATTCAACTTTATACTGTAGTTGAAAAATACATTTCGCTTTGTGAGCAAGGTAAATACTGGTATTTGTACATACAAGCACAAATATTGCAGTTGACATTGCAATTCATTTCTATAATGTTTAATGTAATAATAATAATAATAATGTAATACTAATATTGCCTCATAAGAAGTGGTGCTGGTGGGTCTTAGCATGAACTCATATCTTTCCCTTCTGTGTGTTTTTTAAAGCAAGCATGTGACAGCTAACAATGAACGCACTGGGACCAGTGGCAGCTGCTGGTCATCCAAGGAGGGAAGGCTCTTTTTTTTTTTAGCCTACATCAGGAGGAGAAATATACTTCTTAACCAAAATGTCATGCATTTGTGGGGCCGTAATAATACGGGGATCCCCAGTACATATCCCATGAACCCCCAAGGTAAGGGAACATCACACATCATTGACGTTAATTAGTAGTAGTTCAGAAAAAACATAACATTTTTGTGTTCCACTTGTTCTGTGGAATATTGCCCAATTAATTGTCCTTTAAGCACACACTGCTCTGAGTACTTATGAGTTAATTTAATGATAATTTATGATAATAGGAGGCATGAGAGGAAACAATAACTGACAGGTTCCATCCATTTTTAAATCAGTCTATTCTTCTCACATGGCAGCTCATCAATCACTGTTGGCGTGAGGCTTTGCAGCTTCATTGGGACTCTTTGTGGGTTAAATAGTTTTGGATGGTGGTTGATGGCTGACTTTTTTCTAAATCAAATTTGACTCCACAGTTGCAGGGAAGAGAAATGTCAGTGCATCCGGAGGCAGCATACACCACTGTGATGATTTCACTTTTCATGCACGTTGAGCAGACAAGTTTTAACTCAACTAATATTTGATTAATTTCACAGCCCCCGGGAAAATAAAAACAAAAAATAATGAGTGCTGTGGCATAACCCCCATACCTACCAATTGAGGCAAAAATCACCAAAACCTGAATAGAGTTGTTCTCCTCACTTGAAAGAAAAGTTTTGCCCTTATAAAGTTATTATGACTGACATTGTCATGTTGATGATATTTGAACAAAATGTGCAGTGTTTTAATTTATTTCCAAAGTTGTATCCCGTAGTGAATACAATATAGAAATAAATGCTTTATAATGCAAACAGACTTGTTTTCCACAAAGTTAACATATATGCCCAAATAATGATCTGGCTTATTTATTCACCTATTTTCAGAGACTACCAGGTGTTTACTTGTGAGGAAGACACTATTTCTATATATCGGTGGTTTTCAATGGTCTGTGCAGGGGTCAGACATTTTTGGAACTTCCTTGAATTGAAATACTATTGAGAATATGATTATATGACCTTAAAAAGACGGTTCATGCTGGAAAATCCTACAATGTAGTTGAATAACAACAATTCTGCAAAGATGAAAAGGCAAGTTATTGCAAACAATTGTTGCTGTGTGGCCCAACCAGTTATCAGGTTTTTTGGGGCAATCACTTTTCCACACAGAGTCATGTAGGTTTGGATTTTTTTTCTCCCTTAATAATAAAATAATAATAATACAAATTTAAATTTGTTTGATCCAAATTAAATGCGACAGACTTTAAACAGATGACATAGGTCACTTTTAAAGTCTCTGTAAGCCTTATTTCAGAACAAACATTTTGACAACTGCATGCTGCCTTTTAATCCCCCTGCCACAAAAAGGTCTGTTCAGCATCATACATTATTCATACTATTCATATTTTTCATTTAGCTGTGTTGTCAATCAATATCCCCAAACCCAAGCCCAAATTTCTACATTTTAACCAATCTTTGATATTGACTTTGTCAATTAAAGATGATTCTACCTTTTCTGAAGTGGAACAAAATAAACATGAGACCAGTGTGTCAATTAAACAGGGTTTTGAGGGTTTTGTTTAGTTGAGCCAATTTGGTGGTTTGGCGATCTCTGCTGCACATTTCCACACTGCATGATTTATTTTCCCTCTCATGGCCACTACTACAATCTCACTATCCAAGCTTTAAATTGAACAGCCTCTCACCTGGACAAGTGACCACCTGTGCCGTGAATGAGCAGCAAAGACTCGGCTTCAATTCTGCATTATTGGCTGATGAATGAATGGACATGGGAGGCAGCCCTCTGCCACTTCTGTGTCTATCCTCCAAGGACCCTGTGCATGGATGTGAAAGCTGAGACGGTTACCACTTTCCCCATCTGTCACGATGTCTGGAAATGACAACTCCCACATCACAGGGTTTGTAGGGCAGAGTGAGAGGATGCCACAGTCAGAGAAAAAACAACGACAGAATGACACTGTTACACTGCACACAATACCGTCCAACAGTCTGACATGATCAAATGTTGTTTTTGCTACATACCTCAAATACTGTAGTGTTCAAAATAGTGGCAGTCCAATGCGAATAACCATATTACGTACTGTTATTAGTACATTTGTATTGCTACATGGCAAATCAGTTACCAGTAAGTGCTGTAGATTCTCAGAAAACAATTAAGACTCAGCATTCATGATTTGCACGCTCTTACAAAATCTTCGTTTGTATCAGGTGTCTCTGTTTAAAGGATGAAACCAGAACTTGTTGAACATCCATTTCTCTTTCGAATCCGGCGGAAAATGGGTCGTTCAAGACATTGTTCAGAAGAACAGTGTACTTTGATTAGAAGGTAGATTGGAGGGAAAACTTTATAAAAGTGGATTGGAGAGAAGAAAATTTATGAAGAGGTGCAAAAACTTTTTGGCGTTCCACTAAAATGATCTCCAATGTCTTAAAATGGAGAGCAAAACCAGAGACACGTCACAGAATTTCTTAATGACAAGATAGAGAGAGGGCTTGATGTTCGAACCGTGATGTATAGTTTTACACGCAGAAAACATTTCAGAGGGGTTATAATTAGGATTTAAAAGGATAAATGTACATTTAACGACACTTTGACCCTATTGAAGACGTGTTTGTTGAGAAAATCTTCATGTGGTAGTAATACACTTGCACATCTCCTTTTATGTTTTGCAAGAGTTAATTCTGGAATTAGAGTGCAATAGTGTTCCTAACTAGGGCATATGCTAACTGAGGTTTTACTGTAATTGAGGCAGTGAAATTGTAACTGATGAATGGTTTTTAAAATCTTTAAAGGCAAGAAATCAACATTTAAAAATGAGTTAGTGCCAAGCAGGTGAAACGAGGATAAATCCCACATTGAGTGTGGCAGACAGTGGAGAGGTTGAACAGAAAGACAATGGGGAGTTTGATACACGGAAGCAACCGTCTGCTTTCTTTGCTATATGCCACTCGTTCCGCAGTGCAGAATCTCTGAAAATGCCACGATGGCAGCCAGAGCCATTATCATTGATTTATATATGCCCCGAAGCCTTCCTTACCCACCTTGATGCATCGTCTGCCAAACTCCAAAAATAACTTTATCTCACTATCAGTAACTTTCTGTCAAAAATAACGATAGCTTGTCACTTAATGTCTGCTATCCTTCTAAGTGACGATTCTTTGACTTACACTTGATTGCATCTTTTAATTTGACCCACCAGATTAATAAACCAATTTATAATTGACATTATACATTTGACTTGGTTATTGGTCATTATTAATTTTCTGTTTACAATGCATACCTGGTCTGTGATCTTTAGATTCCATGGCTTAAATCGTCCTCCACCCATTTATTTTCTGTCACTTATCCTTTCCATCATCATGGGGCAGTTGGAGACTATCCCAGCTGACTTACGGCACTAGATGTGGTACACCCTAAACCGGTCGCCTTGTACAGTTTTGTACTTGATTTCAACTCATTCCGTCCCGTTCTTTGCTATATGCCGACTGGAACATCACTCTATTATTTAATTTTAGAAAAATCTCAACAAACTATCACTGTTTCGTGGTTGACTATGGTCCATTAATAGTCCAAAAATATTTAAATACAATTCATATGTAGTATTCCGGTCACTAGGCATCAGTAATGACATAAAACATTGAAACATGCCATTTAATTACATTACCTTAACCCTGCGTGGAGTCAGGCGTGATAGAGTGATGATGATCGAATGAAACAGGTTCTCCTCCAATTCCGTGTGGAAGTTGTAAGATTTTGGCTTCTCACTTTGTCTTTCTTTTCCACTCGGTTTGAAACCCTTGTTGAGAGTAAGTAAATTAGAGGCTAACTAGTTTGGTTGCAGGCATGTTATGCTTATGCTGTCTTGTGTCCCTGCAGTGATTCCGTACGCATTAGCAATGTGGTGTAAACCAACTAATAGATGCATAAGGGTGACTAGGGGTGTTCTTTCATGTCTACAGGGATGTAAATATGGCTAAAAAAAACTTATTTAGAAAATTAAAAGGTTTTCCATGCTCTAACTATGAAAATATTCAATGTATTAAATAATTAATTCTACTTTGTGGATATTCACCTACTGCGGAATTGTGATAAATGGCGAACAACTGCATATAGGACACATTTTGGTCATGTGATTATTATATGACTTGCCCAAAGTGGCAGTGTGACTTATACGCTGGAAATTTAAAAAAAAGTGTTTGCACAGTCAAAGGCTAAATTCACACTTGTTTGCGAGGAATCTTTTCATTGTCAAAACAAAACCAATATGCAATTTCAACGATCAGGTCGCATCTATTCGACTTAAACGTCATCGAGAGGCATGGTTTACTGTTTGAGACTTTAATAAAGGCGGTCACCAATATACATTCTTGTCATCCGGAAATTATTTTAAAACATTTTCCATGAAGCAGCTCACGTCAGCGTCTACTAGCCACTGCTGTAGCCAAAATTGTTTATCTTTGATGCGGAACCATTTGGTTAAGAAAATATTGACTGAATCCTTGAAATTGCCACAAACGCGTTAAGGTACACAGTGCAGCAATTACTTCCGTTAACACACAGAAATGCGTGGCAATGGACAGTCACATTTAAAAAAATTGATTTTAGCAAAAAAATTCAAAGTAAGCCTTATGCACTGCAGTGTGAACATAGCCTAATTCGACCAACTCATTAAGTCCTGGTCCAATGTGATTTTCTTATTTCAGAAAAGCGTTTAACTCAATTGTCTACATAAAATATGAAACTCAAAGGGATAGTTTATTGCTAACTTCAATTATTGCTCAAATCTTTGTCAAAAGCTCATATGTAGTCTAAATTAAATCAAATGTCAATCAATATAAACAAACCAAAAAAAGGTGGGAGGGGCATGGGAGAGGAAAAGAACGGATACTTACGCATATAACCTAAGGTCCTTTCCCCCTTTTCTGCAGACCTCTCTTTCCCATTTAATTGTTTCATTTTTTTTTTCAATTGGGGAAATTAAAAAAAATATATATGTATTATTCTTCTTATGTCTCTGTTAAAAGTTAAAATTAAATGTACAAGCATCCATCCATCCATTTTCTTCCACGGTCGGGTCGCGGGGACAGCAGCCTAAGCAGGGAAGCCCAGACGTCCTTCTCCTCGGCCACTTCGTCCAGCTCTTCCCGGTGGATGCTGAGGCATTCCCGGCCAGCTGAGAGACATAGTCTCTCCAAGGTGTCCTGGGTCTTCCCTGAGGCCTCCTACCGGTTGGACGTGCCCTGAACACCTCCCCAGGAAGGCGTTCGGGAGGCATCCTAACCAGATGCCCGAGCCACCTCATCTGATTCCTCTCAATGCGGAGGAGCAGCGGTTCATCTCCCCGATGACAGTGCTTCTCACCCTATCTCTAAAGGAGAGCCCAGCCAGCCAGCGGAGAGAACTCATTTCGGCCGCTTGTACCCGCGACCATATGTGAGGGTAGGAACGTAGATCGACCGGTAAATTGAGAGCTTTGCCTTTCGGCTCAGCTCTCTCTTCACCACGACAGACTGGTGCAGAGTACGCATCACTGCAGACGCTGCACCAATCCGCCTGTCCAGCTCACGTTGCATACTTCCCTCACTCATGAACAAGACCCCTTGAGGCAGGACCTCATCCCCGACCCGGAGATGGCACTCCACCCTTTTCCGGGAGAGAACCATGGACTCAGATTTGGAGGTGCTGATTCTCATCCCAGCCGCTTCACACTCAACTGCAAACCGATCCAGTGAGAGTTGAAGGTCACTGCTCGATGAAGCCAGCAGGACCACGTCATATGCAAAAAAAAAAAGAACAAATCCTGTGGCCACCAAACTGAAACCCCTAAACGCCCTGGCTGCGCCTAGAAATTTTGTCAATGAAAGTAGTGAACAGAATCGGTGACAAAGGGCAGCCCTGGCGGAGAACAACCTTCACTGGAAACGGGTCCGACTTATTGCCAGCAATGCAAACTAAACTCTGACACCGGTCATACAGGGAACGAACCGCCTGGATTAGGTGGTCCGATAACCCATAATCCCGGAGCACTCCCTACAGTATTCCCCGAGGAACACGGTCGAATGCCTTCTCCAAGTCCACAAAACACATGTAGACTGGTTGGGCAAACTCCCATGCACCCTCAAGGACCCTGCTGAGAGTATAGAGTTGGTCCACAGTTCCACGACCAGGACGAAAACCACACTGCTCCTCCTGAATCCGAGATTCGACTATCCGGCGGATCCTCCTCTCCAAAACTTCTGAATAGACCTTACCAGGAAGGCTGTGGAGTGTCTCCCACAATAGTCCCACACAACCTCCGCCCCCCCTTCTTGAAAAGCGCGACCACCAACCCGGTCTGCCAGTCCAGGGGCACCGACACCGATGTCCACAGGTTGCTGCAGAGTCGTGTCAACCAAGACATGCCCACAGCATCCAGGGGCCTTAAGGAACTCCGGGCGGATCTCATCCACCCCCGGGGGCTTGCCACCAAGGAGCTTTTTGACCACCTTGGTAACCTCAGCCCCATAGATAGAGTAACCCACCGCAGAGTCCCCGGGCACTGCTTCCATGTTGGAAGACGTGTCGGTGGGATCGAGGAGGTCTTCAAACTATTCCCTCCACCGATCCACAACATCTCGAGTCGAGGTCTGCAGCACAACGTCCCCACCATACACGGTGTTGACTGTGCACTGCTTCCCCCTCCTGAGACAGCGGATGGTGGACCAGAATCTCATTGAAGCCATCCAAAAGTCGTTTTCCATGGCCTCAGTGACTGCCAGAACCGCAGACCACTTGGCCTGACGGTACCTGTGAGCTGCTTCCAGAGTCCCATGGGCCAAAACGCCCTGATAGGACTCTTTTGTCAGCTTGACGGCATCCCTCACCGCTGGTGTCCACCGACGGGTTCTGGGATTACCACCACGGCAAGCACTGACCACTTTACGGCCATAGCTTAAATCAGCCGCTTCGACAATGGAGGCACGAAACATCGCCCACTCGGACTCAATGTCCTCTGCCTCCCTCGAAACATGGTCAAAGCTCTCCCGCAGGTGGGAGTTGAAACTCCTTCTGCTGTGCAAG
Source organism: Oostethus manadensis (assembly GCA_024372805.1). Classification (NCBI taxonomy): domain Eukaryota; kingdom Metazoa; phylum Chordata; class Actinopteri; order Syngnathiformes; family Syngnathidae; genus Oostethus; species Oostethus manadensis. Next base: position 3,141,847 of record QODF01000079.1, on the reverse strand, counting down.
CAACACCCACTTAAACATGTTAAACGGCTACTGTGCCGTTTAACAATTATTATGTTCTTGAAAATCCTGTCTATAGATGTTTGCTGCAAGACAAATGAAAGGTGATTTATCTTTGTCTAAATGGATACAAGCACCCTGATGTGTTTTCTGTTGTGATAAATTATGCCTGCAATTACCTTTCTGACTGAGCACAACCATTGGTTCTTGAGTTGTGTTTTGACCACAAATTATAAATCATACATGCTTTATGTTATGGCCGTGGATTATTATGCATGTTCTCCTTTAAGAAAATAGCATGAGAATGTAGTTAATCAGAATATTAGAATCAGGTATCTTCTGTGCGTTTGTAGTTCTTTTAGGTTGTGGTGGTGCTTCATTAAAATGTAAAAGAATTGTTACGTATCACCAAAGTGCAAAACTAAAATAACCACTGTAAAACCCCTTTGATAAAAGACACATGTAAAGTATCCTTAATTCCTTTGGGTGATTTGGGATAGGAATTAAGTGTATTGACAGGTGCCAGTAGTGTCGTGGGAAGATGGAAAGAGTACTTTGAAGAGTTGATGAAAGAGAAAAATAAGAGGGAATGAAGAGTAGAAGGGGTGACTGGTGCGGACTAGGACGTAGCAAGTGAGGAGAGCATTGAAGAGGATGAAGGATGGAAAGGCACTTGGTCTTGATCATATACCTGTGGAGGTATGGATAGGTCTAGGAGAAGTGGCAGTAGGGTTTCTGACTGGGTTGTTTAACAGGATTTTAGTTAGAAGATGCCTGAGGAATGGAGGAGAAGTGTGCTGGTGCCCATTTTCAAGAACAAGGGAGATGTGCAAAGTTGTGGCAACTACAGAGGAATAAAGCTGATGAGCCATACAATGAAGTTATGGGAAAGACTAGTTGAAGCTAAACTAAGGCCAAACGTGAGCATTTGTGAGCAGCATTACGTTTTGGGTTTTTTTTTCCAACAAAGAGTACTACAGATGCAGTATTTTCATTGAGGATGTTGATAGAGAAGTACAGGGAAGGTCAGAGAAGGCTGCATTGTGTTTTTGTAGATCTGGAGAAAGCTTATGACAGGGTGCCCAGAGATGAACTGTGGTATTGTATGAGGAAGTCTGGAGTGGCAGAGAAGTATGTTAGAGCAGTGAAGGACATGTACGAGGACGAGACAGTAGTGAGGTGTGCTGCAGGTGTGACAGAGGAGTTCTAGTGAAGTGGGGGACTCCATCAGGCATCAGCTCTTAGCCCCTTCTTGTTTGCGATGGTGATGAACAGGCGGAAGGATGAGGTTAGACAGGAATCTCCATGGACTAAGATGTTTGCAGATGACATTGTGATATGTAGTGAGAGCAGGGAACAGGTGGAGGAGAAACTTGAGGGGTGGAGGTTAGGAGAGGAATCAAGGTTAGGTAGAGTGCATGTGTGTAATGAGAGTGATCCAAGTAGAAGAGTGAGGTTACAGGGTGAAGAGATAAAGAAGGAGGATGATTTTAAGTGCTTAGGGTCAAGAGTCCAGAGAAATGGAAAGTGTGGAAAAAAGGTGAAGAAGCTTGTGCAGGCAGGCTGGAATGGGTGGAGAAAAGTGTCAGGTGTGATGTGTGACAGAAGAGTTTCAGCTAAATTGAAAGGAAAGGTGTACAAAACTGTGGGGAGACCAGCGATGATGTAAGGTCTACAGACAGTGCTGCTGAGGAAAAGACAGGAGGCTTGATTGTGCCTGGATGGTTGCTGCCTCTTCGAGTGGTCGGGTGTGTTGCCCGGGTTCCTCTCTGATACGGGGTGGGGATGGCGGTGGCGGTGTTTGGGGGTGTGGGCCGCCGGGGTCTCCTACAGTGGCGCGCATGGTGGCTAGTGTGTAACATCTGGGTGAGGCTGCTCCCGGGCTGCGGTCGCTGAGCGTCCGGGGCCTCG
>QODF01000079.1:3120540-3135953 GCA_024372805.1 Oostethus manadensis | reverse complement strand
CCAGGGTGAGGCCCCGGTATCCCACGTCCGGGCGAGGTGCAGTCACTCCTCATGTTATTCGTCATAGGGGTCTTCTGAATCACAATTAGTCTGGCCCGTCACCTAATACCTGTTTGCCTTGGGAGACCTTACCACCCGACAACATAGCTCCTAGGATCACTCGGGCACTCAAACCCCTCCACCACGATAAGGTGGTGATTCACGGAGGGGGTGTGCGTGTGTGTGGACTTTATTTGAGGGTGCATACAGCAGAAGGCAGCACTGCCTATTTAGATTCAACACGCGAGTGAAGAAGAATAAATACAGGAAGTGTTTTTAAGGTTTCTACACAGACGTTGAATTAATCACACCACTATAGCATTAGCGTAGTAGCATTTTTAGCTGTTTTCATTGGAAGACACATTTCCATTATTACGCTAGGTGATAGCTAAATGACAAAAGATGCCAGCATGCTAACATTAACGTAGGAACATTTTTTCATAGACAAAAACCATATATAAACGCTCTGCAGCAGATGTGTGTGCGTGTGTGTAATGATGAGTCGATCGCCAACGTCAAGAGGATTGTGGCCAAGAAAAAGTGCTGAAATTGTTGGCCAATTTGCTAATATTAGCATAGTAGCATTTTTAGCTGTATTCATTGGAATACATGATTATACAGTTATGATAGGTGACAGCTAAGTATTAAAAGATGCCAGCAAGCTAATATTAGCTTAGTAGCATGTTTAGCTGTTTTGATAGATAACAAGTGAGCCGTCAAAAAAGGGTGCAACAACACGCTATAAAAGGAGAGGACAAACAAATCGCCTCACTGCGCCAACAGACGGCTCTTTTTTTCATTTCAAAGAGTCGATTCGTTTCAAAGAGTCGATTTGAGTCCAATATGTCAAACTCTCCAGTTCACTAGAGCATTGCAAGCATTAAATAGTTTAGTATCATTTTTCAACCATGTCTGGCTCAGCTGGGAAAGAGGTGCTACCTAAACAATATTTCTGTAAAATGCACAGTTTCTGCAAAATTCCTCGTTGTCCGTGATATATACAGTTATGATAGGTGACAACTAAGTATTAAAATATGCCAGAATGGTAATATTAGCTTAGTAGCATGTTTCATATCTGGTGTTGTACGAGTCAGAATCAGCCGAGGTAGTCAACATGGAGTCGAGTGACGAAGGAAGCGGTGATTTCGAGGATGTTTGTGTGCATAGCAAGTCGCATTTGGAGGTTCAACATTACATGTTTGAAGCAGTCGTACACCAGGAACACGAGGATGAAGACATTTGCAGTGATGATTTAGAGGAGGAAGAAATAGAGGAGGAAACAATGACTGGCAAGTTGCCATATTTTTTGTTTACATACGCATATGGTACACGTACATCATTCAGTAAGCCGTTGGATGCGTTGGATAAGCTGGAAATGCATAATACCGCGTACAATCCTTTTCTTTTGTATTGTGGCGAGTACCTTTTGTGCAGTTTGGAGCTGCACAATAAACAATTTTTTCACAAAATCAAATAAAACCACGTGAAAAATAAAGTTCCAAGCATGATTGTGTGATTGTGTGCCCTGCATTCGTCTGTGGCAAATCTGACGTCAGGCGTCGGAATTTGTCGAGCTATCCCGATCATTCCGAGTGCATCGGACTATACAAGTTTGTCTGCTGGGGTTTCTTTTCATCAAAATTGCTTAGTAAAAACACGATAAAGGGCTGTAAAACCAAATTCTAATTGTTTATTTCCATTAAAACTCTAAACTACATTAGATGCATTTGAAAAAATCGCCTTTCTGCCCTTTAAAACTTATTTATTATGACTTATAATCTGTCCCATTCAATTGGAAGACAAACATGTTTTAGGGGATAAATATATACATATACATACACATACACATATACATACAAACATATATATATATACATATATTTTTTAGGGGTCAAAGTTATGCATTTAGGCTTTTAGCATTGAAATTCTTAAGAAACACATGTGAAATGGGAAAGTATGTTATGATATTTTGATTCCCCTCTTGCATGACTAGAGGGTGGAAAGGAAAGAACATGCAGCTTGCTTGTAACCTTGCTTTGCAATTCACAAGACGCCCAGCTGGTCGATGCACACTCTGTCAGGGTAGTAGGCTCTCCAACCCAGCGCGTCACGGTAGGAGCTGAGATATTGATGCTGTTTAGTGCATAATCAACCTTTGCTTGTTTGTAACTCAGTGTAAGGGGTAGAATAAAGACGCTGTATTTTACACTTACCTGTGTGTCTTTCTCAGTAAAGCCGATCACCCACGATCCTGAACTAACAAATAAAAGTGTTTCAACACAACATGTATCATGAATAATGTAACATATACGGTATGTAACAGCACACATATTTGACATGAATAAATATTACATCACCGATGACTTATACAATATATGTTATTCTAAGTCCGCTTGATTTTTGTAGTGAAATATGTAAATTAAAAAAAAAATAAAGCTCTTGCAATACAACAATACCTTGTTTATCGCAATGAATTGATTCTAAATGTAATATTTCATGTAAATAGAGCTAAGAAAACCTTGTTGCGACTTTCCAAATGTGTTTCTTAACATTACTACACTTTTTTACACATGAAATAACACTCGGCCGCACGGTGACTGAGTGGGTACCATGTTGGCCTCACAGTCAGGAGTTTCAGGGTTCAGGGTTCAAATCTCTGTGTGGAGTTTGCATGTTCTCCCCATGCGTGCGTGGGTTTTCTCCGGGTACTGCGGTTTCCTCCTGCATTCCGAACACATCAATGTTAGGTTAATTGGCGACTCTTAATTGTCCATTAGAGTATGAATGTGTATGGTTGTCTGACTGATGACCAGTCCAGAGTGTACTCCGCCTCCCGCCCAAAGTCAGCTGGGATAGGCTCCAGCATAACCGCGACCCTAATGAGAATAAGCGGTATAGAAAATGGATGGATGGAATTAACACTCTTATAGTGAGCTTCACACTGGTATTATCCAATATGTCAGAGACAATAATGGAAACTAAGCTATTTAAGACGTATATAAAACTCATGCTCAAGTAGTGTCACCAGGGGTTTAGAGTTAGATTTTATTGTTTTGCTTTACTGTAGCTGGGCTGCCGTCACTATAGCCTTTAGTTTCGGCGATTAAGTATGGTAATTGTGTGTATCACCAAACATTTCAGTCAAATTACAGAATTGACTGCTTTATATTTGCATTTAACTTCAATTACCAATTTTTATGCTTAAAAATGCTTAATTTAAGAAAAAAATCCGTTACAATATGCATATTTTTGGAATAATAAAAGGCTGTATTCAAGCACAAAACAGTATGATTTTTTAATTACATTCGAAAACTATGATAGAGTGAAGCTTCTAATTTAGTTAAGTGTCAGGGACTACTCTATATTCTGTAAGATACAATATTAACTCTTTAGGCTCCAGTTTTTTTTTAAAGAAAATATTTAGTTTTGACATTACTATTTCAAATGGTTGTAGCTTGAAAATGGTTAAGATAAGGCATCCTGTAAATGACAAAAATCATCAGTATAATCCAAATCATCTAATTTGCATATTCTGACATCACCAGGCGCAGAATTTGTCAGTCTCCACAGTACCAGCTTATCAATAGTCTCATCATGCACGCACGCACACACGGGTTAAAAATCTATAAACTCCTAAACTTTGCACAGGAACACACCCACAAATGTTGCTCAGATTGCAGTTACAGATGTCCACCATTTCTAGTGTAGTAACTACACGTATTAACTACCTGAGGCGTCATATTACAACAAATCCAGCAAATTTACTATTTTCCAATTTTGGCGATTGAAGAGTAAAGAATGAAATTTGTTTTATTTTTAGGCATTTTCGGTGGTAATTACCACTGACATTCAGTGGTCCCCAGTGTGGTCTCTTCCCACTCAGTTGGGTTTTATCCACTTCATATAAGCAGTATGGGATGCACCACTACCCAAACTGCAAAGGGCGCCCATCTAACATATCCTGACAAAGCATGCCGCCTATTGTAGTATTGCCCATGCAGCTCATATAAAAACCTCTCTATTATTATTATTACTAATACTATGTGACTTTTTCTTGTGTTAGATTTTGGATTTTTTGAATGCACATTTACGAGCAATGCAGTTTCAACTTATCACTCCATTGAAGGGAGCTGACTCTTCTGCTCACTTTTCCTTCTTCCTTGCACCATCCAAGCCACATTGGCAGACACAAGGGAAAGATTGAAAAACCAGTAAAAAAAAACCAAACCAAAACGAACGCTCACTGATTGTGGTTTAACACGCCCTCCATGCTTTTCCCGGGCTCGCCTCTTCGGTGAAGGGGGCGGTTGTAACCATCTTAAGTGCCATTGCATTTCTCTTAAAACTCCAGTGAATGTTCATGAGCAAAAGAGGTTTTCAAGGGCGAAAGGAAAGAGAGGAAAGTGTGTTATTACCTTATTGTGAGCTGCCATGGCCATTATGCTGCCAGCTGCCGTTATGTGTTGTAAACACTGATTCAAGTTTCAAAGGTGGTGATTGTATGTCAAATTAAGCATATAAGCATTTGCTTGTAGAAAGTAAGGCTGGGTGCCAATGCCAATTCCGGTATCGGACTGATACCAAGTAAATACAGGAGGTGTATTGTCCTTACTGACACCTACACCTAAACGTGTGACTTAATTACAAATAAGTCAATTGGAAGCTTTAATGGATCATGGATAGGGAATATAGTTTTGTGTGGTGATTCCAATGCACATAGCACAGTGTGGGGAGAAAGTGATAACAGGAATGGGGAAATATTAAAATAATTTTTGGAGGACAAGGAATTGGTGTGTTTGAATGATGGGTCAGGAACACGGGTGAATCTAGGAACAAGTAAAGAAACAGCAATACATTTAACAATAGTATCACAAGGGTTAGCAAGTAAGGCAACGTGGAGGAAAGGGAACACTATAGAAAATGATCATTACCCAATTCACATCCAAATAAATGTAGAAGAAAAAATGGAAACTATCTTAAGAGAAGGGCGATTGAAGTATGATCAGGCAATGTTCAAAAGATTTAGGAAAATTGCAGATGTTAAGTTAAAAGAGGTTAAATTAAATAATTCTAAAAATAATATTAACAATTCCATTACAACAGCTATTATGGAAGCAGACAAACAAAGCATACCGAAGACAAGAAGTACATGTAAAAGGAAAAAAAAAATTGTACCATGGTGGAACCAAGAATGTACAGAAGCAATATAAAACGGAATAAAGGGTTCCGAACTTTTAAAAGAAAACTAAATTTCTAGTATAAGATATGTAATAAAAAAAAGGCAAAAAGGGAGTTTTGGAGGAAGTATTGTGATAATATGGATATAAATACACCATTAGCACATGTATGGGGATCATCAAAGACATGTCCGGGTAAAGAATGTAAAAGCCATGCAATGAAAGATGGAAGGGAATACATCATTGTAAATAAAGAGAAGGCAAAATTGCTGGGGAAAACATTTGTAAGGTTGCAAAGCACAGAAAATATAGGAGGGAAGAAACACGTAGACAAAAAGAAAAAAATCTGATCTCAAATAATGGATATAAAAGTATAATAGCTCTTAAATTTTCAATGGGTGATTTAAATAGAGTATTAAACCGGATAAAGAAAACAGCCCAACGTAAAGACCTAGTAAGTTATCAAAGGGTTACGAATTTAAGTAGTATAGGTAAAGAAACTGTGCTAAAATTATACAATAGAATATGGGAGGAAGGAAAGTTACCAAGAGTGGAAAGAAGAAGTTATAATACCGCTGTGTAAACCAGGTACAAATCCAGGAGAGGCTTGAAACTATAGACCAATAGCGCTGACATTTAATTTAGGTAGGTAATGGAAAAAATGGTAAACTAAAGGCTGATTTATTATTAGGAATCAAAGGAAATATTAAAAAGTTACCAAAGTGGATTTCGGAAAGGAAATGTTTGGAAAATGAAATTATTCATTCATTCATTTTCTATACCGCTTATCCTCATTAGGGTCACAGGTATGCTGGAGCCTATCCCATCTGAAAATGAAATTAGGAAAGGACAAATTAATAAAGAAAGTGTTGTAGCAGTGTTTTTGATTTAGAAAAAGCATATGATATGTTGAGGAAACAAGGATTATCGAGTAAGTTAAGTAGAATAGGTGTCAAAAGAAGGATGTACAGGTGGATAGAAGATTTTTTAACAAATGGGAAAATAATAGTGAAAGTAGAGAATAAGTACAGTGATAAATATGAAGAGGAAAATGGAATTCTGCAAGGAAGTATAATAGGTCCAGTATTATTTTTAATAATGATATAATTTTTTAATAAAGTAGAAGGTTCAGTAAATGTTGCATTGTTTGCAGATGATGGAGTTATGTGGAAAAGAGGAAGGAATATAAAGTATATAGAAAAGAAAATACAAGAAGCGGTCAATAAAATATAAGAATGGGCAAGGGAGTGGGGTAAAGGATTTTCTGTTGGGAAAACTACAGTAATGAATTTCTCTAGAAAGAAAATTCAAAAAAAGCTCCAGATTAAATTCATTTATTCATTCATTTTCTAAACCGCTTATCCTCATTAGGGTTGCGGGGATGCTGGAGCCTATCCCAGCAGACTTTGGGCGAGAGGCGGGGTACACCCTGGACTGGTCGCCAGTCAATCGCAGGGCACATATAGACAAACAAACATTCACACTCACATTCATACCTATGAACAATTTAGAGTCGCCAAATAATTCCATGTTTTTGGAATGTGGGAGGAAACCGGAGTACCCGGAAAAAATCCATGCACGCACGGGGAGAACATGCAAACTCCACACAGAGATATCCAACGGAGATTTGAACNTCCATTTTCTATACCGCTTATCCTCATTAGGGTCACGGGGATGCTGGAGCCTATCCCAGCAGACTTTGGGCGAGAGGCGGGGTACACCCTGGACTGGTCGCCAGTCAATCGCAGGGCACATATAGACAAACAAACATTCACACTCACATTCATACCTATGAACAATTTAGAGTCGCCAAATAATTCCATGTTTTTGGAATGTGGGAGGAAACCGGAGTACCCGGAAAAAATCCATGCACGCACGGGGAGAACATGCAAACTCCACACAGAGATATCCAACGGAGATTTGAACCCAGGTCTTCCAGATCTCTTGACTGTGTGGCCAATGTGCTAACCACTCAGCCACCGTGCGGCCCCTTCAGATTAAATTGTATGGAGAAAATATAGAAGAGGTAGATAGCTTTAAGTATTTAGGTATATGGTTTGACAAACGGGGAAACTGGTCATTGCACATTAGTAACATCATAGAAAAAAGTAAGAATGTACTGAATATTATGAGGGCATTAAGGGGCAGAGAGTGGGGGGCTAGTAGAATGGTAATGAGAGAAATATATATTGCATTAATAGAAAATGAATGAATGAATAATTAGTTCAGTTATTGACTATGGCTGTATAGTCTATCATTCATTCATTCATTCATTTTCCAATCTACACTAAGTCAGTTACTTGAGAAATTAGATAGAATACAATACTAAGCATTGTTGTGGAGCTACAAAGACAATCCCGGTTGCAGCTCAGCAAGTGGAAATGAATGGGATTCCATTACAAATGAGGAGAGACCAGTTGGCAACAATGTACTGGGCAAACTTAAAGGGTTGCAAGAAAACACATCCAACAAAGAAAGTGCTGTTAAAATGTCAAGAAAAAGAAAGGTAAATGGTTAAGAGTTTTGAATGGACAATTGGGGATATAGTACAGGAAGTTCATATTAAAAAATGTCAATTAGTCCAAGAGTTCCAATTTCAAGCATACCATATTGGATCTATGAGGACAAATATTCTGTGTACATAGCAATATACATGGATGCATCTAAAACAGCAAATCATAAAGTAGGTGGAGCAGTAGTTATTCCACAAATAAAGGTTGCCATAAATAAAATAATTAATAATAATCTCCCTTTACAGGGTAACTAATTGCCATTGATCTAGCAATTAATTGGATTAAAGAAAACAAGCCAAAGAAAGCTGTTGTGTCTAAAAAATATATGTTGGTGACTGAACTAAGATAGGATTTATTATCACATTTATTTCGGTGCCGGCTCATATCGGCATTTTATGAAATTAGTTGGCAGATAAATATGCAAAATGTGCAACAAGAAAAGGTAGAAATAAATTTGGAAACAAGTTATAGCAAAGAAGAAGTTGGAAGTATAGTCAAGAATGAAATCAGGAAAAAGTGGCAGGAGAAATGGAATAGTGAACCAAAAGGTAGACAATATTATAAAATTCAGAGATATGTAGGAGTAAGAAGGGAAGCTTGTAGAAATAAGAAAGAGGAAGATGTCATTACGAGAATGAAGTTTGGGCATACATATCAAAACAGTTCTCTAAAACTAATAGGATAACACTACATGTTTGTGTGACTTTTGTAATGAAATAGAAAACATAGAGCATGTATTAATTTATTGTAGTAAGTATAATAATGAAAGGGAAAAAATGAAGAGGAAATTAGAAAGAGAGAATATTAGGATGACAGTGGAGGATATATTAATGTAAGATTCAAAGCATATGGGGTTTAGGAAAATACACAAATTCTTAAAAAAGGTTTAGATAAAAGGATTTAGTTTATTCAATTAGTAGTAGTATTATTTTTATCAGGTTGGTTAGTGTATTTGTAGTAGTATTTCTTTGAGGGTTGGTGTTTTAATTAGTTATGTATGATTATTATTAATTAGTTTATTTTGTAGTGTTGTTTTTTTTATTTTATATTTATTTATTTTTATTTGTACATATTTTTATTTATTTATTTATTTATTTTTTTATTGTGCTTTTTTAGCATCTCGATCCACACGCCTTATTAGAAGGTGGCGGTAATGCACACCATAAGTTGCTTGCCAACCGCCAATAAAAAACAAGTAGAAGAAGAAGAATTCTTTGTAATAAACGCGGAGCAGAAAGGTGAGAATAATAAGAGCCAGACTGATTGGAAAAAAGGACATACTTAAGCTAAACAGAAAATATTTGAAAAAAACTAAAATAAAAAAAAAGCACAGATGTAACAGTGCCATGTGTAATTTGTCAATTTCAGTTTTGTGTAAAACACATTTCAGAATTGCAAACGCACAAAAAAGGCGACGCACACACACACACACACACACATTCCTAAGCTCATATGCACACACATTAGGTCACTGTTACAACGGTTCCTTGCATCTTGGTCTGCTTTGACTGCTAATATAGCAGTGGCATGTTGGGGAACACGCCCTCCACGCTTGCCATTTCCACAGCAAGCAAATTAGTCTAATACGGCAGCGTGAAATTATCCCTTTGGGGGAAGAGTGCATGGTGCTCAATCAATCTTGCAAAGACTGCAGAGTTACTCCCTTGCCCTGTGTGTTCATGCATGTGTGTGTGTGTGCGTGACTTGATCTTAATGCAGCAGCAGCAGAAATAGTAATACAAAATAAATTGCTGTTGAAATTCTCTGCTATGGAGCCAGTCTGAAGCATGATCACATAACTCTCCTTGGGTTTGATGCTTTTCTGAATTACACTCTTTAATACATCATTTGATGTTAACTTCTGAAGTGATGACCTAAAAAGAGCTAAAGAATTACTCATATACAGTATGATAAATGAATTTCCATAAAATGAAGATTAAAATCTAGAGTTACTCAATACTCACCAATACAAAGATAGAACAGATGTTGATAGATGTTTGTTTATTTTTAGTATGACTTCAATTGAATAAATGTTTTGTTAGAAGAAATACATTAGACTAAATAAATTAGTTATGTTTGCATGATACATACACACACTTGCTAGCACATTTATACCTTTGAAATAAATAATATCTTGAAAAAATTAATATCATTTACATATTGTTTGAGGTATACCCCAGGGGTCTGTGCTAGGACCAAAATTGTTTCTGACCGAGGTGAACAAAGTGGGGTTGAGTATTCCCAGGGGTAAGCAAATTGTCATAGCCTGTCATTTGTTTCTTTACTGGATGCACTGACACGTTTACAGTACCCTCTAAAGATGTTGGAACAGTGAGGCCATTTTTTTACATTTTTGCTGTACAAATAAGAGATCCCGAGAGCAACATTTCAGCATATATCCATCCATCCATCCATCCAATTTCTATGTCGCTTATTCTCATTAGGGTTGCAGGGGTATGGAGCCTAGGGGTATCCAGGAGGCTTGCTACACCCCGGACAGGGCGCCAGTCAGTTACAGGGCAGACATTTCCAGGTATTTATATCTGGATTGGATACACTACTTACTAAGATAGCACATTTTGTTTGAACCCACCTCATTTTCTATGTCAACAAACATATCGGAACATGTGGCTGACAGGTGTGTTTTGTTGGCCAAGTTTGTGTTATTGCATTACTTATTCAATCAATAAATAACACTTCATTTCTACGCTGACTTTCAGATTGGGTCGGAAAGGTTTTGCCTGTGCCGACGGCGTTTAGTGACAAAAACAACATGAAAAACAATCTTGTCTTTTTTGGTCATGGGTGGAAAAACAATTTGGACCATTACACAAACATTGGCCATAGCCAGTACAAATATATGGCATGTCCAGAAGAAGAAATGTCTGGTATACCGAATAACAGACGTCAAACATGTACACAAAGGAAAACATCAGAAGCTGGTGACAAAAACATTGCAAGAGCTGTAAAAAAAAGACCCTAAAACATCAGTTGGTGGCACCAGCACCAACCTCCAGATGGCAGGGGTGAAGGTCTTGCTATTTATTGTTTTGTAGTAGACTTCATGAACTAAAGTGCAATGGCTACACTGGAAGATGCAAACTACCCATGAGCAGGAAGAATAGGAAGGTCGGTCAGAATTTGCCCAAAAGTACAGAGATGAGCATAAAACAATCATCAGTCCATAGAACCTTAGACTCACAATTGTTTTGTTTTGCTACCATTCCTACACCAAATACTGCTTCTCTGCACGTCAGTGACAGGGTGGGGGATGTTTTAAACAGCTACTACAGCGCACACGAGCCAGTGAATTTTAGGCACTACAGTTGGATGAGTCAACAGATATAGCCGGCCTGGAACATGTCCTGGTGCATGTGCATACGTTCAAGAAGGGCCAAATACGGATAACATGCTCTTCTGTAAATATTTATTTTTCCAAATATAAGTCATATAATCATTTTATATTGACTTAAGTATATCAAACAGGTGAGAAATAAATGAGAGTAAGATTTGGGGGTTATGTTTTTTTAAGTGTGCAGGGTTAGGGGACACATTACTTCAGGTCAAATGTCTGAAAGGGTACAAGACTGAACAGTTTGGGGGCAAAAGGTTTATGACATCTCTAAGGCCACAACAGACTTAAACATTAGCATTATTGGTAGATGACATTCTGTTTAGGTGACAACAAACAGGAGTTAATGAAACAATGACAGAGGAAATGAGTACATTTAAAAAGGTGGTTTGATTTAAAAAAAGATATTGATACATCAAAGTCATTGAAAGTAAGATAACTGAATATATACCATGTAGACACCGATACCGATACGAAACCCATTTCTAGGTGTCACAATAGACGATAATATTAGCTGGAAACAACACTAACATTTTTTGTTTTATTTTTTGTTATTATTGAACAGCTTAGGAAGCAGTAAAAATACAGGATTTGTATTTCAAGAATAGAATTTATCTTGAATTAATTACTTGTTTATTATTTAATGAAAACCACAGTGTCTGATATCAAGTTTTCTGAACTTATTCATTCTGATTTACCATATTAATAAACCAACATCTGTCATTCTTTCATTCATTTTTTTATACTGCCTGTTCTCACAGGGTCACTAAGGGCTGGAGCCTATCCCAGCTGAGTTTGGGGTAGACTGGAGGGCACAAACACATGTGCATTCACCATCAAATTCACACCAAGGACAATTTACAGTCTCAATAAACCGTTTTTGGGACGTGGGGAGGAAGTTGGACTTCTCTGAGAAAACCTACTCACGCACAGGGAGAACATGCAAAAATAAATGTCAATAAATAGATCAATTGCTTAATATAAAGACAATATATAATAGCTTACAATGTTTGATTTTAGGAAAGTGAAAAGATGCAGACAAGTGCAACAGTTACTGTTATTTTATTCTATCTAGTAAATGAAAGTTCAGTATGAATAGTTCCAGCTTTCAGCCCCATCTCTACTGAACAATGAGGGCATGCTGCTATTGTCTTATCCATTTGTGTTTGTTAATGTACAGTATTTCACCTAGAAGGCCAAGTGTTCCCAAACAGGAACGACAAAGGCAACTGAAGTTTCTGTACAAAAAAAACCCAACACATGTACCTTTACACTCCTAATTGGTAGTATTATTGAGAATTGACTGGAGAACCAGTTTATTGTGCCTAAATAAAAGTCATATTGCAATTACTATGTATGGTGCTATATAGGGATGTAAATCTCTTTGTGATAGACGAGTCGATTTTAATCTAGATACACAGGTTGATGCGATTCTAAAATAATTTATTTGAAAAACAGAACGATTTGATACGATTTGATTCTGCAGTTAATGTTTGTTGACGTAGATATGAATCTTACGTTATAAAATAAAGATGCCAGTTATATGAAAGTGACGTTCTTACATTACTAATGAATTTTAAGTATCTTACCGCACAATATACTTAATCCTGCTATAAGGCATTGGCAAGAATGAAGTCAACAGAATAACATGTGAAATATATTTAATGTTTTGACACAAACCAAAAGAAGACTTGCTGAGTGAAAACCTTTTCTTTAATGGGATTGTGGAGATGTGTTTCACAGTGATACAGGAGTCGAGGTAAGCGGTATCAACTCTTCACGCTCCACTCAACAACAAGCAACAACCTCTTTTCAGCCAAACCGTTAACATCCACGAGACCCGGCAAACACTTGGTGACTGTCTAACAATATTGTGGGCCACCACACAGCCCCCTCCAGAATTTACCAAGAAAAATAATAAAGGTAGCAGACACACCCCAAATACAAATAGCAATATAAACAGCAACAGTCAATGCCGCAGCAGGTGGATCTGGCGGCCAAAACGGCTGCGCTTCACTTCAAGAGGGTCAAAAGATCACCCTCAGTTGTTTTCAAAAGCTGAACGTGATTCAACTGTGTCAGCTCTGACAACTTGGGTGAAATGTTTACACCCAAATATCGGATATTCCCTGTCCGTATTATGGCATCAGGTATACCATGAAAGTGACAGAAAATGGGTAGAGCTGTGGTCTTAGACCAGTTAATAGAGTAATCAGACACTGATGAGTACTTGTTTATAAGTTCAACCATGCGGGAGAGGGATGCTTAAATATTCTGGAGAAAAAGTAATACATCATCAGCGTAGAGACTTATTTTGTGATCCATTTCTCTGGTGCGGATCCCTTTGATTTTTTCATGTTGTCTGATGGCCGCTGCTAAGGTTTGGATAAATATGGAAAACAGTGAAGGGGACAGCGGACAGCCCTGCCTTGTGCCTCCGTGAAGGCTAAAGCTTGGAGAAGTTTGATAATTGGTCCTCACACATGCATGTGGGTTGGTATAAAATATTCTGATCCAATCAATAAAACCCGGTCTAAACCCAAATTTATTTAATGTCCTGAATAGGAATTTCCAGTTGACCCTGTCAAAAGCTTTTTCTGCATCTAGAGAAAGGATAATAGTTTCCAAATTCTAAATGTTAGAATAATCTATGAGGTGGGAGGTAGATCCATTTGATAGCGTGGAAATGAAGCACACCCAGTCGATGACGCACGGTAATGCCGTAGTTCCTGTGAGACAGTGAAGGCGGCAGAACACAACTTGGCGCGCTTTTCACGAGTCTAATGCGTTTTAACTATTTTACTGCTTTGTTTGGCCAAAAGCAACAAAAATAGAATAAACACAGAGGTACTAATTACTCACTCTGGAGAGCAGCGAAGAAGACCTCGCCAGCCTTGCGGAGTATATCGACTCTTGCTACCAAAAAGTCGTCATGGGGAAACCCAATACAGCCACTCCCAAAGCGGCGGCGGCGGCAAAGATCCAGGAACGACGACTCAGCTGGGACGGCTTCCCACACCCGGGAAATGTGGTCGCGGTGGATAAACTTTTTGTCAACGGCCAACTGTACCGGGATTCCAACATCACGCCGTGGCTCCACTAATTCCTGCACCAGGTGATGTAAACTTGCACATACAAGCATGTTAAGGACACGTTAAGGTAATGAACTAAGAATAAGTAAACTGACATGTTATTAGTTCCCTGTCTGTCGCTACGTCACACTTGCAAAGTGATGCTATATGTTTCTGTCTTTTTACTGTTTTCTATCTCCTTTTCTTTTGCACCCTCTTTTCCCCCTCTTTTCACTCCCTTCCCTCACATCTTCCTGGGTAATGAACACCTCACCTTATTTGTATGCATTAACCAGAACACAGATAGAACTGAGGCCCAGCAGCATGTCCACACTATCCACACAACAGGTGTATTTAAAACAAATCTGCATGAGTCCATAGTACTAACACCAGTCAGGTCATGGGTACACTGAGCTTTATCTCGTGGAATGTGCACGGAGCTGGTTCCACGGTCAAGAGACTAAACATTTTTAATCACCTGCAGCATTTAAAGGCAGACATTGTCTTACTACAAGAAACACATTTAACAAACACATCTATAGATGCACTTTACACAACACACTTTCCGCATGTGTACTCAGCCTGTTTCAACTCAAGGCAGAGAGGGGTAGCAATTCTCATCAACACAAAATTAAACTTTTGCATTGATAACATACTCACAGCCCCGCAGGGCATATTTATCATAATTAAAGTTTATATCCAAAATCTGAAGTTATGCATTGCAAGCGTATATGGACCAAATGTTGATGACCCTTCTTTTTTTCGCTCCTTTTTCAAATCACTCTATGATCACTCAGACTGCACACTCATTATTGGAGGGGACTTCAACATGGTTCTTGATCCGAGAGTGGACAGGCCAAGTCGCAATGAAAATAATAGACAGGACCAATCCTCAGAGGTTGAATAATCATGAATCATGAACAATCATGAAGGATTTTGGACTTTGTGATGCTTGGCACTCTCACCATCCCACTGTTAAGGATTACACCTTCTTCTCATCAGTCCACCACTCGTACTCTAGATTAGATTATTTTCTAACCAGCAGCACACTGATGAGTGATATATCTGAAAACAAAATTCATCCCATCATTATCAGCGACCATGCACCAGTGTCACTTACACTGGTAAGTAATAAGAACAGTAAACCACCAACACGAAACTGGAGATTGAATACATCATTGCTTAAAGACTTAAAGACTTAAATATTTAAAAAATGTATCAGTTTCTTCAAGAGACAATGGTCTCTATACATAGAAAACAA